>CAUYUJ010014785.1:331127-351127 GCA_963575745.1 Prorocentrum cordatum
GGAGTTCGTTGCGGGGACTACGTGTGCCATGTGATGCCGCCCTTACTCGTCGCGTTAATCGTCTCGCCTCAGCTTGGCTATCCCTTCTTCCTGCCCCTCGACTTTCCCTCTCGCCCGCCCTTGGCTCTTGGCCGTTAGCGGGAGGCTTCGTTGAAGGGCTACGACCACTGCGTCATCGAAATTGCTTTCGACGAGACGGAGGACAGCGGCGGCCGGGGGCCCCCGCGGCGGCCCGGGGTGGCTTCAGAAAACCAGACCTGCGCCAAACAGGGTTTCCGAGAGGGCCCCGCGAGGGTTCCAAGGTTTGCCCCTTTATGCTCAGGGGCCCTTGCTGGTCCTCTTGGAGTGGGCCAGGGGCCATCTTTTTTGGAGGCCCTCTCGAAGCTTTTCTCGGGGCTGCCTTTGCCTAGGTTTCTAGGGGGGTGGCGGGGGAGGAGGAGGGCGGTAGTAGGGCGGGGGAAGGGCAGGGAGGAAGGGGGAGCGCGGTGGGCGAGGCGGAGATGGAGGAGGCCACCAGACGGGCTCTGCCGGGGGCCCGAGGAACCCGTCGTGTTCAAAGGCAAGCAGGCCGCAGAGGTGACCAGCATGATGACGCTGCACGGCCGCGTGTTCTTCCGATCTGGCCAGGCGCCCTCCCCCTCCCCGCGCGCGACCGCGAAGTGAAACGCGCAATCGACGCGGTTGGGCGAGCGTTTTGCGCGGTCTTCGCTAGTAGATCGTAGAAGTAGAGATCTAGATCGTAGATCGTAGATCGTAACGTAGATGTAGTAGTAGTAGTAGTAGTAGTGTATTAGTAGTTTAGTAGTAGTAGCAGAGTAGTAGTAGCAGTAAGGCAGTAGCCAGTCAGTAGCAGTCGGTAGTAGTAGTTAGTAGTAGTAGTAGTTAGTCGTAGCCCCCCCCCAGTAGTAGTAGTAGTCGTAGTAGTAGCAGCAATAGTAGTAGCAGTAGTAGTAGTCGTGGTAGTAGTAGTACTAGTATTATGAGTAGTAGTAGATAGTAGTAGTAGTAGTAGTAGTAGTAGTAGTAGTAGTAGTAGTGGTGGTAGTAGTGGTAGTAGTAGTAGTAGTAGTAGTAGTAGTAGTAGTGTCGTAGTAGTAGTAGTAGTAGTAGTAGTAGTAGTAGTAGTAGTAGTAGTAGTAGTAGTAGTAGTAGTAGTTGTAGTAGTAGTAGTAGTAGTAGTAGTTATCATAGTAGTAGTGGGTAGGTGTAGTTGTAGTAGTCGCCGTATTTGTCGTAGTAGTAGTAGAAAAACTCGCAGTAGTCGCAGTAGCAGTAGAGTTAGTAGTCAGTAGTAGTAAGTAGTAGTAGTATCGAGTAGTCAGTTAAGTATAGTAGTAGTTAGAGTAGCAGTATAGTAGTAGTAGGTAGCAGTCTCAAGGCAGCAGTCAGTAGCAGTAGTAAAGACAAGAAATAGTTAAGTAGTAGTCGTCGTAGAAGTAGTCGTAGTATGTCTAGTAATTAAGTTAGCTTGCTTGTCTTGTAACAGTTAGCGTAGTAGTTAGTAGTTATCGTAGTAGGAGTAGGAAGTCGTAGAACGTTGTAGTGCAGCAGCAGGAGTAGTAGTATGTAATCGTGATAAGGTAAGATAACTAATTTAATCTAATATAATAAATTATAATTATAATTATAAATTATAATTATAAGTTAATAATAATCAATAATGTATAATAGAAGTGTAGTGTGTCTTAGTCAACAGTTAATAGTGAATAACCGTCTTTAGCTATATGTCAGTTATCGTGCCTCTCAGTATAGAGTTAGGATTCCTGAAGAATGATGCTGTTTTGCATTGTGGTGGAAAACAGGGCTTGCATTTTCAATGCCAGACGATAAGACGGCAAGACGGTGAGACGATATAAGATGATCATACGATAAGACGATAAGACGATATAGACATAGAGACCCGCCAGACGATACTACGATAAGACGGTATATGGTCCCGCCAGACGATAAGACGACAAGGTTTATCGTCTTATCGTCTTATCGTCTTGTCGTCTTACCACCCGCAACTTTAATGATCACCCATGGACCATAGCTATGTCGTGCTATGCCATTCCACGGGGCCCCGAGTGGCTCCCCTCAAGGCTCTCCCGTTTCTGGGGGCCGAGCGTCCCCCTTGGCCTCCGCCCATCAAGGCGCCTCACTTGGGAGCTCGCCTTGGAGGCCCCTCCCAAAAGCCGGGCCGGGAAAACAGCACACCCCCCCACCCCCAACCCCCCCCCCCCCCCCACCCCTAACCCCCCCCCCCCCCCACCCCCCCCAACCCCCCGCACCCACTACACCCCCCCACCCCCCCCCCACCCCCCCCCACCCCCCCCCCCCCCTCACTCCAAAAACCGTTTCTGGAAACGGTTTTAGGTCAATTGTCGTTCGACCTTAACGATCCTTGGGCTTCTTGGCGGTCCCAGGGTCCTCTTGGGTGCCTCGGGGAGCCCCTCGGGGCCTCGTGGGCATCTCTTACGCACCTACACACCTAGCCAAAAGACGACCAAACGATAAGACGATACGACTTATTGCATTACCGTCTTATCGCTTTCCCACCTTAGCCTCCGCCCATCAAGGCGCCTCACTCAGGAATTCGCCTTGGGGGCGCCTTCCAAAAACAGAACTGGGAAACTGTGCCCCCCTCCCTCCAAACACCTTTTCTCGAAACGGTTTTTAAGTCAATTGTCGTTCGATCTCTACGATCCTTGGGCTTCTTGGCTGTCCCAGGGTCCTCTCGGGTGCCTCGGGGAGCTCCTCGGGGCCTCTCGGGCACCTCTTACACATCCACACCTAGACAAAAGACGACCAGACGATCAGACGATACGACTTATTGCGTTACCGTCTTATCGTTTTCCCAATTTAAGCTATAGGTGATCACCCATGGGCCATAGCCATGGTGTGCTATGCCATTCCACGGGGCCTCGATTGGCTCCCCTCAGGGCGCCCCCCTCTCTGGGGCCCGAGCGCCCCGCCTTGGCCTCCGCCCATCAAAGCGCCTCACTTGGGAGCTCGCCTTGGGGGCCCCTTCCAAAAACCGAACTGGGAAACTGTATCCCCCCCTCCCTCCAAAAACCGTTTCTGGAAACGGTTTTGAAGTCAATTGTCGATATACGATCCTTGGGCTTCTTGGCGGTCCCAGGGTCCTCGTGGGTGCCTCGGGGGGCCCCTCGGGGCCTCTTGGGCATCTCTTGCACACCTACACACCTAGCCAAAAGACGACCAGACGATAAGACGATACGACTTATTGCATTACCGTCTTATCGTTGTCCCACCTTACTCTATAGTATCATTCACCCATGGGCCATGGTGTGTTATGCCATTCCACGGGGCCCCGATTGGCCCCGACCTGCATGCAGCATAGTAGTAGTAGTAGTAGTAGTAGTAGTAGTAGTAGTATCAGTATCAGTAGTAGTAGTAATAGTAGTAGTAGTAGTAGTAGTAGTAGTAGTAGTAGTTGTAGTAGTAGTAGTCGTAGTCGTAGTCGTAGAAGAAGAAGAAATAGTAGTAGTAGTAGCAGTAGTAGTAGTAGTAGTAGTAGTAGTAGTAGTAGTAGTAGTAGTAGTAGTTTCAGAATATCATAGTCTAGTAGTAGTAGTAGTAGTAGTAGTAGTAGTTGTAGTAGTAGTAGTAGTAGCAGTAGCAGCAGCAGTAGCAGTAGTAGTAGTAGTAGTAGTAGTAGTAGTAGTAGTGGAAGTAGTGGAAGTAGGAGTAGTTGTAGTAGTAGTAGTCGTAGTCGTAGTCGTAGTCGTAGTCGTAGTCGTAGTCGTAGTCGTAGCAGTAGTAGTAGCAGCAGTAGTAGTAGTAGTAGTAGTAGTAGTAGTAGTAGTAGTCGTAGTAGTAGTAGTGGTAGTAGTAGTTGTAATAGTAGTAGTAGTAGTAGTAGTAGTAGTAGTAGTAGTAGTCGTAGTAGTAGTAGTAGTAGTAGTAGTAGTAGTAGTAGTAGTAGTAGTCGTGGTAGTAATCGTCGTAGTGGTAGTCTAGTGTAGTAGTCGTAGTGTAGTAGTGATCGTAGTCGTAGTCGTAGTAGAGCGATGACGGAGAGAGGGCGGCGCCCGGCTGGTTCCATCCCGGCGGCTGCCCGCGCGGAGGCGACTCGGAAGTTGGAGTTCATCGCCCCGCCGGTCGCCCTCTGCAACAATTCGACCGGGTGTCTCATGAAGGCGATCTTCTCGCGCATGGGCGGCGTCTTGGCAGCTGTGAGAGGCGCCGGGGCTGTGCGGGGGGTGGCCCGGCGGCGGGCCTCGCACGTGGAACTCATCGTGGGGGCTTCCCTGGCCTGTCGCTGGCTCTCTTGGAATTGCCCCGAGCTTTCTCCCCCGTTGGTCATCCGCCCATGCATTCCCTGGAGGGCGGGGCTCTTCCAAGGGTCAGTCTGCCACTCCCCAGCCCCTGCATCTTCTCCTCTCCTCCTTTCCTTCAAAGCGCGAGCGGGGAGGCGGACGCCACGTGGCGCTGGTGCTGAACACCGATAGCGCCCCGCAGTGCCTCCTCGTCGGCAAGCTGCTGGGCGCCTCCCGCATGTGCATTTCCGCCCCCTGCCGTGCGCACCAGGGTTGCCATTGCATGACGAGGGCTATCTCAGTTGGCGGTGTAATGTCCTCTATATTCTGCGCCAGTTTGCTCCTCAAGAGGTATCGGATCCGACGCTTGATGAGGACAGCTCTGAAGCAGTTCGTTCAAGACGTGGAGGGGGGGTTGAATATTGACGTGACCCCGCCGACCGAGGCCGACTGTCGGCACGGCGCTGCTGTATGGGACATGGTGTGCACAATGATTGCGAAAAGCCCCCTGGACAGCCCGAGCGTTTTCGACCAGCAGAAGCGGACAGCAAGGTTGGCCGCACTGCACAAACTTCGTCGATGGATTCCGGCCCTTCGCCCAGGCGATCGGCTCACTCACTATTGCCCTCTGGGGTGCCACGAGACATATGGCCAGGCGAGACAGGAAGTCGGGGACGCTTTTCAGACGCTGTTCCTCGACCACCCGCCGAGTGTGCCCGCCTGGAACAAATGGGGGAAGATCATTCCTCCGCTCCAGTGGTTTACAACATTTTGCGCAGTCGGTGGGGCTCTCCCCAGAATGATTGCCAGCTCAGTTCGTGCAAGGGAGACGGACGTGGAGAGGGCCGAGGAGGATGAGGTGGTGGGATTGGACACCGAAGCGGGGTGGCTTCGCCAGGAGCTAGTCCGTCTCAGGAAGACGCAGACTTTTTTGTCGTCCCCGGACATCCCAGACAAATTGCTGTCGTGTTCTCTTGCATTGGTCGACACGAGCTGGGTGATGAATACTTGCTTCAAGGCCTCTAGGCGGTTCGAGCCGGAAGCCCCCAGCATCTTGGCGTTCATTGGGGAGCTGACCGCGCCTGGCCCGCAGGCGGCGAGAAGGTTGCAGGGGGGGGGGGGCGCGTGAGGGCTTGGATGGTTGCAAGCTTTTTCCGGAAAGGGCAAAGGCCCAGGGTTCCCTTTTAGTATGTAAACAATGTCCCCCCGTGCCCAACTTGAAGGAGGCCGGCGGATTCTTTCCCTGATAAATATCAAGGTCGAAGGAGGCCGGCGGATTAAAATTTGAGGATGTCTCAGGCGAAACGCTTGTTTTCGAAATCCCGATCGATAAATCACAGGGCGCGGGCCACCTCAGCACGACCACACCGCAGCCCGACCACGCCCGAGCACGACCGCGCCCCAGCACGACCACGCCCCACCACGACCACGCCCCAGCACGACCACCCCCCAGCACGACCACCCCCCAGCACGACCACCCCCCAGCACGACCACCCCCCAGCACGACCACACCCCAGCACGACCCGATCGATAAATCACAGGGTGCGGACCACCCCAGCACGACCACACCCCAGCACGACCCCACCCCAGCACGACCCCACCCCAGCACGACCACGCCCCAGCACGACCACATCCCAGCACGACCACACCCCAGCACGACCACACCCCAGCACGACCCCACTCCAGCACGACCCCACCCTAGCACGACCACACCTCAGCACGACCACCCCCCAGCACGACCACACCCCAGCACGACCACTCCCCAGCACGACCACACCCCAGCACGACCACACCCCAGCACGACCACACCCCAGCACGACCACACCCCAGCACGACCCCACCCCAGCAAGACCACACCCCAGCACGACCACACCCCAGCACGACCTCACCCCAGCACGACCCCCAGCACGACCACACCCCAGCACGACCACGCCCCAGCACGACCACGCCCCAGCACGACCACGCCCCAGCACGACCACCCCCCAGCACGACCACCCCCCAGCACGACCACCCCCCAGCACAACCACCCCCACGAGCACGACCACCCCCAGCACGACCACGCCCCAGCACGACCACACCCAGTCGCACCCCCGTGGAATGTTTCGTGGGGTGTCTGGTTGAGTGGTTGCCTGTTCGTGGGGTGTCTCGTGGAGTGTTTCACGGGGTGTCTCGTGGAATGTTTCGTGAGGTGTCTCGTGGAATGTTTCGCGAGGTGTCTCGTGGGATGTTTCGCGGAGTGTCTCGTGGGATGTTGCGTGAGGTGTCGCCCAGTTGGGTATCGTGAAAACGTGACCATGCTTCACGCGTATATCCCTTTCCGGGTTCGTGGGTCCATCATGTTTTGTGGGGGCAAGCATGAGACGTCAGGGGGTTCTGCGGGAGGTCGCTGGGACAGGGCGGTCGGCTCGGACCCCGTCCGAGAGTGTTCGTGGTGCGCAGGGTCGCCACGAGGATGCAAGGTTATTCGCGCTTCGCAATCTGGACGACGCGAGAGCTTCCCGCCCTGTTCCAGGGAGGTGGAGGGGGGCGGCGCGACAGCGCGAAGGTATTCGCGCTTCACAGAGTGCGAAGCGCGAATCTGGGGGAGGTTGCTTGCGCGAGGGGAGGTTGCCCTGAATTGGGCATCTGCGCGAGGGGAGGTTGCTTTCGTACCTGAGGGGCGAGGGCCACGACCACTGGCAGGCTCTGCGCGGCACCCGGGCATGGGACGAGGGCCTATATGTTACAGCGTCGACTCCGACATGGATCGAGGCCGCTCAGTTGTTCGCTCGCTTCGTATTGCCACTGCGCGCGTGGCCGTGGAGACTCGGGCTGTTTGTCAGCCATCAGTTGAACCCTCACCAGACCGCGGATTTGGCCAACGAGCTCCTCAACCTGTGTCCGCATGCGGACGCGTTCACACGCAAGCATGTCGTGGGCTGGGGGCTGCGCACTGTCGCAGATGTTATGTGCCCGCGGCACCTGCAGTACTTGTCTGATTTGTTCAAGAACACGCCTGTTTCAAACATTGTGTCAGAGGTCAGTTTCGCCTCATCCCGTATGCGACGCCAGACGTGTCATGGCAAGGATTTCTCCTATGCATCGGCAGCGAGCAACCACGTTTTGGCAGCTTCTAAGACCAGTTTGGATCTTCAACAGACTGTATTTGCCAGCGCCGTCAGAGAGAGCCCGCAGGGCCGGGCGAGGCCGCTTTCACCTTGGGGGAAGCTATTGCAAGCCAAGAGGAAAACCCACAGCATGGCAGAACTGTCACAGCAATGGTCGAATATGTCTGAGGCCCCGGGGGGCGGGTCGCGACGCGTGCGTCGCGGGCTGGGTTCGAGGGGCGACGAGGGCGAGAGGGGGGAGGGGGGCAAGGGCAAAGGCAAGGGGCGGAGTGACGGGCTGAGGTTACGAGGAGAATTGTCAGCGATGTTTATTGGGGCCCTGGGGCTCTCGTGGGTTCCGTTACCACTGTGATGGCCCCTGGGCCCGCCATCGCCCACCGCGAATGTCCCTGGACCGGCTTCTAAAGCCACTCCAGGTGCATGCAGGCGCCACTACCATTAGGATTGCCCCTGGACCCGCCATCGCCTACCGCGAATGCCCCTGGACCGGCTTCGAAAGCCACTTCTGGGCCGCCTGGGGCTCCAAAACTGATTCGATCCCGCTCGGAGCTCCTTGGGGTTTTCGAAAGTCGGGAACTGCCTGGGTGCCTGCCGCTTCTTCCTGCCGCTGCTGCTCCTCCCATCGCCTTGTCTCCCCAAGTTCGCCCCTTGCCCCTCCGCCCCCCCCTCCTCCCCCTCCCCGCCTCGCCTCCCCCCCCTCCATCTCCCCCCCTCCCGGCCCCTGGCCCGCCGCCGCCGTTGCCGCCCGATCGGCGGCGCACCGGGGAGGCTGAGAAGAAGGAGTACGCCCAGGCGAAGTCGCGGGTCAACGCGCCCTCGGTGCCCGCCTTCGCCGGCGGCGGGGAGCGGCCGCGGCCGTGGCCAGAGTGCGGGGATGACAGTTACCCAGTCAGCGCTGCTAATCTGACAGATGCTGCCTCCAAGGTTCGGGTCGGTCTAATGTCAGCAGAGGCGGATGTGATATGCCGAATGTCTAGGCCGCCTAGATGGGGTCGGAGTAGATGGGGTCGGAGGATCGCGCCGCATCGCCGATGCATCGACGATGCGGCTCGATGCGGAGTCCGATTTTCTCTACGCCGACGTCGCCGATACATCGCCGACGTCGACGCCTCATCGCCGGTGTATCGCCGATGCATCGCCGATGCATCGCCGATGTACCGCCGATGCATCGGCGATGCGGCGCGGTCCTCCGACCCCATCTACTCCGACCCCATCCAGGAGGCCTTTAGAATGGGTGCCCTGGCCCTTGCATCTTTAAGTTGCGCGTTGCGTCCTTAGGTGTTGCATCTTCGAAACGCGTCAACCTGGCCTTCCAAGGCGCGTTTGCACCCTTGCCGCGCACGTTGCGTCCTCTCGTTCTGGGTCCGCCGTTTGTCCTGGGCAGCCCCCGTCGCCACGGCTGCATGCGCTTCGAAATTCTCTTCAGCGCGCACTCCGGGAGAGGCCCAGCTATCCCACGTTCGCCCACCCCGAAAGGTGATCGAATATAGCAGGAGATGGAGAGAGAGGATCGGTAGCGAGCCTATGGGAGAAGCACGCTTGGACGAGGACGTCAGCCAAGTTCCTTGCGAAAAAACATTGGGGCGAAGGATGTGCAAAAACACAGCGGGCCCTGGCTTGATAGCATCGATGAAATCAATGTTTCAACGCTTCAATGCTTGGTTCCAAATCTTGAGGCCTCCTCGAACGCCCTACGACAAACGCATACCGAAGCAGTTGGCGCTCGTTTACGTGGGGGTCGCCCCGGGGGCCGCGGCTGGGTCCGAGGACCAGCCGCGAGGCCACGTTGCGTTGATGTTAGACAGAGTATTCTACGCCCGGAGCTCAGCCCCCCCTGACATTGGACACGTCGTGCATTTCAATTGTGCCCTCGAGCAGTTCAAGAGCGGTTGCGAGTTTGCTCAGCTGGGTTGCTCTATCCCTGGGCATGTAGCCTTGAACTTGCAGTACGTCCAGGTGGGTCTGTGTGCCTTCAGGGTCACTGGCATGCTCGACTTGGCAGTGATGGAGAGAGGGCTGGCCCTGCAAAGAGCAGAAGCGAGAGAGAGAGCAAAGCTCGCGAAACTGGGGGAGACAATTGATTTCCAAGCCAAGCGCAGACGCACCAGCAAGGGCCCTCCCCTGCCCCATAAGAAGGAGCCCGATGTCCCGAGCGACGGCGACGATGGCGGGGGAGAGGGGGCTCCTGGCGGAGATCCTCACGGCCATTTCCTTGACCCCGACGAGGAAGGAGCCGGTCCTGGCGGCGAGGAGGAGGACGAGATGAAGGATGCTGAGGGGGAAGAGGTGCCGGGAGATCACGGCGAGGGCGTCGAGGATGCCGCGGGGGAGGAGGATGAGGAAGAGGGGCCGCTGGAGCCAGATATGGACCTGTTGGGCTTCGTCAGGGACCCTCGCAACCCAGATGACGTTTGGGGTCGAATCACCATCGTTAAGGAGGGCAAGCCAGATGAGGGCGTCTCCTGCTACTGCAGGAGACACGGGTGCCAGTATCTGCGGAGGACGACGTTCGCGTTGTCGACTGCGCAGCTGATCGAATGGTTAAAGAGGGGCCGGGACATCCCAGTTGGCCGATCGCCCGCCAATGTAGCCCGCCACAAGAAAATGCTAGGGGATGTCTGATAATTCAGTATTGGGGTCATTGCGTGGTGAGGCGCTGGTTCTCTTTGTATAGCACCGCAGCTGCCTGGCGCTCCCCCCCCGCCGCCAACCCGCCGCGAAGCTCGGCTTCCGCCCGGCGCATTGCACGAACAGACAAAGGTTGCAACGGGTCGAGGCAAGGGCGGGGCGGGAGGGAAACGAGGAGCTGGGGGCAGCAGCTGACTCTCGCGCAGTCACAGACTGGGATTGACTGCAAGACATGAGCCCCGTTGTCGGCCGTCAATAGAGTTCGGAGGTAATTGTGTTTCTCGCTTTGCGGTCTGGGTAACATGTCCCCCTGCCAGGTCTCGTCGCCTTGCCCCAGGGTGGCCGCGCGAAGGCGCGAAGCTATCGCTTTGCGGAGCGCGAAGCGCGAAGATGGTTGCTGGTTGCCTATCGGCCCTATCGGACTGCCGTTGCAATTTGCTTCGGCGAGGACTGTGCAGTGCCGACTCTAGGACCCGCCGAATGAACGAGCGATTGAAGAGAACACAGGAGCCGAACTTCATAAAATGAATCGCTCTATGAGAATGAACTTCACAAAATGAACCGCACTCAAGCGCCGAACCTCATGCAATGAACCGCCGAATCTAAGGCGGAGCGGGAGTTAGGAAGGCGTAGCGTGAGTTAGAGATGCCGAAGCGTGAGTTAGGACATGCTAACTCCCGCTTCGCGCGCTCAGATCGGTTCAGATTGCGATGGTTCATTTTTGGAATGCGGTTCATTTTATGAAGTTCATTTTCAGAGCGCGGTTCATTTTATGAAGTTCATCTCTCATCTCGTTCGCGCATGGCCCGGGTCGCGCGCGCTAAGCACCCCCCCTTTTCCGTCCTACCCCCGGGGACGGGGCACCAGACCATGCGGGGAAACACAGCCGCGTTTCCCCACATGGTTCCGGCCCCCAAGCAAACGACCAAGAGAGCCCGGGGCTGGAACGGGGAAGCCAGGGCCGCCTCTGGGAGGCACCCACAGGACCCCCGGGGGCAGCCCCAGGACGCCAAAACCATGTGGGGAAACACAGCCGCGTTTCCCCACATGGTTCCAGCACCTGGCGGCGCATGCGCTACGCACCCTGCCCGCCCTTCCCCCCCCCCCCCCCTGCCCTCCCGCCCCTCCCCTTCCGTCTGTTATCGATCGCTACGATGTGTTGCTTCTTGTGCTTCAATTTCGGCCTCGTCGCGTGCCTCAATTTCGGCCTCAGCTGGTTCACGGGCTGCGACAGGGTCCTGCACTCTTATTTCGTCCACGACCTTCGCATCGCCGACGTCATGGACTTCGTGCTCCTCGTTTTGCAGTAAGTCCTGAGGAAGCCCCCGTTGTGGGGAACACCTCAGGCATCGGTCGCCACGTTTTGCTGCAAGTCCTGAGGAAGCCCCCGTTGTGGGGAACACCTCAGGCATCAGTCGCCACGTTTTGCTAAAAGTCCTGAGGAAGCCCCCGCAGTGGGGAACACCTCAGGCATCGGTCGCCACGTTTTGCTGCAAGTCCTGAGGAAGCCCCCGTTGTGGGGAACACCTCAGGCATCGGTCGCCACGTTTTGCTGCTTCGTGTGCTTCAACTCTTTGTGCTCGGCCTCTTCGCGTGCTTCAATTTCGTCCTCAGCTGGTTCATGGGCTGCGACAGGGTTGTGCACTTTGATTTCGTGTGCGACCTTGGCTGCGCCGACGTGGACTTCGTGTTCCTCAGGCTGCTCGGCATCCTGGCTCTGGAAGTGGACTTCCACTTCGGCCCTTCCCCCCCCCCCCCCTCCCCTCCCCGCGCGCCCCTCAACCAAGAGGCGCCCAAGGCGATGCCCAAGAGAGACCACCCAGAAAAATATAATATTTTTCTGGGCGCGCCCACTGTGAACTCCGTTGGAACCTTTTTAGGTGCCCTCGGCGGCACCCCAGGAGGCTCCCAAGCGGCCTGAACCGTGCGGTAAGTGCCCCTGGTCGCACCTCCGCGAGGCTGCCGCCTCTTCCTCTGGCGCGGCCTCTTGGGGGGGCCATCGGGGCCCGGAGGGCCCGCGGAAAAGGCCCCAGTAGGGGCCCGTTCTCGGAGGAGGGCCGAACCAACAACCGGCCCGACGCAGCATGGGCCAATGGGCAACGTTACCAACTGATCAAACGGCGGACGCAACATGGGCATAATAGCGGCATAGGGCATAGCGGCATAGCATATCGGCGCATCATATCGGCACATCTTCATCACGGGCATAGATTGTAGCCTGTTGGGGGGGCCCGCCGTGGAGCTCCTCGGGGCCTGCAGAGGCACTCTTGAGTCTCCTTGGGCCCCAGCGTGAAGATCTAACATCCAGGGCTTGTCTAGGAGATCCCACAGGGCATTCTTTCCAGCTCTAGTGGGCGTCGTGCTGGCCTCGCGGATTTTACTGGTGGCTTGCTGGGGCCCAGTGCCTCTGGGGGCCCCTCGGGGCCGTCTCGGAGCTGTGTTTGGACTGTCTCCGGGGGCCCGTGAGGCTCGACGCCAGCCTGCCGCGCCCTGTCTGCCCCGTTGCCGTTTTGGCTCAGTGGCGAGATCGGTGAGGCAGACTCTTTCGGGGGCCTTTGAGCCCGTTTCTCCGCGGCAACAGTTGCCCCAGAGATCGACGCCTCGAGCGCCCCTGCCATGGCCGACGATGCGCGCTCAGAAGTGTCCTCGTCCCGGAGGTCGCGCCGCGGAGGCGACAGGGATCGCGGCCTTGAGCGCGGCATCGGCGTCATTCAGAAGGAGCCCGTGACGATCGACGGTGCCGTGTTCTTCATGGTGCGCCAGTGTCCAGCGAGCGGGTTGAAGAACACGGACTTGAACGTAATCACAACTGGGAAGTGGGGGCCAACGTTCTCCAAGTTCGCCATCTGGCACAGGGGCACGAGCACCAGCCCGGACGGTAGATACGAACGACTTTCGGTTCTGACCTGGCAGCACGGAGGTTTCGCGGACGAGTATCCTTCGATGGACACGTTCGTCCAGCAGATGCGGGAGCCGACGGAGGACGGCCAGAAGTTGATGAGGAAGTTCAAGGCGGCCTACTCCGAAATGGTCAAGGTCGTCGAGGAAGGCACGATGAGGTTCAGGGACGACAAGAAGCATGGCGTTTCTCTCCGCATACAGGATGCGGTCACGAAGTCTGTCAAGACGTACAACAAGACGGAGCTGCAGGTGAAGGCGACCCTCAAGGGCATCGAGAGGCACATCTACGAGAAGGACCACCCGGGGCGCATTGAGAAGGAGAAGATGAGGGTTGAGAAGGTGTTCGCTGAAGGCAGATGGAGAGAATTGGTGATGATCCGCACTCTGCCCGAAGGGCACTTCGAGTTGAATAACGTCGACATCCAGGGGACCGAACTGGAAGAGGTACACGACGACGGCAGTGCCATCATCGCCCAAGGGCAGCTCGAGTCGAAGTACGCAGCCTTGTCCAAGACGGCCACTGAGCGCGCGGTCACCGCTGCATCCTACAACTCGGCCGCAGAATCACATGCCCTGGTGACAGAGGCAGAGGAGGTCCGAGGATGCTCCGAGGCCGAAGGCGGATCATCGAGCGAGAGTGAGGAGCAGGACGATCTGTCTTTCATCCGCAGTTCTGGCATGCGCGCGATCCTGGCACGTGACGAGGATGTGCAGAGGCCGTCGGCCGTCGTCTCTCGGGCGTCTACAGGGCCCAGGACGCCTGGCCCAGGCCGCAACCCGCCGAGCCTTGCCCATTCAGGGCCAAAGTCTCGTAAGCAGCCATCGTCTCTGCCAGCAAGTGGCATGCAGCCGCCAGCCAAGGTCGCGCGCTCCGACTTCGCGCCCGCTGCGGCCGCGGCGCCCGCGGTGCCCGTCCGCGGGGTGGTGGGGGCGGCGCCGGCGGCTCCGAAGGGTGGCGGTCAACCCGACGGCGCCCAGGATCGAGCAGTGGCCAAGCGTCCTGGTTTTTCCCGGAAAGGGCAAAGGCCCAGGGTTCTCTTTTAGTATGTAAACAATGTCCCCCCGTGCCCAACTTGAAGGAGGCCGGCGGATTCTTTCCCTGATAAATATCGAGGTCGAAGGAGGCCGGCGGATTAAAATTTGAGGATGTCTCAGGCGAAACGCTTGTTTTTGAAATCCCGATCGATAAATCACAGGGCGCGGGCCACTTTTTCGTGCGTTGAGGATGTCTCGAGCGAAACGCTTGCTCCGCAGAGTTTGCCGAGGATGTCTCGAGCGAAACGTTTGTTTTGTTGCGTATGTCCGCAGCTGGCGCTCTGCACAGCCGGTCTTCGGGGTTTATAGGGGCGCCCCGCCTTCCCCTCCCCCGAGGCGCTCGGTGTCACAGGGGTGCTAAGACCCAGCACGACCACACCCCAGCACGACCACGCCCCAGCACGACCCCACCCCAGCACGACCACACCCCAGCACGACCACACCCCAGCACGACAAGCACGACCACACCCCAACACTACCCCACCCCAGCACGACTCCACCCCAGCACGACCACACCCCAGCACGACCACACCCCAGCACGACCCCACCCCAGCACGGTCCCACCCCAGCAAGACCACACCCCAGCACGACCACACCCCAGCACGACCTCACCACAGCACGACCACACCCCAGCACGATCACGCCCCAGCACGACCACGCCCCAGCACGACCACTCCCCAGCACGACCACCTCGACGACGACGACGACGACGACGACGACGACGACGACGACGACGACGACGACGACGACGACTACGAGGGGGATCCGCCCAGGGGGCGGCGACAGGCAACCACTCAACCGATGCAGCCACGGACTCCCTGTGTGTTTGATGAGTGGCGCCCGTACCGTTGCGTGCGTTGCGCGTCTCCTCGTGGTTGTCCTGGTTGAGTGGGTGCCTGTCGTTGCTCGCGGTGCTAAATCACAGGGTGCGGACTACCCCAGCACGACCTCACCACAGCGCGACCACACCCCAGCACGACCACGCCCCAGCACGACCACGCCCCAGCGCGACCACGCCCCACCCAGCACGACCACCCCCCAGCACGACCACCCCCTCAGCACGACCACACCCCAGCAAGACCACACCCCAGCGCGACCACGCCCCACCCAGCACGACCACCCCCCAGCACGACCACCCCCTCAGCACGACCACACCCCAGCAAGACCACACCCCAGCACGACCACACCCAGTCGCACCCCTGTGGTATGTTTCGTGGGGTGTCTCGTGGAATGTTTCGTGAGGTGTCTCGTGGAATGTTTCGCGGGGTGTCTCGTGGAATGTTTCGCGGGGTGTCTCGTGGAACGTTTCGCGAGGTGTCTCGTGGAATGTTTCGCGAGGTGTCTCGTGGGATGTTTCGCGGGGTGTCTCGTGGGATGTTTTGTGAGGTGTCGCCCAATTGGGTATCGTGAAAACGTGACCATGCTGCGCATGTCTATAGTCTATATCCCTTTCCGGGTTCGTGGGTCCATCATGTTTCTGCAGGCCCACCACAACATGTTCTGATAACTTCTCGTGGTCTTCTCGAAGTGTGCTTAGGGCATATCTGGCTGAGATTGTTTTGTTTTAGCGCATCTTGTTGCTGTTCTATGGTTGGTTCATTGTCAACGCCACGTCGTTATTGCAACGTTTTCAAGTCCTGAGAACATGTCGTGGGAGGCCTGATAGGATTGCCTGGGCGGTCGGCCACTGCTCTAGAGGACAAGCGCCCAGGACCAGCGCCCAAGAAGTTCGAAGGCAAATCGGCGGAGGAGATCTTGGCGAAGTACGACGTGAACGACACTTTGGCCAAGTTCGACCAGATCAAGAAGGTCCTGGACGGCGAGCCTCATTTCGTGACCGCCAGATGGACGCCCGAGTTCGATAAGGCTTTCGCGAAGGTCCAGGGTTCCATTAAAGAAGCGCATAAGTCCGTTGTGAATTTGGACATCAAGGTGAAGAAGTGGAAAGATAGGCCAGACAGCGTTATCGATTTCATGGGCAAGATGCGAAACACATCCAACGCATTCCAGAAGTTCGAGAGGGCCTTCTCAAATCTCAAGAAAGGTGGAATCCCTGATAGAATGTGCGAGGGTATCCAAGACTTGGAGCAGTTCGGCGAGCTGGCCGTTCCACCATCTTTCTTCTGCTTCTACACGGCTGAGCAGTCTCTCGACCACGTCCGCCTGGGGCAGATGGGTGATGCCGTGGGCCCCTACTTGCCTGGTGGCGACTTGCACAAGCGTGTCTCGCCAGAGATGCTCGCCGTGGCGGCGACCGACGCGGCGGCGAATCAGCTCGCTAAGGTCATTGAGCGCGTCGGCAAGAACCTGGCGGCCGATGGCGCGAAAGAGACGCTGGCGCTGGCGCTCGACCTGGCCACTCAGTGGGACGCCGCGAAGGGCTCCCTGGCCTTGGGCTCGGCAGACCATCTACAGGTCCTGGTTCGCCTGCTGAAGAGGGAGGCGAATGACGACGACTTTGAGCTTCTCGACAAGACGGCCAAGGACGCCGCGTACTCTGGCGTCCTCAAGCCTCTCTTTGCCTGTGAGAACTGGAGCAAGCTGGTGGAGTGGAGCAGTGGCAGCGGGGGGGACCAGGCGGCGATCCGCGACTTCTGCAGGCAGCTGATGGCGGCTTTCGACGCCCTGAACAAGGCCGCCGACGATGGCGCCGAGGCCGCGGACCAGCAGGACCGGGACTTCTTCGATTCGATCTTTACCAACGCTCTGGTGGCCATCGGCGGGGGCAGCGCGAGCACCCAGGTGGTCGAGGCGACGAAGAAGGTCACGCTGGCCGCGGCGTCGAGGATGGACTCGACGGCCACCGACTTCAAGACGAGCTACCCGACGGTGTTGAAGATAGCGTCCGACCTCGTCCAGGCGGGAGCCAATGTAGAGGAGAAGGCGGTAGTGGATTATTCGAATGCACTCGAAACCACCAAGAAGGACTTCGTCAACCGGCGAGCGTCGGAGAGGTTCGACGCGGCCTCCATCATGGCCGCCAACCACATGGAGCTGAAGGACATGGGCCAAGTCCTGCCGGCGGCCTTGGAGACTTCGTCGGCGGCCCTCCGCAAGCTGGACGGGCAAGCAGCTTTAATGGCCAGGGCGTTGTCCGTCGGGACGCTCTGCGTTGAACTCTGTGAGCTTGCCGGCCGCGACGACACAGAGGCCATTGCGAAGGTTTTCGATTCGCTATCGGGATTCAAGGAGCTGTTTTCCAAGGAGACGGATGCCGATCCAGCGGCGGCCGCAGCGGTCGCCAAGATAGAATCCAATGAGAGGCTCAAGAATGTCAACGTTCACTTGTACTCGAGCTGCTTCGGAGCATTCAAGACCAACCTGTCCGTTCTGTGCGAGGTCCTCGCCCTGCTCCCGAAAAGCATCACCGACGAGGAAAGGGCCGAGTCAAAGGCGAAGCTTGAGGACAAGATGAAGATCATCACTGACGATAGGCTTCGCCTGACCCAGGTAAGCGCGTGGTCGGAGGCGCCAGATTTCGACCGCAGGTGCGTCGACTTCACGATCGACAGGCTCTTCGAAGTCGCCCGGCACGCACCCGCGCTCTTGGAAGCCCATGCTGCTGACCCAGTCGACCTGAAGGGCTTCGTGCCGCCCTCGTCGCTCCTCGTTGCGATGGGCGCCGCGACCGACATGGAGGCGGTCATTGGGAAACGAAGAATAACATAAACATAAAAACTCGGAGGTCCGCGCGGATTTCTCGGACCGACGCTCGGGTCTCCTAGCGACGCCTGCGGCGCCGCCCCCGGCGCGCCCCGCGCGCCAGGAAGGGGGGTCGAGCGCCGTTCCGAGAGATCCGCGCGGACCTCCGAGTTGTCATGTTTATGTCATTTTTTGTTCCCCTAGGTCAAGCCAATGATGGTGGGCATGGTCGGCGAGAGGGTGGCAATCGACGTCTTGGACATGTTCAAGGGCATTCGCGCGTTCCTGGGCCCGCACGTGGACAAGCTGGACAAGGCCGACATGGAGCGCCTCAAGGTGGCCATCGAGAAGCTCGAGAAAACCATGCCCCAGGAGAAACCGAACATGAACCTCTCGGACTTCAGGGGCTTGATGGGCCAGAAGATGGTGGCCAATCTTCGAGCGGCTCGCCTGAGGGCTCGCGATCTGCTTGAGAGCCTGCGGCCTTCTGCGGCGACGGAGGAAACGACCAGGAGCGCCACGGCGATCATCGCGCTTGCCAAGCACCAGGCTTTCAAGTGGGCGCTAGCAGCCTTCGCGGAGCACCCGCTCATCAGCAAGCTGGAGGGTTCGGAGCCGAGGAGTCAGCTGCGCGACATGTGGGCTCTTTACAAGCAGGACCAGGATTTCATGGAGTACATGGGCGAGGACAACTCGAAGGTGATCGAAGACATCCTGAGGGCGGGCGCCGAGGTGGAGCAGCAGGCGCCCAGGCAGGGGAAGCGCGGCGCTGCCAAGATGTCGGGCAGGCCCAAGGCCAAGGCCAAGGCAGCCCATGCTGCTTGAGTCGCTCGGGCTGGGGAGTTGGGGCCCCTGGCCCCTGTCGCTCTCGATCCCCCCTCTATCCTTTCTCCCCCCCCGCCTCCCCCTCCCCCTTCGCCCTTCTCCAAACCAACCGTTTTATAGATAGCCTGTGGCAGTCTGCGCTGTTGAATTCTCGCGGCGCCTGGGGCATCGCTGTGATGAGCGCGTGGGAGCCCTGAGTTCGTGGTGATGCACGCGCGGGCGCGCCTTGGCACCCGGCCATCCCCCGCCCCCTTTCGCCCTCTCCCCAATCCTTCCCGTCGACCCCTCTCTGTCTCATCCCTGCTCCCTCCTTTACTGGAAATTTCACAGCAAGTACCTTTATCTTCCCTTATCTTCCTTATCCTGATCCCTTATCTTCCTCGAAAACCCAATCGGAAACTTTATTGCAAGTGCCTTCCCCCTCCTCCTCCTCCTCCTCCTCCTCCTCCTCCTCCTCCTCCTCCTCCTCCTCCTCCTCCGCCTGCCCCCCTCCTCTTCCTCCTCCTTTTCCTCCTCCCCCTCCTCCTTCTCCTCCTCCTCCTCCTCCTCTCTGGCACGGGTGCCGTGGTAGAATTCGTGACTTCGTGACAATCGAATGGCGGGTGGCGCATCTGAAATCTCTTCCTCCCGCCCTTCCCCCGCTGGGCCGTCGGGGGGCGCCTCGTCGCCGAACGCTGGGCCGCCTCGAGGCTAGCGGGGCCGGCCGAAGGACATTTCGCAACCTCTGCGCGGGGGGCGGACGAAGGGGGGCAGGGGAGGCCCGCGGGGGCCTGGAGAAGGGGAGGGGCGGGGGAGAAGCAGGAAGTGGAGGGGGCGGGGGGCGGTGGGATGACCGGAGAGAACAGGGAGGATCAGGCTAGAGAGAGGAGGGAGGATCAGGCTAGGGCTGCCATGGGGGGTGCGAAGTTATGCAGCTATGCACGCTACGCGGTCTGGTCGGCGTGCCCCCCTGTCCCCGGGGGGCTGCGCGAAAACGCGAATCTAGACGCTTAGCGTAACCCCACCAGCCCATCCAGAAACGATGCCCAGAGGAATTGCCTCGATCAGGGAAGTGGCCAGCACACAGAGGAAGTGTCCTCCATTGGAGGCCTCTTGGAGCGTCTTGGGTGCCTCGGAGAGCTTCTTGGGGCCTCTTGGGGGTCTCTTGGGAGCATCTTGGAGGTCTCTTGTGCGCCTGTTGGGGCCTCCTGGGCGCCTCTTGGGGCCCTCTTGAAGCGCTCTTGGGAGCCTTAGGAGCGCTCTTGGGACCATCTTGGGGGACATCGATCAAACACGAAGCGAGCATTAGTTAGCGTTGCCCTTCGGGGGCCCAAGCAATCGCCTTTGGGGGCGCTCTTCGGGCGCTCTTGGAGCGCTATTAGGTGCTCTTGGGGCCGTCTCGGGGCTCTCTGGAACCTTTCTTGGAGCACTCCTGGGCCATCTTGGAACCATCTTGAGGCCCCGGATGGCCATCGGAAGCGAAAAGGCGAAACAACCAAACACATATCATATAATGTCCTCAGGTGTTGGCCTCTTCGGGGCCTCCTGGGGGAGCTCTCTGGCCACTGGGAGCCGTCTTGGAGCGGTCTTGGGGCATCTTGGAGCATCGTGGGAGCCATTA
>CAUYUJ010014785.1:356127-377041 GCA_963575745.1 Prorocentrum cordatum
GGCCAGGCTGAGGGCTTGGACCGTGGTCATCAAGCTGTCTGATTTCGGCATCAACGAGCAAGAGGCCGACGCCTTTTTCGACGGGGTGTGGGCCGTGGTGGAGAAGACGAAGGTGGACGCTGTGAAGCTGGAGCCCTACCTGCTGCCCGATGACAGCGAGTTCGTGCTCGCCGAGCTGAGGCGCAGGAATGCCGCCAGCAAGGACGCCCGGGGTGGAATTGCGGCGCCCCCGTGTCCGCCCGCCCCCCCCACCTCCCGCCCTCTTTCACGAGGGCGAGGGGGGGAGGAGGGCGGGGGAAGATGAGGGGGGTGATGGGGGGCGGGAGGAAATTGGACAAAGAGGAACGCGAAGCGCCGGAGGCGGAGGAGAGGGGTGCAGAAGGGAGGCGCAGGAAACTGCGGGGAGAAGGTAGGGGAGGAGGGAGGAGGGGTGGTAGAGGTAGGGGGGAGGAGGTAGGGGTAGGAGGGAAGAGGCAAGAGAGGGGGGTCGGAGGGAGGTGCAAAATACGGCGGGCCCCGATCAACAGGACGCCCCGACCGTCGCGCAGCCGAAGCTGCACCAGAAGCACATGCGAGAACATGGGGTTGACTGGCGCACGCTCTCCGGCACGCCTGAGCTGATGCAGAGCGAGTGGTTCAAGATGTTGCCGAGGACGGAGCAGGATGGGTCGCGCTCGGATCCATCTCGCCTCATTCCTCTATCACCTGACCCCCTGCTCCGCGCCGCCCCGCTCCTCCTGCGAAGCTTGAGCCACCCCTGGTGGCGCGGGGCCGATTGCGTTTCGCGCGTCGCGGCCCGGGCCAAACTATGTGACATCATGTCGCAATGTGTTTGTCCAGCGGGGCTGCGCCAGGGCGTGAAGTTACAGTCAGCCCGCGCGGGGCGGATGCACTCCCCCTAATGAAGGCACCCCTGCACCCTTGCCCCTTCGGCCCATCCTCAGCGACTTGCGCTGGACAGCCTCGTTCCAAAAAACGTCGGCGTGGGCCTCCGAGGCCCTTGCATCCTTGCCGCGCGCCTGTATGGCGCGGGTTGACTGTAGGCGATCCCGGGGGCGACGGGGGCGGGGGCAGCGTCGAAGAGGGAGCAGCGTGGGAGGGAGGAGATCATCATGTACGTACAGACCCGTTTCCCGAACGCAGTCGCCGTGGACATCGGCGCCAGCATCGCCCGCGCGTCCGTGGCCCACAACGAGACCATGTGCACGGTCACGCCCACAGGCAAGTTTTTCCTCCTCTCCCCGGCGCCTGGCAAACAGGTCAACCGGCTGCTGCTGGGGAGGGAGGCTCTAGCCCTGCAAGGACTGGCGGCGGCGCACCCCCTCTCCTCCCACCCTGGCCGCGGCCTCGCCCTGCTCGCCTTCGGTTCGGCAGGCGGCAGAGGGGGGGGCGAGGAGGGCTCGCCCCGCCTCCTCTAGCACGTGAACTATTCAAGAGAAGAGGAAGAGGATAAGTACGAGGGGGGATGAGGATGAGGATGAGGAGGAGGAGGAGGAGGAGGAGGAGGAGGAGGAGGAGGAGAATGAGGAGGAGGAGGAGGGGGAGGGGAGGGAGGGAGGAGGAGGAGGAGGAGGAGGTGGATGAGGATGAGGATGAGAATGAGGAGGACGAGGATCGATCGATCGATCGAGCCTTGGGGCCGAGTTCGGGGTGACGCCTACTAGAGCAACGCTGTGAGGCCTCTGAACTGCTCAGCCTGGCGGAAGAGGATGAGATGATGATGATGATGATGATGATGATGATGATGATGATGATGATGATGATGATGATGATGATGATGATGATTCATGATGATGATGATGATGATGATGATGATGATGATGATGATGATGATGATGATGAGCCCCCCAAAAGTGGAGGTAAGTTCCCGCATGTCTGATTTTGCGGGGGGCGCGGTGCGAGTGGGGACTGCCCGGCGTTGCGCCGTTAGTGACCCTCGCACCGTTGTTCCCCGCATGTCTGTTTTTGTTCCTGCGCCCAGGCTAGACCTGGTCTCCGCACGCCTCGTCAGTCAGTCAGTCCTCCTCCTCCTCCTCCCCTTTGTTCTCGGGCACCTTCGCAGCCCGCGATCCCGCGTGCCCTCCACTGGCGGGCGGGAGGATTCCCCGTGGAGCTGTTCAAAGTGCACCCGCCCACGGCGTCGGACCCCCAGCTGCACGACCTGGCTGGGAACGCCTTCCCCAGCACAGTGCTGGCCGCGATGGGGAGGGGGTCTAGCCATCTCCCCCCTTCCCCCGCTCCCTTGCTCCTCCCCTCCTCCGTCCGTTCGCTCCCTCTGCCCCCGCCCTCCTCCGTCTCGGTCTCGTCTGCGCCGACGCCGCCAGTGCGAGATGGGGTCAGGGAGGGGTTGGATCGAGCGGAGGGCAGGCGTCCATCGTCTTCGGCATTTACGCCAACCTGCCGAGGCGCGCGCGCGCCCCCGCCAGCCCGAGCCCGAGCCCTGCCGGGCTCGACTACGACGCGATCCACGCCGACGCCATGCTGAACGAGTAGGTTCGGCAGGGGCGCCGGCCGAGCTGGCTCGCGGCAGGGCGGGGAAGAGAGAAGAGAGGATTGATGGGTAAAGTGCGGCGAGGGGGCAGGGGGTGAGGGGGCGGGCGCGAGGAGAGAGGCGGTTTGGAGAGTCGGGCCGAACGAAAGGGGGGGGGTAGTGAAAGGGGGGGTCACGAAATCTGCTGCGCGCAGCTGGTTTCGGCCCCGCCGCAATGCCCGTTCCTCGATGCATTGACGCCTCCCGGCGCCGGGAAGCGCTGGGAAAATCAGCTACGTGAGCTGATTCTCTACCCCGCCCTTTGCTATCCCCCCCCATTCGTTCCCTCCGAGAGAGGGGTGGCGGGGCATGGCCTCGATCCACGATCCTCGCGCCCTCCCTCCTCTCGATCCTCGCCCCCGGCCGTTGAGGAGTCGTTCGAGGAGTCGACTCGGCGACTCGATCTCGTCTCTCCTCCTCCCATCCTGCGCCGTTTGAGGAGTCTCGACCAGAGAACAAACGACACCGCCCCACCTGCGGCCCCACGGGCCGCAGCGTATCCCTGGATATCTGGCGTGGTCTTTTGCGTTGTATACGCCGCGGTCCCCGATGGGGCGTGGCGCAACATGGATGGCCGTAGGTGGGGTGGTGTCGTTTGTTCCCGGAAAGGGCAAAGGCCCAGGGTTCTCTTTTAGTATGTAAACAATGTCCCCCCGTGCCCAACTTGAAGGAGGCCGGCGGATTCTTTCCTCGATAAATATCGAGGTCGAAGGAGGCCGGTTGATTAAACTTTGAGGATGTCTCAGGCGAAACGCTTGTTTTTTTTGAAATCCCGATCGATAAATCACAGGGTGCGGGCCACCTCAGCACGACCACACCCCAGCAGGACCACGCCCCACCACGACCACGCCCCAGCACGACCACACCCCAGCACGACCACCCTCCAGCACGACCTCACCCCAGCACGACCCGATCGATAAATCACAGGGTGCGGACCACCCCAGCACGACCACACCCCAGCACGACCCCACCCCAGCACGACCCCACCCCAGCACGACCACGCCCCAGCACGACCACACCCCAGCACGACCACACCCCAGCACGACCACACCCCAGCACGACCCCACCCCAGCACGACACCACCCAGCACGACCATACCCCAGCACGACCACACCCCAGCACGACCCGACCCCAGCACGACCCTACCCCAGCAAGACCACACCCCAGCACGACCACACCCCAGCACGACCACACCACAGCACGACCACACCCCAGCACGACCACGCCCCAGCACGACCACGCCCCAGCACGACCACCCCCCAGCACGACCACACCCCAGCACGACCACTCCCCAGCACGACCACACCCCAGCACGACCACACCCCAGCACGACCACACCCAATCGCACCCCCGTGGAATGTTTCGTGGCGTGTCTGGTTGAGTGGTTGCCTGTTCGTGGGGTGTCTCGTGGAATGTTTCACGGGGTGTCTCGTGGAATGTTTCGTGAGGTGTCTCGTGGAATGTTTCGTGAGGTGTCTCGTGGGATGTTTCGCGGGGTGTCTCGTGGGATGTTTCGTGAGATGTCGCCCAGTTGGGTATCGTGAACACGTGACCATGCTGCACATGTCTTTATCCCTTTCCGGGTTCGTGGGTCCATCATGTTTTTTGGCCGAGAATCGACTCGGCGACTCGACCTAGGCAACAGGCAGGGCCGGGGTGGGGGGGGGGGGGGGGGGGAGCATCGGGCCGTCCGGCGACGCGCGGCTGCTCCGAGGGGAGGCGACCCAGGAGCATCGCTGCCTGGGCGCGCAGTCCGGAGCGTGGGTGTACGCGACGGGAGCTGCGCACGAGCAGAAATGCGGCGCGCGCCGGCCGCGTGCCCACTTGGGTCGGACTCAACATGCGTCGGATCTCTTGAATGTGTGTGTGTGTGTGTGTGTGGGTTGGTCCTGTGTTGGGTGTGTGTGTGGAGTGTGTGTGCCGTTGTCGTGAGCGGTGCTGTGTGTGCTTGTGTGCGCGCGCGCAGGTGCGTGCGTGCGTGCGTGCGTGCGTGCGTGCGTGCGTGCGTGCGTGCGTGCGTGCGTGCGTGTGTCTGTGCGTGTGCGTGCGTGCGTGCGTGCGTGTGTCTGTGCGTGTGCGTGCGTGCGTGCGTGCGTGTGTGTTTGCATACAAACACATTATGTCACATACACACAGAAAATATATACATACATACAATACATTATGTGAATGTGTGTGCGCGTGTGGGAAATGGAGATCTGAACCGTTCATGTTGGGGGGAAACGAACCGTTCATGAACTACCCTTGCCTCTAGAGGTTGCGGCATTGAACCGTTCATTTTTCGGAGTCGGGGAAATGAACCGTTCATTTTTTAGAGGGATGGGGAAGTGAACCGTTCATTTTTGGGGCTGGGCAAACGAACAAGTTCAGATGAATCGGCCGCGTTGCATGGTGAGAGAACGGACAAGTTCAGACGAATCGGCCGCGATGGGGTGAGAAAACGAACTATGTTCGGATGAACCTGATTTCCGCGTTCCTAAAGACCAAAGGTTTCCAATCCACCCAATGTATGTGTATCACATATGTAGGTATATGTATACATACACATCTATCTTTACGTTTTGTCTCTGGCATCTCTTGCTTCGGACTCGAGGGCGACTGCTCACGTCAGTTCCATCGCAGGTTTTCGCCCTTTCGTTGAAACGAGGCTCCGGCGGGCCGATGTCGGGAACAGCCTCGCCGTGGGCTACCTTGGCCGCTGCCCGCCGGTGACCGCGTGCCCTGCCTGCCCAGGTTGCAGCCTGGCCTGCGCAGAGGTCGCGTGCCCCGTGGCCCCTGCGTGCCCCGGCCGCCCAGGAGCAGGCTTCACCCTGGCGGCCTCGCCCGTGGCCGCTGCCGCCCCTGCTGGGCCCGCGCCGGAGGCGGCGCCGGCCCGGGGCTGCGGCCAGCCCGAACCCTGCGCGTGCTGGAGCACGATCGAAGTGGGTACGGGAAGAAAGGATACGAAGACCGCGAGCAGTTCCTGTCCGTTGTGGACCGGATTCGCTGTCGATGTCGCCGAGGACGTCGTCCATGGGAGCCATCTGGCCGCCTGCCCAACGGCGGCCGTTGTCGGCTCAGTTCAACCTTCATTATTGGGCATCGTATTTTTGTTCCTGTACCTTGAAGCTCGCTGAGGGGCAGCACACGCGATCTGTGTTTCTGGGGCGACGGGGGAGAGGGCAATGCTTCTGTTGGGCAAGAGCAAGCATGAGCAGCCCAATCGTCGGCAAGAGCAAACCTGAAACCAGAGCTTCTCGCGAAGGGCGGCTGGAAGGATTGCCGTTGACCGATCAAGCGCGCCCGCCGAGCGTACGGGGATCTGGCCCTCGAAACAACGCTGCCCCCCCAGCGACCCCCAACTGTACCCATGTCGGGCATCCAAAGTGCTGGGGCTGATTCTTCTTCCTCTTCGGCCTGGCGCTCGGCGTGCTGCCTGCCGTGGCGTGCCGCCTCCCGTGCCGCGCTGTGGCCCTCGTGGCGGCCCGGCGCCACCTGCCTGCGCTGGGGGCGTTTCCGGCCGCGACCCATGCCGATGCGCAGCCCGCCTCGCGCAGCAGCGAGGCTACCCCGTCGTCGTCGAGAAGGAGGCATGGCGGCGCGGACGCTGCACGTCCCAGAGCGCCATATTTTCGTCGACATCTTCGACGGCCCGAAAGGCTTTCGATGGCACATGCGGCTGCTATTGCTGGCGACGCCCAGTCCTGGGCAGTGGATATCTGCGCTACTCCCGACCTCAGCATCCAGTCCCTGGGAGTCCCCGCCCACAGGGTCATCCCGCTCATCAGGGATGCAGAGTTCCCGCGCCGTGTGCGCGGCGAGGTCTACGCTTTCGACCCGCTCACGGCCGAGGAGCTCGTCCAGGTCCGCCGGAATGCCAAGGAGCTACTGGCCGTGTACGGTCTCACGGGTGCCGTCGACGCGCAGCCCGAGGTCGGCCGCTGGCTGATCGCCGACCCTGCGCACATGGGCGTCGACGACGCCCTCCCAGTGGCCGCGTTGGCCGACCCGGAGGCGCTCGTGATCAGGGGGGCTCCAGCGTGCTCTGGGTCGAAGGGTCGTGGTCGATCGTGTGGCCGACGCCGACACCGATACGTGGCCCTTCTCGAAGCGGCATGCGCTGGTCGAGACAGGCCTCTTCTGGGCGACGAGCGCGACAACGGCGTTTCTGTGCTCTTGCTGTCGCCCGCCGCCAAGATCAGCAAGAAGTCTCAGAGGCCTGGTTGGCCTTTCCGAGGCGCCAAGGCGGCGCCCGAGCTGGCGATGTCGCTCGTGGTTTCGTGCGTCGTCTTCGTCACCCACCACCTCGACCGGAGGACCCAGTCGGGGGTCGTGTCAGCGGGGCGTCGTGTGTGTGTGTGTTTGTGTGTGTGTTTGTGTTTGTGTTTGTGTTTGTGTGTGTGTGTCGCACGCATCGCCGCGTCTGCGAGGGCCTCGACCACTCTATCAACTCGACGACGCTAACTTGGCGGTGGCCGAGCACATGGCACGCTGGGTCTACGAGCTTGAGACGGTGGCACGGCGCAACCCAAAGGAGCCAGACTTGTCCAAAATGGACAGGATTATCCTGGCACCCATGGCCGACGACGGGCGCATGCAGCTCGTCGCCATTGGGGAAAAAGGTCATGTGGGAACGGGGTCCTGGGTTCTGAGGCTGTCTTGCGATTTCATAACAGCGCAAACCCTGCAATGCGTACTTGTACTTGCAGCATCCGCATCAGTATCCAAAAAGATGCCATACAACCGCCAGTGTTGGTTCACCGAGATGGAGCCTTGCGAAGATAGCGTCGCTAATATTGCGTTGCTCTCTGCGCGATATGCGAGCCGGCGAAGCCGCGGCGCGACGTATGTTCCGCATGGGCCCGCTGTGATCTGAGGAGGCACCTTCACGCGTTATTCGGGCGCGTCGGGCACCTTCAGGACTGGGCCGTCGCCCATGCCGCGCTTTATCATTCCGGGCTTACCCGCCAGCGATGGTAGCCACTTTGCCCCGGGAGAGCGGAGAGCGGAGAGCGCTGCTCCCGCGCGCACGCGGCGCATCGCGCGTTGCTCGGCGAGCATTTCGCCAGGTTGCCGACGCCGTCGCAGTGAAGCGTTGCGCTGGAAGGAGATAGCGTCGCGCCGTGATCACGGGCCAACGCGCTTCGCGGGCCGCGCGTCGGGCGTTTCGGGGCACCGAGCGCATCTTGCTCCTCCTGATCCTCACCGTCCTCACCCTGATCCTCACCGCCCTCCTGATCCTCACCGTTGTCACCACCATCCTGATCCTCAGAGTCCTCACCGCCTTCATTATGACCCTCTTCGCCCTTTTGAGCATCGCCGTCCTCACGGCCATCTTGATCGTCACCGCCCTCTGGCTCACCCTACTCATCGTATCCCTCCTCCTGCTCGCCCTACTGATCCTCTTCCTCCTCCTCCTCCTGCTCCTCCTCATCCTCACCGTCCTCATTCACATCCTCCTGATCCTCAGTCATCACCTTGCTAAGTTTGATCCTTGCCGTCTTCATCCTGGTTCTCACCGTCCTCATAATCCTCATCGTCCTTACCGTCTCTCCCTGATCCTCATCATTCTCACCGTCCTCATACTGATCCTGCTTCGTCTTCATGACCCTCACCCTCCTCATCTTGCTCCTGATGCTCACCGTCCTCCTACTCGTCCTACTCCCAGTGCCCCTCCTCATACTCTTCCTATTCCTCCTGTTCCCCCTCCTCCTGCTCCTCCCGATCCTTGCCGACCTCATGCAGTTCCCCTGGATCGTCACCGTCCTGCTTCTCTTCCTCCTGATCTTTACGTCCTCATCTTCTTCCTCACCGTCCTCCTGGTCTTCATCGTCGTCACCGTCCTTCTGATCCCCACCGCCCTTACCGTCCTCATCCTGTTCCGAATCGTCATTCTGATCCCCACCGTCGTCACCATCCTCCTGATGGCCACCGTGCTCCTACTCATCCTACTCACCCCGCCCCTACTCCTTGGGGCGTCACTTTCTTGTGTCTGTTCGAACCACCGTGTCGTTTGTCTGCCGCGGCGGTCGATGGAGTGGTGAAGTGAGGTCTTCGCCTGATCAGCCCCGACTGAGTGCTCGAGCGAGGCAGCGACAACGGGCGGTGTAAAATGTGTTATGTCTCTCCAGCCCTCCACAGGACGATGGCGCTAAGAAGGAAGAGAAGAAGGAGCCGCCAAAGGACCCGAAGACACTCCTCATTGAGCAGCTGAGCCAGACTCTCCGCACGATCAGCGCGTGCGTGGCAGCTGGCGAGACGAGGGCGATGGGCCGTGTGATCCGGACATTTGCGAGCACACGGCGCACGATGATGCCAGAGGCGTTGGGGATTTCCTTCCCCCTCGCCTCTTGCCCCCCTCTCCTCCCTCCACTCTCCTCCCTCCTTGCTTCCCGTCCCCCTCCCTCGCTGTCACGTCTGCTCCCTCTCTTCCCTCTCCCCATCCCTCAGCCCCTCACCCCATTCCTGATCCCTTGTTTCCCTTCCGTTCCGCGCCCCTCGCCCTCCCGCCCATCTGGCTGCCATCCCTCCTAGCTATTCTCCGTCGCCCCCTCTGCGCCATGTACAAGAGAACACATGTAAATGTACACTACTCCGTCCTCTCTCCCCTAAGATGTGCTGAGACTGTCAGCCCTCCCTCCGCGTATTGTTCCTAACGCGCATGATGTGGGCAAGTTAGTTCTTGTTTTGCAATCCGATTGGTTCCGCCGGCGGTTTGCTCCCGTCGTTCAGAATGGCGAGCTCGCCCCAGCGTGGGCCACTTTTCTGGATCCTAGATTTTTCATCTTTGTCCCCCCCTTCTCTCATTTCCCCTCCTCCGCCTTGCCCTGGCCATCTGGTCCTCTTGTTCCCCCCGCTCCTTCCACTCCAGTTCCCTCTGCTGATGTTCGTTCTCGCCTTCCTTACTCCACCTCATCCTGCTCATTCTCCTGCTCAACCGCCGCCTCCCCCGCCTCCTTCGTGCACGCACCTCCCCTGTTCCCATTGCGCATAACACGATACTTTGTTTTGTCTGGTGGAGTTGCATGCCGGCTATGGCAGGCGTCCGCGGATATCATAGAAAAAGGTCAGCGCAATGGGACGGGCTGGGAGGGAGGGACAAGATGTCAGATGTCAGGCGGCCCTTTTTCCTTGTTCTCACCTCCGCCCGTCTTCCCTGTCCCTCTTCCACCTTCCCTTCCTCCAGCCCCCTGCTTCCTTCCAATTCCCTGCCTTCCGCCTCTCCCATCCCTGTCCTATTTCCTCCTCCCTCCTCCTCCTCCTGCTCCTCCTCCTCCTCCTGCAACTGCCGCCTTCGGCCGTTTCGTTCCGCCGCTTCCCTCCTCTTCCTCCCTCAAACGCTCCCGCCTCTCATAATCGTTATCCGTCGCTCTTGACCTCTGCACTCCCCCGTCTATCCTTGATACCCTTCATGCCCTCCTGCGCCTCCGCTCTCCGCTCGCACATCCTCGTCATCTGTCTCTTGTCCTCTCTGTCGACCCCTATCTCTCTCCCATGATCTCTGTCGCTCTCTCATTATCCATCTCTCTACCCCTTGTAAATATGTATGAAAGCACTCTGACCAGAGTGAACCTTAAACGGTAAGTTACTGCACGGTGGATGTGTAAAACAGGTGGTGCACCTATGTGGTGCAAGCTATGTGGTGCAAATTGTGGTGCCGGCTGTGTGGAAGCTATGCGGTGCCATATGCGTGGTGCAAATTGCGTCGTGCAAGCTGTGTGGTTCAGACCACGTGGTGCAAACCATTTGATGCAAGTTATGTGGTGCACGCTGTGGCGTGCAGGCTATGTGTGCGTGGTGATACACGACGACTGTGATGCACGATGTATTGTGCAGTCCACGTGGTGCACGCTGTCGGTGTTCCCACCAGGCGCCCACTGGCACGCTGTCGGTGTTCCCACCAGCCTGAACCACCAGAAAGAATTTCGAGCACCAAGAGAGTACCGAAACTCTAGGGTCTTCACGTGTCGGGCCCTGGACGATACTCGTTCGACACTGTTTCGACACTTGTTTCGGCACTGTTCCGGGGGCTCGAAATTATTTTTGGAATGTGGCCCTTCAGAGCACGATGGGAGCAGCACATAGCCCCAGGCGACACTTCCGCACATCACTCACCCGCGGGGCACCCGCGAGCGGGCACCAGGCGAAGCCTCGGCAGAGCTTATGAGGCGCTTATGGGCTGCTGGGCCTCTCTTCCACCACCACCAACACCAGAAGTTGCAGGAGGGGGGGGAGGAGGAGGAGGGGGAGGAGGAGGAGGAGGAGGAAAGGAGAAGAGGTGAAGAGGAGGAGGAGGAGGAGGAACAGGAGGAGGAGGAGGAGGAGGAGGAGGAGGAGGAGGAGGAGGAAGACCCCCCCCCCACTCAGTCCCACTCCTACTTGTGGTGGTGGCGGTGGAAAACAAGCCCACCACGGGCGGCACCAGGCGAAACCTCGGCATACCCCCCCAGGGCTCGGGGCGCCCACGAGGTGCCCACGGGCGGACACCAACCGAGCACCCGGAACACTCGACCGATCACTGAACGACCCGTAGGCGAGACCCTTTCAGTGCAAGCTCTGCCCAGCGAACGTGCGTGGTATATCCGCAGCATCGACGCTCGGAGTATCCCCACTGGTGGGGATACACCAAGCGCCGATGCTACAGATATAGTTTCAGATTTCCAAGCGTCGATACTACAAGCGTCGATGGGCTGGTGTCCACCAGCCCATCCAGAAACTATATCAGTACTGTAGGTTCATGCGGCGATGGCGCGCCGGCAACGCTTGCGAAGGCGTTCAAGATTGAACTCCGCAAGATAGGTCGACGCAGAAGCTCCAAGGGGCACGGCAACGCCACAGGATCCGACGGAGTTCACCCTGGAGCGATCAGGACCGCGATAGGTTCAAGGCTGAACGATCGAGGCGGTGTCTAAAACTTTTGTGTGCGCCGGCGCCGCGTGAACCTGCAGTATTTCTGTAGTATTGACGCTTCGAGTGTCCCCACCAGCTCGTCCGGAAGCTAGCACCAGACGAGTTTGCCTCGATCAGGGAGGCGCAGGAGCATCCGGGGAAACGGGCAGATGAGCCAGCCCTCAAAACCAAAGCTTGGAATCAGCCTGGGCACACCCAGGAGTGGAATTGCCGAGCCTGCAGTCGAAGAGGGAGGATCGGACGGGGATAGGACGAGGATAAATCCGTTCCAGAGATTTCCGAAACGCTCTCAGAGCGTTCCGGAACGCTCTGAGAAGGCCGCGACGCCCGAGACATCCTCCAGACCCGCCAGACCTCAGGGATCTTGGATCTATCTTCGCCCGGATTGATCCTCCTCCTGGCGTCGTCTTTGAGGAGGATGCGGAGAAAGTAGAAGGAGGAACGACGAGGAGGGAAGAGGAGGAACCCGGAGGTGAGGAGGAGGGGGAAGAGGAAGAAGATGATGAGCAAGACGAGGAGCAGGAGGAGGATGGAGAAGGAAGGGGGGACGACGATGACGACGACGACGACGTTAACAAGGACGACGACGACGTTCACGAGGACGAGGATGAGGGGAAGAGGACGACGACGACGACGACGACGGCAGGTGCTAACCATGCAGACCCTCGCGGATCTTTCGATCTAAGGGCCGATTGGTAGCCTCTCGGAGCCATCGTGGAGCCCTTGTGGGGACATGTTGGTATCTTTAGGGGCCAACTTGTGGCCCTTTGAAGGCCCCATCTCGGGGCCATCTTCGGCGTCGATCAAAGAAGGGTGGTCCTTAGTAGCGTCGACCCTCCTGAGTTCAAGCAACGCCGCTGGAGGCCCTCTCGGGGCGCTCGTGGGTGCTTTGAGGGTCCGTCTTGGAGTCCTCTTGGACCCTAACGGAATCACATTGAGGCCTCGAACGACGATCGACATCGAAAGGGCGATAACACGACTATGCATGTGATCCCCTCAGGTGTCGAAAGGATGTTGGCCTCTCGGACGCATCATTGGGAGGCTCCGTCGCCACTCGGGGTCGTCTTGGACCAGTATTGCGCCGTCTTGAGGGGCTTGATGAGAGCAGTCTTGAATCATCTTCGGCTTTCGTGTGTCATCTTAGAGGTAATTTTGAGCTCTCCGAGGTCATGTTGGAGCCATATTGGCCCAACAGCTTCCCACTGATGCCCCCATAGAGGCCAACGTCATTCAGACACCTTGTGCGCGTGTCCACTTTTTTTTGTTTGTCAAAGAAGGGGCCCTCAAGGAGCGTCCCTTCTGCTTCAGTCTAAGGGTCGCCTCTTGGGGCCCTCTTTGGGCGTTAATGGGGCTTTACTGGGTGCTCTTGGGGCCGTGTAAGACCCCTCTCGGTCCCCTCTTGGGGTTAGATTGCGGCATTCGGAGGCCATCGTAATGCCCCAGAAGCCCATCGAGAGCGAAAGGACGATACTGCAGAGCCTCTTGGTGCTTCCATGCGCGTTCAATTGGTCTCGGCCCCCTCGGAGCACCATTGTTAGTCTCTTTTGCCATTTGAAGCCGTCTTGGGGCAGTCGTCTTGAGGCCTCTTGGAGACATTGTGGGGGGCACCTTGGTCCATCCTGAGCTATACTGCGACATTGTGAACGGCATCTTGGGCTTTCTTGGGCTCTCTGCAGACATCTAGCTGCCTTTGCTCTCCCGGGTCGTCCACCTTGCGGGCTTGAAGAGATGTTGCATGAAGAGACGTTTTAGACATTCCGCACTTTAAACGGAGAGGGTTAAAGGCGAGATGTAAATCGAGCATGCACCGCTGCCGTGCCTGGCTCAAGCCGGGCCCGGCCGAACATGTGATTGTGCTTCACCGAGGCGCACTACTCGCATCTGAGATCGGAAAAGACGTTTCTATTGAAGATGCCCCTTCTATCCTTTACTCCAGATCCCATGCTTCATCTTGCTCTCTTGCTCATGCGGTATGAGCCAAAGCCTGGGATATGGGAGCGCCTAAGGCGGAACATATACCTTGGCTTACCAGTGCGTTTTCGACTTTGTAGCGGAGCTGGCTACACTCTCGTGTGGCTGGCTCTCGCTCTAATACCCATCATCCACGGCACAACTTGGTGGACTACTACTACGGTGGAATACCATGTTGCGCCGGCTCTGCGAGGAGCGGAGCCAGTCCGCGATCGGGCTAGCGGGGCGACCCGCGAGCTCGAGACGCTCTCTCCTACCTCACTGCGCTACTTCGCTCCCGACTTCCACCAGATGCCAATCGGCAACTCGATCGAGAACGTGGTCACTCTGCGGGGCCACCCGCAGCGGGGCCACCTGCATCCCGTGCCGGTCAGGCGCCTTACGGCTACTACGCCCGAGCCTGACAAACCACAGCCTAAACCAATCACCGAAGCCGAGATGCACATGCACTGGATCAAGATAACTATCTTCGGCATTCTATGGGTGATAAAGGGATGTGCTGTGGGCTACATGCGGCAGGGGATGGACGACACGCGTACTACCGGCCCTTCTTGGGACCCAGCCGGTACTACGCCCTTTCGCGAGTACGTTCGCGAAGTACATGCATGGATAAACGTGACGAGCGGCAATATGACGCCACCTCAGCAAGCTGCAGCACTACAGCGTGGTTTTCAAGGCCTTGCTCGTCGTATCGCCATGCAGGTCCCCTCCCAGATCATCAATTATGGTGTAAATGTCAACGGACAGCCAACGGATGCAGTTACTTATATACTTTATCTATTGAGTACCAAATTTGAAAATCTGGAAGATGAGCGCCAGCTCAACTCTGGCACTGCCCTTATCGACATTCGCGTCGAAAGGGGCGAGCGAATCGACTCAGTGTTAGCTCGATTCGTGATGGCCCGTGACGAGGCTAACTCTGTTGCGTTTGTCATCCCCAACTTTCAGATCCTAACGTTGATCCTTTTCAGAGCGTTAGGCGTTGGCGCGTCACGAGCCCAACACCTGCTGGAGCCCTTCAATCATCAGATGCCCAGAACGCAAGCAGACTATGATAGGCTGCTGACCAGGATGAGGAACTACGGGCATGTTGCCGAGCGCTCTCCTGGCAACATTGCGGGTATCTTCACAGGGCACCACGCACGCGCAGGTGTCTACGCCACGACTGCGGGGTCACCCGCTGGTCCTGGCGAACCAAGTCCCTGGGCTGATCCAGCCGATATGCCCAACGAGGCCACTGCCTTCTTAGGGCAGACTGGCCAGGCATCGGCAGAGGCAGCGGAGGCGAACGCCTGGTCGAATTACACGCCGGGCGCCGCCTACACTGCAAGCCCGCCCTCGGGCACAACCCTCTGGGGCCAAGCGGAGTCATCCGCTCAAGGGTCTCAGCCACCCTCTCCGTTTGAATCTGGCACTGACACAGATACCTCATCTGACGGTGATCACAATGGTATGGTCTCTGCTTGCAATGACTATCCAGCTGATGACACTCACCTTTCTGAACAACAAAGAGCGGAAGCCGCTTTTATGGCTTATCGCAAATCAAAACGCCGTTGGAGGCGCATTATGAAGAAACCGGTCAGAAAAGTGAGACGTGCAGTGCGCCGATATTTCAAACGCTATGGAAAGGGTCGTGGCAAAGGGGGTCGCAGACGCCGCATGCATGGTAGGGGTATCACTGCTTTCCTCACGTCCTTAACTGATGTAGTTTTTGAAGAAGTTCTTATCGGAGGCAAAGGTCGGGGTCACAGGCGGACCTCTGGTAAGGGAAAAGGGCGGAGGGGTAACCCTAGGGACGCTTCTGGCAACACTATGAAGTGTCATACATGCGGTAGTACAGAGCATTTGCGCGATCAATGCCCGAAGGGGAAAGGAAAGGGATCCGTACATTTGGCTCAAAACTCTTTTATGGATGACATAGACTACATTGACTACGAGTTTTACGTCAATCCAGAAGCGGCTCCCGCCGCGGGCTCCTCCACGTACTACGTGATGGCCCGCTACGATGATGCGACCGTAGCCCTGGAAGAGTACGCGGTGACCCTCTTCGACGAGTTCCACGGCTGGGACGAAGTCGACGAGGGCGCGTTCAACGCCTGGTTCGGTCTTCCAGCGGGGCCACCCGCCGACGACGAGATCTCCGAAGCTGAGACCGCCCCGGCGACCGAGGAGGAGCTCGCCGCCGCGCTGGCACCGCAGGTGATCGGCACGCCGTTGCTGCCTGATCTTTCGCGAGCCGGCTCGGAAGCGGGAGACGCTGACGACGAAATGCGGGGCCATCCCGCAGCTTATTCTGACTCTGAAGAGGCCGAAGAGGACTATGAGGACAGGCTCCAAGAGCAGGTCGCATAAGCGATCCAGCTCCTGAGTGCGCCAGCACATCAGCAGATGACCATGAACGACCTGCTGTCGCGCCCAGGGGCCGCAAGGCTGCGTCCATACCTGGATCCTGATATGTCGGCACCGCAGATGCTGACCGCACTCCAGGCCCTAGCGGGGCCACCCGCTGAAGCGGCGCCAGCTGCAGCAGCGGAGCTACCCGCTTGGTCTATGGACGAGTTCATGCAGGGCTGCGACCAGATGGACCTCAACGACCTCACTATGGAGCAGCTGACCGACATCGGGTACTTCCAAAGCCCGCATCAGCACGTATTCATGGTCCAGGACAGCTCAGAGGACTTGGAGGACAGGCGCAATGCAAAGAAGAACAGACGACCATCGCCACCTCGAGATCCAGAGCACCGTCATGAATATGAAAGGCCCATGGAACGTGGCAGTGCGTCAGCGGGGCCAACCCGCAGGAGGAGCCGTTCAGCTCCACGACGCCCTACACATGATGCATCTGGCTACCCGTACAGCACGGAGCACTCCAGAGGTGTATCCGCTCAGTACGTGCCGGAGTGGTACATCAATTGGTACCCCGGCTACCCGATGGACGTGATCCGCCACTGGTGGTCCAAGGAACACTGCAAACGGGACGAATCTGGCATCATAATACGCACCAAAGGTGGCAAGACTAAAACGCCAGAGGCTTGGGACCGAAAGGCTAAGAAACAGGAGATCATCAACGATCGCAAGACATACAGGAAACAAGTATGTCAATGCGAGCCTTTCAAAGGTCACATGCGCGGCTGTCCAATGGACCGCCCCTCCAGGAGCCCTCATCACGGTGAGACCCCCTGGAATTGGTCTCATGGAGATGACGCTGGCACCGTCCACGATCCTAACAAGAAGGTCCCTGGAGGAGGAAAGCGCATTACCGAAGCCGATCGCGTCCCTATGACCGAGGAGGTTGCTGACACTGTCAGGGAAAATTGGGAACAGCTTCCTAAAGACCATCGCCTCAAAGAATGGAACCGCCGATTCCATGAAGAGGCGGGGTCGCCCGCAGACTCCAGCGGAGGTGCGGGGCCACCCGCGGGCGCGGCGCCAGCCGCTGGGTCCGCGGACGAAGAGTGGATGGCTTATGCATCTGCTGCCGGATCCGCCGCCGGTACTGAACAGACCGAACTGAACGAAGAATGGGCGGCGGAAGACGGCTCAGAGAACCCATTCCCTGATGGGTGCGCCTGCTGGTACTGCAGCTCCTCGGCGCAGAAGTGGTTTTGCACGAGGGTACTTTACCGCCACGAAAATGGCAAGTACAAGCTGGCCATAAAAGGTCGTGCCAACATCGACCAGATGAGGCAGGTCATCCGTGATCATGGCCAGCCAGAAGGCCCTCCTAAAGACCCTCCTGGTCCACCACCAGAGGACGACGAAGACATGGCACCACCTCCAGGACCTGTGGTCGACTCCTCGCCTCCACCTTCTCCTGAGAAGAGGTCTCCTTCCAAGAGCCCCGAAGGTTCACAGGGGCGTGCGAAGGCCAGAGGGATCGCCAAGAAGGACGACCCTGAGCCGGGAGAGCCTACCGGCCCGTCAGTGACGGAGAGGAGGAAGGCTTTTGCTGGACCATCAGCCCCGATGCCACCGGCTGCCCAAGGCGACGTCAAGGACGAAGATCGCGACCGGCCTAAGGCAGCCTTCCGAGGTGACTGGACTCCAACTCTGCATCAGCCGCGCCTTGCACCACGACCAGGCTCGGCACGAATGAAAGCACGACCGAAGCCCGAGGCTGGGTTGAGGTCGGTGCGGGCAGAGGCAGCCGCCAAAGGTAAGGAGGACAAGGGCTCTGCGGGGCCACCCGCTGAAGCGGCGCCAGCTGCAGCAGCGGGGACACCCGCAGAAGGCACTCCCTCAGAAGAAGAACGCCGCAAAGCCCTCAAAGAAATTGGCAACCGACAGAAACTAGCCGACGATGCGCTGGCTGACCAAGGTCACCCGCACCCTGGTGCGGGGTCATCCGCTGGAGCTGCCTCGGCAGCCGCAGCGGCGCCAGCTGCGGCAGCGGGGCCACCCGCACGTCGGCAACCAGCGTCGTCTGTTCTCAAGAACATCCCTCTGGGAGCCATTGAATATTGACAAGGCATTGAAGGCAAAGGCCCGAAACGCACCATAAACCCACGAGTCACTCGAGATGATACAGATCGATACGCGGTCATCGATTGCCCCGATCGTCGTAACATCGAGTGCCGTAACGAATGGGAACGTGAACAACAAGTCGTGGGCAATATGTTGCGGGACAGGCCGCCATTGCGCGTCGCGCAGCACAAGGCAGAGCTCATGAATGACATGAAGAGGTTCAACACAGATCCGACTCTGCCGCGCGATTGGCAAATGGCCAAGGTGTCAATATGGTTCTCTACAGCCCTACGCCATGGTCCGTATTGGAAAGATGGATTCAGCCGATACTTCGAAAAGATTGACACTTTCGATCCATGCGATGGCTGGGTTGTTGTTGACGACTTGCTGGCAAATTGGACTGGTGACAATCAGTGGAAAGGCTACCGGGACATGCACGATGTGCTTATCAAGGGCAACCCTCACAGCTCATACGTGTATTGGGTGTTGCTGAACTGCTGCGAGATGATCGACAACCATGGCATGCAGAAGGGCAGGCTCCAGATGAAATGCGTCGAGGATAGCATGACGCTACCTCCCAGATTCCGACCAAAGGCACACAGGCCACAATATTTCATCAGAGCCACGAGCGGCCATAGCAGCCCAGGCATCCACTGCCCAGAGTCGCTCTATAAGCCCATCACGACATGGATGAAGGAACCAGATGACCCAGTATTCTTTATCCACGGGACACAGTGGGAGCATGTTAAGGGCATCCTTGAAAATGGCCTTTCATGCCTCACACAGGACAACCCTAAGGGGCAGGGGGGGCGCCAGTTCGTTCACGGCTGCCCCTACATCCCGGGTGACCCGAGGATTCAGTCGGGCATCCGTCCTGACTCTGAGGTGCTCATCTTCTGCAGCATCAGCAAGATGTTGTCCAGCGGCTTCTCTTTATGGAGGTCAGCGAATGACATAGTCATGACACGGGGCCACGATGGCCGCATACCGCCCGATCATATCTTTCAGATTGTGAGCATTGCAAAATATCGGGTCGGTGAAGCCTGGTGCAATCCGCTGGCTTACGACAAATCGCGGAAGCGGGGCCAACCCGCGGACAGGATTTGCTCCGAGGACTACTTGCCACTTAAAATGTGCAACAGAGTTCTGGGTGTGATGGACGAGCGCGCCATGTACCTAAAGGGCTGGACTAAGACGGGCGGTCGCCCATTCAACCTGACCATGACCGAGCAAGACGTTGCTCCACGACCGTACCTCACACAGACAGTCCTCATGATAAACGCCCAGGAAGACGAGGTCATGCCTGAGGCGGGGCCACCCGCAGGAGCGGGGGCACCCGCGGCAGACACCTCGGATGGTTCATGGCAGCAAGTGGTCACGCCAGTAGCCGCAGTAGCATCTCCTTGGAGGCCGGACCAGCAGACATGGGTCCAGGCCTTCAACAGCTACTTGTCACCAGCCGACGTTTCTGGACTGACCGATCAGCTATGCCGTGCTGACCCGTGGGCAGTGCATGCAGGTATCCAAGACGCACAGCAGAGGAACCTGCGCACTCCTGCGGGGCCACCAGGCGCCCTAGGACCACAGCCACAACGCCCTCCGCAGCAGGCTGGAGGTGCGAGGTTTGTCCCCGCAGCAGGCTGGAGGTGCGAGGTTTGTCCCTATGGGCGGCTCCGATGGTGGCTCGCCGTTCCGGACTCCGCCGTCTGAAACGAGCGAGAACAGCTCGTGGCAAAGACTCCAGGCGATTCGCGGAAATCCAGCACTCGCGGCAGCACTCCAAGCAACCACTCCCTTTGGCACTCCGAGGGGTAGTGAAGGAGGAGCGGCTGCGGGGTCACCCGCTGAGCGAACGCCTGCGGAGCCACCCGCTCAAGCGGGGTCACCCGCTGACGGACAGCAAGGTTCAGACTACGAACGTCGGGCAGCTAACTTTAGAGCACAGGCTACTTTTCTGCAACAACAAGCTGAAAGAGTGCCCAGCCTGTTGCGGAACCGCAACATAGACGTCACAAGCCATGGCGACTTCCGACCTCTCTGGAGTTGGACTTCTGAAGATGCTCCAAACGCTGATCCCACGAATCCATATCGACAGGTGTTTATTCCAGGAATAGCATCACACCCGATATACGGATGGGACAATCACGGTCCAGCAGAGGCGCCGGCCATGGACGCGCCGATGTACCCTGAGTACTACGCGCAGATAAATGACACTCCTATGATTGCGGGGCCACCTGCGAACGAAGACACTCGGAACTTAGCTAATGAGATGTTTCGTTTGCAGTTTACACGAGCGGTCGATGCGCAGTCTATGCCACACTACGCCTACATGCCCACGCCGACGGACCCCGAGACCATAGTCCAGCCAGCTGGTCTCGCGGTGCCAGCCGCTATGGGCAGCATGCCAGACTACATCCGCGACGTGCACAACACGCAGCAAGCGATACTGGCATCCAGGCAGCAGGCTCGTGACAACACTCGGCTGCGCCAACAACGCGCGATCCAGAGAAGGATTGAGCGCGAGGCCCAAGCGGGGCCACCCGCGGAAGCGGGGCCACCTGCTGAACGGCCAGAAAGGCGGCCGCCACCGACGCCATATCGGGAGGGCGAAACCACGTTCGAGCGCCAAGCTCGGACTCGCCCTGACTTGCCTGCTCCAGTCATCTCAGACTACACCTTCACTCAGTGCCCAATCTGCATGGACAACTACGAGATGGGCACTACAGTGTGGAGACTGGCGTGCGGGCACTTCTTCCACGACATATGCTGGGACCGTGTTGCACAGCAGCATGTCCGCAATCAGCGGCCAGGTGCGCCGAATGAGGCCCCCTGTGCCGTATGCCGTGGACCGGGCGTAGTGATAGCACACTTCCCGTATGCTGGACAGCGCGATGCGGAGTCGGACCAAGCGCGCCAGCAGGAGAGGTACGTTGCAGATGCCCGCGAGATGCGTCGGTTACGCGAAGCAGTGGAGGCACTGGAGGCTAGAGCCGCACGATCGGCGGAGCCATCCGCACGTGCCCCAGCTGCACAGGCATACCCCTGGCCAGCGCCAGAACA
>CAUYUJ010014786.1:0-2500 GCA_963575745.1 Prorocentrum cordatum
GCGGGATCTCTCCAGCAAGATTCCTACTGGGAGGGTCCCAGTGCAAAAGCGCCCGTCGCGGTTGCTACACGATGCCTGATCAGTGGAGAGCGTTGCTCCTCCCTCCGCCCAGTTTTCGGCCCCCAGACCCTCGAGGTTCTCGAACACTTCCGGCTCCTTCTCGCCTGGTCGCCCCCAGCGAGACCAGATCAGATGGGGCCGGGGGCCCGCGCCACGTCGCCGATGCGCCAGCAGTGCCGATCGATCGGGGGGGCCTGGTGGTCTTCTCCGTCCCGACGCTGCTGATGCTTCGACGGCGCATCGGCGCGACGCGGTGTGATCCTCCGGCCCCATCATACGGGGCCCAGACGTATACCCCCCCCCCTCCCCCTCCCTCTCCCGGGATCGAGGAGGGGAAGGGGAGGGCGGAGGAGGGAGGGGGCATGGAGGTGGTGGTGGTGGTATGTGTGTGTGTGTATATATATATATATTCTTGGGACCCGCACATCAATCAAGAGAGGAAGAAACACCGACACAATTAATCGTCGATTCCCCAGAAAATATGGGAAACTATGGGTAGTGGGAGGGGGGAGACGAAAACTCTCAAAATATAGGAAAATATGGGGACTATTTTTATCTATGGGTATTTCTTTGTGTGTCCTGGGGCCCCTTCAATCGACTCTGGCCTCATTTGGGCGACCTTTCGGAGATCAGGGAGGGCCTGGCGGGGGGGGGCGGGTGCGGGCTCGCGAGCCGCCCCTGCTGCGGCTCGGCCTGGGTCGCGTCGGTGGTGCCCGGAGAGGCCCCAGAAGGCCTGGGGAGCCCCTCTCGCATGTCGAGGCGCTCGTGCTGCAGCCCTCCCTCCCTCCTCCGCTTCCCCCAGAGGACATTCATCGGCACCTGAAGGACTCCAGCGAGGCCCTGAAGATATCAAAGAGCGCCGCCACCTGGAAGGCTGGCGGGGCCAGGAGACGCTGGGGACAGGAGGGACAGGAGGATAAGGAAGGACGGAGAGAAGTTGGAAGTTTGGACGGAGGGAGGTAGGAATCAGGCGTTTAAGGATGGGAGGGAGGGATGTTGGAGGTTGGGAGGGAGGTTGGAGGCTAGGAGGGGGGTTGGGAGGGAGGGAGGGTGGAGGTTTGGAGGGAGGCGTTTGAGGATAAGAAGGAGGGTGTGTGGGGGGGGGAGGCGTTGAGGAGGAGAGGAAGGAAGGAGGAGGGAGGAGGAGGAGGATGAGGAGAGGAGGTTAGGAGGAGGAGGAGGAGGAGGAGGAGCAGGAGGATAATATAAAGCATGAGGAGGCGGAGGAGGGTTTCGTGAGGTTCTTCAGGGTTCTCAGGTGTTTTTCGGCGTTCTTCGAGGTTCTTGCGGTTTTGAGGAAGGGAGGATGGGCGGATGGATGGATGGACGGATGGATGGATAGATGGAGGGAGGGAGGGAGGGATGGGAGGAGGGTGAGGAGGAGGAGGGGGAGGAGGAGGAGGAGGAGGAGGAGGAGGAGGAGGAGGAGGAGTATGACTAGAAGAGGGAGGAACATGAGCAGGAGCAGGAGGACCACGAGCAGGAATTGGGGGGGGGGCGAGAGTGGGATGCAGGGAGGGCAGAGGAGGAGCATCAGGAGCAGAGAGGGCGATTGGGAGGCGAGGAGCGCTGTGGAGGGAGGAGGGAGACTGACATGGAAGAGCGAGGAGGAGGCGGAGAAGGAGGGAGGAGGCGGCGGAGGGCGGAGGAGGAGGACGAGGAGGAGGAGGAAGAGGACGAGGAGGAGGAGGAGGTGAAACAAGAGGAGGGGGAGGGTGAGGAGGGCGGAGTAGGAGGGGCAGCACGAGGGTGGGGGTGATGACAGATGATGATGGTTGTGATTATGATGCCGCCGCCGCCGACGACGACGCTGATGATGTTGATGATGGTGATGCTTCTGGAGATACTGATCGTGGTGGTGATGATGGTGATGATGGTGATGTTGATGATTGTGGTGGTGGTGGTGAGGGTTATGATGGTGATGATTGTGGCTCCGATGATGGTGCTGCTGAGGATGATGCCAGTGCCAAATATGATGATGGTGAGCATGGTGTTGGTAAACCTTCTGCTGCTGCTGGTGCTGATGATGACGGTGGCTTTTGCGATGACTCTGCCGACGACGATGACGACGATGCTCATGATGCTGTTGATGAGGATGACGACGACGTTGCAGATGATGATGATGCTGATCATGACGATATCGATGGCTGTGGTGATGCGGATGCTGGCGATAACGATTCTGCAGTTGATAACGATGGCGATACTGTTACGCCGAGGAGGATGAGGGTGAGGGTGAGGATGATGTTGTGACGACTGGTGATGGGGATGAGGATGATGAGGATGAGGGTGAGGCGGAGGGTGGAGGATGATGATAACGATGTTGTTGTTCTTGATTGTGAAAACAATGGAAGGACGGTGGTCATGACGATGGGGCTGTAGCAATAACCATGACGATGCTGACGACATACGACGACGATTCTGATGATGACGATGACGATGA
>CAUYUJ010014786.1:7500-17500 GCA_963575745.1 Prorocentrum cordatum
GATCCCAGGGTTGTATAGCAGGCTACCTCCATGCCACCCCGTCCCAGCGCCCTCATGCCTGCCGAACCCACCCCCTCCTGCGGTCCATCCCCCCTTCGCGCCTGGCGAAGGATAGCCCACTCCTGCCCCCCCCACGCTTGTCTTAAGTCGGGCCTGTCCCTCTACAGGAGGAGGATTCAAAAATAGTGAAATAATAGTCAGGGGACGATTTTGTGTAGTATTTTGTTGTTGTTGCTGTAGTTGCTGCTGCTGCTGCTGTTGCTGTTGTTGTTGTTGTTGTTGTTGTTGTTGTTGTTGTTGTTGTTGTTGTTGTTGTTGCTGCTGTTGTTGTTGTTGTTGCTGTTGCTGTTGCTGTTGCTGTTGTTGTTGTTGTTGCTGCTGTTGCTGCTGCTGTTGTTGTTGTTGTTGTTGTTGTTGTTGTTGTTGTTGCTGTTGTTGTTGTCGCTGCTGCTGCTGTTGTTAGTTGTTGTTGTTGCTGTTGTTGTTGTTGTTGTTGCTGTTGCTGTTGCTGTTGCTGTTGCTGCTGCTGCTGCTATTTTTGGAGTAGTTTTTTGAGTATCTTTCATTCTTCGTTGACAAGTCGGCCTGTAGGGGGCTATGCCCGACCCAACGCTTGTCGAAGAACAACTCGGAGAGCTGGAAGACTGTGCACCGTGCGCTGTGCCTCGACCCGGGACGGGTGCGGGTGAGTGTAGCTCGCCGGTCGGTCCTCGACCGACGTAGGGGTCCACATGCGAACCCTACCCCTACCACCCACGATTTCTGAGGGGGAGGGTGGGTTTCACTTCGTTCGGGAGCTCCCCAGTGAAGTGAACCCCACCCTCCCCCTCAGAAACCGTGGGGGGTAGGGGTAGGGTTCACATGTGCCCCCCTACGACGGTCCTCGACCCGGGATGGGTGCGTCGACGGTCCTCGACCCAGGACGGGTGCGGGTGAGAGCAGCGGGCGCGGCAGGCGAGGGATCGGCCGGCCGGCGGGCGCCCCGCGGCGGCCTCCTGTGCCCTCGGCGGCCCTGGAAGCCCGCAGACTCCCCGGGGGCGCCGCGGGAAGCTCGGCGATCGACGGCAAGCGTGCCTCCAGATGTTCTGTGGCAAGGTGGCCAAGGTTTCACGGCTGGTGCCGCCAACCTTGTTCGCTGGGAGGAGGAGGAGGAGGAGGAGGAGGAGGAGGAGGAGGAGGAGGAGGAGGAGGAGGAGGAGGACAGATGTTTGCCTGCATGTCCTACGGCAAGATTCTCTATCAGATGTGCCCGCTGTCGAATTTCGGCCCCCAGAGAGCTGGAAGATAGTGCACTGTGCCGCGCCCCAGCGGGGCCCGCAGGGAGTCCAAGGACCCCAGGTAAGGGGATCCGGTTAGTGGTAGGGCCTCGGCGCCCTAAACTGGCCAGAATCACTAAACCATGCCTGCCGTGGCTCTTGCTTTTTCGGGTGACGGCAGTTCCGGTTGGTGGAACGGGGCGGAGGGGCGTCTTCCAGTGCACATCATTAGACCAGGTCCCATTTATCCCAGTTTTGCCAACGCCCGAGGCCCTGGCCCAGACGCCGCGGCGCTGTGGCCTGGTCGCCGCCGCGCGGTCTCTGCCCCGTCGGGGGCAACGGCTAGGGGGTGGTAGGCTCACGGGCAGCGTTTGAGGCGGGAGGTTTCGGACGCGTCTGCATCAAGATGGCCCAAGGTCTGCCCCTCCTCCCACCTCGCTCCTCCTCCTCCTCCTCCTCCTCCCACCTCCTCCTCCTCCTCCTCCTCCTCCTCCTCCTCCTCCTCCTCCTCCTCCTCCTCCTCCTCCTCCTCCTCCTCCTCCTCCTCCCCCTCGTGGCTTCTCTGGCCCCTTCCCGCCGGCGCCCTCCTCCCATCTCGTCGCTCTCGCCTTGCAACCGCGGCCTCCCCCGACATCCAGCGTCGCAGCAAGAACAGCAGCGTCGGGAAAGATCACGGCCGGTGCCACATCGACCCCATCGTTCTGCGGCACTGCTCGAGCTGCATCGATGGGTGAGGGTCCCATCCCAGGGCCCGAGCTGGGGCAGCGCCGCTCGGCGTGAAACGCACGACGCTAGGGCCTCAGAGCTGGGCGCTCCCGGGCAGCTGCTGGTCCCGCCTCTCCCTTCAGAGACTGGGCGACGGGGGCCCGCGGGCTCGAGGCAGGCCTCGCGCGTGGGCGCGCTGCTTTGTCCGGCCGGTGGCAGACGCGGTGCTGCTCGGCCCCCTGCCGCGAGCTGCCCGACTGCCCAGAGGAGCTTGAGAGCCTTGGGCGCCGTGAGCGCTCTGGGCTCGAGGCAGGTGCCAGGAGGGTGAGCAACACACAGGCACGAATAACCGCCGATTCCTAGGAAAATCTGGAAAATATGGGAAGTGGAGGGGGAGACGAAAGTCCAGAAAACATTGGAAACTATGTGGCATCTTGTGTATAGTTAGTGCGAAGGCCTTAGGTTGGTGCCGCCCACCCTGAAGGGGGACGACGACGACAACGGCGGCGGCGACGACGACGCTGACGTGGGCCAGAGTCCTCCTGGCCCACGGCCCCTCCTGGCAGGGCGGACGCTGCATCGAGGAGGCCCGTGCCCTCCCCGCGGGCGAGGCGGCGGGCCCCCCCCGCGGAGGAGGAGGCGGAGGAGGCGGCGGGGCCGTCCTCCTCGACCTCGCTCGGCCTCGTCACCGCGGGGGGTGCCTTTTGAACGCCTTCCGACTCCAGCTTGTCCTGTCTTATCCCGACGGGGCGGACGACCGCCGGGGCTGGGCGTGCCAGGCACCGCCCGATGCGCCGCGGCAAGTTGTGACGCCACCGCCGGGCGGGGGTCGACTCCTGCCGCCGCCACCGGCTGTTCCAGCGGACGGAACGGCCAGGGGCAAGTCTGGGGGGGGGATGCTCGGGGGCAACGTTCGGGGGGGCGTTTTCGGCGTTTTCGTCGGCTCTCGGCGGTCTCTCAGCCTCGGGGTGCCCTCCAGCGGCTGCGCCTCGCCGAGGGGGCTCTAGGGGTGCCCAGATCGTCCCGAACGGCCGCCGGAGAGCAGGATTACGCCGCGAAAGGTGTTCGTTTTTTCATTCATTGTTTTGCGGATCGGTGCGGGCCCTCGCCCCCCCCCCTCCCCCCCGTGGAGTAGACCTTGGCTGTTTTTTGGTGCCTGTTTCGAGCGGGTGGAGTCTCCCCCAGAGGCAGCACTACTGTAAACAATCGCACTAAGCAGAGGTCTGGAGCCAGACCCCCCCCCCTCCCCCCTTTCCGCCCAGTGTCGAAACGCCAAATACCAAGAGCGCTCACAAGACAGATGAGGATCTAGGCTCAGGGGGGGATGCAACGACCTCTAATCACCCATTCATTGCCGATAGGGGGGCCCGATGGCCCCACCCCGCCCAGGGTCCCTGCGGATTCGCCATCAAGGGTATTTCGCTGACCTACCAGCAATGCATCGCCGATTGCAGCTCGATGCTTCCCCCCTACGAGCTGGCTCTCCCCTATTGCTCCCTTTCCTTTTCTCGGAAGACAACACCTGCGTTCGAGGGAGATCCCCGCAGATTTGTCGGAGATCCGCGCAGTTCTCCTGGATCGGCGCTGGGATCCTCTTGGCGGCGCCTCCGGCGCCACCACTGGCGCGTTTCGCGCCTATCCTCGTGAATGTCCTCCTTGCCGTCGTCGTATGCGTCGTCGTCGTCGTCATCGTCGTCGTCGTTCTCCTCCTTCTCCTCCTCTTCCTCCTCCCTCTCCTCCTCCTCCTCCTCCTCCTCCTCCTCCTCCTCCTCATCATCATCCTCTTCCTCCTTTTCCCCCTCCTCCTCCTCCTCCTCCTTCTCCTCCTCCTCCTCCTGTTCCTCACCATCCTCACCATCATCGTCATCATCATCCTTATCATCATCATCATCACCATCATCATCATCATCATCATCATCATCATCATCATCATCATCATCATCATCATCATCGTCATCATCGTCATCATCACCATCACCACCATCATCACCATCATCATCATCATCGTCATCGTCATCGTCGTCGTCATCGTCATCGTCGTCGTCATCGTCATCGTCATCGTCATCGTCATCGTCATCGTCATCGTCATCGTCATCGTCATCGTCATCGTCATCGTCATCGTCATCGCCATCAGCAGCAGTATCATCATCATCCTTACCATCATCATCATCATCATCATCATCATCATCATCATCATCATCATCATCATCATCATCATCATCATCATCATCATCATCACCATCATCATCATCATCACCATCATCATCATCATCACCATCATCATCATCATCATCATCATCATGATCATGATCATGATCATGATGATCATCATCAGCATCCCCCTACGCCTCCTTGTCCTCCTCCCCCTCCTCCTGCTCCTCCTCCCCCTCCTTCTCCTCCTCCTCCTCCTCCTCCTCCTCGTCCTCCTCCTCCTCCTCCTCCTCCTCCTCCTCCTCCTTCTCCTCCTCCAACCCCTCATCCTCCAATCCCTTCCTCCCTCCACCGTCCACCTTCTCCCTCTCGTGGAGAACCCGCCGACGACCGGCAGCTGTCCGCCCGCAGCGTCGCGCTTGGGCGCGGCCGTGCCAGGATCCGCTCATCATCTCCCGGCACGAGATGATGCCGCTGTTCGATGTCAAGATTGAGCTGGTCGGGGAGGGGGTGCAGGACATCAGGGGCAACGCTACGGGAGGATAGGCTTAGGGGGGAAGCATCGACCCCCCATCGCACACTCATCGCTGACAGGTGGCCCCGATAGCCCGCCTCGCCCAGGGAGGTGCGGATTCGCTTTCGGCGGCGTATCGCCGATCCATCGTCGAGATCTCGCCGATTCCAGGTCGATGTTGCCCTTATGAGCTGGTCCCCCCTTCACGTTGGCCCTCAGACCGAGGGTCGAAGTTGCTCGTTTTGTTCGCGCGTCCTGATGCGCCCTCGTCGCCACGGCCGCGTCAGGCTCGAAATTCTTCTCAGAACATGCCCCTCGTAGGGATAGTTTTTCCCGAGCATCCTGTGGTGTTGGGTCATCGTTTTGACGAGACAGCGCCCCGCGTCCCGCCCGCATGGCACCGCCGCACCCATGTCGGCACACCCCTCACACGTTTCGTGGCCCCATAGAGGGCTCCAACGAAGGCCCCAGCGGCAGCGCCCACAGGGCACCGCCGCGCCCATTTCGGCACACCCCTCACACGTTTCACGTTTCGTGGCCCCGTAGGGAGTTCCACCTAAGGCCCCAGTGGCAGCGCCCGCATGGCACCGCCGCACTCGTTTCAGTACACTCCTCACACGTATCGTGCCCCTGCAAGGAGCTCCACCGAAGGCCCCAGTGGCAGCGCCCGCGTAGCACCGCCGCAGCCATTTCGGCACACCCCTCAAACGTTTCGCGGCCCCATGGTGAGCTCCACCTAAGGCCTCAGTGGCAGCGCCCGCGTGGCACCGCCGCAGCCATTTCGGCACACCCATCGAACGTTTTGCGGCCCCACCCCAGCGGCAGAGCCCGCATGGCACCGTCGCACCTGTTTCGGCACACCCCTCACACGTTTCGTGGCCTTATGGGGAACTCCACCGAAGGCCCCAGTGGCAGCGCCCGCATAGCACCGCCGCGCCCATACCCGTAACACGCTTCGTGCCCCCAGGGGGAATTCCACCGAGGGCCTTAGTGGCAGCGCCCGCACGGCACCGACGCACCAATCTCGGCTTATCCCTCACACGTTTCATGGCCCCATAGGGAGCTCACAGAAGACGACATTCACAAACGCGGTACGCACAACCGCATATAGTTAGGTCTTTCGCCAAGATAGTTCTCAGGGATGATCGTCGCTCAAGGTCCGGGCATCGAGGATCGGGCGTGGAGTTTTTCGATGCTCGTTGCCCTTGTCGAGCTCCTGGCAAGTTCAGGGGGCCTCTGGAGGCCCCTGGGGAGATTTTTTTGTGAGATTATCGGTTCTTTTTGGGGGAACTTCCTGGGGACTTCCTGGCCACCGTGGTTTTCTACCAGCTGCGCCTCGTCCCTCCTCCTCCTCCTCCTCCTACTCTTCCTACTCCCCCTCCTCCTCCTCCGCCTCCTCTCCTCCTCCTCTCCTCCGCCTCCTCCTCCTCTCCTCCCCCCCCCTCCTTCCTCCTCTCTCCTCCTCCTCCTCCTCCGCCTCCTCTCCTTCTCCCCCTCCCCCTTCTCCGTCCGCATGCTCCTCCGCCTCCCTCAGCCTCCTCCTCCTTCTCCTCCTCCTCCTCCTTCTCCCCCTCTTTCTTCCTCCCCCTCCTCCTCCGCCCTCCGTCCTCCCTACTCCTCCTCCTCCTCCTCCTCCTCCTCGCCCCTCCCTTCCTCCGCCTCCTCCTCCTCCTTCTCCTCTCCTCTCCTCCTCTCCTCCTCCTCCTCCTCCTCCCCCTCCTCCTCCTCCTCCTCATCCTCCTCCTTTTCCTTCCTCCTCCTCCTCCTCCTTCTCCTCCTCCTCCTCCTCCTCCTCCTCTCCTCCCTCCTCCAATTCCTGGAGTCGCCCAGACGGCCGCCTGGGGCCTGGAAGGGTGTCCCGAAGGCCTGGGGAAGTCGCCGGGGGGGGGGGGGCTCGGCAGTGACGAGGTTTGGAGTCGCGCTCTTGCAGGCCCCGCTCTTGCAGGCCCAGAGGTACCCTTCGACCAGGCTGGCCTCGATAGGCTCGTCGCCTCGAGCAAGCTCGAGGCGGCCGAATTGGTACCCGTCTTCGGCCCCTGCGGATCGACTGCGGGCTTCGGGAGCCGCAGCAAGAGCAGCTCAGGGTGAAAAGCCAGCGCTGGGGAAGAGATCGAGCGGCCTTTTGGCGTCCACGCGTCGAACAAGTCGAAGCGCCGGAGGCCTTGGCGGGGCGGTCGCAACCATCGGTATGATAGAAGTGGCCACGGAAGGAATGGGGACGAAGATCAGGGGCGGCCTAACCCACCCCGAGCAAACCGTCCCACTCCGTGCCGCTCCCGCGTCTCGCCTGGAGACGCAGTGCGGCCGGAGGGAAGCTTGACGGGCGAGGATGGCGTCACAGAAGGGGACGGTTTGCTATGGGCCGATGAGGCCGCGCCAGAAGCGATCTTGAACCATCCCAAGGTGGGGTTAGAGAGCCAGCCCGGCTGAGGCGCCAGGAGGAGGAGGAGGAGAAGGAGGAGGAGGAGGAGGAGGAGGAGGAAGAGGAGGGACAGGAGGATGAGGAGGAGGAGAAGGAGGAGGAGAAGGAGGAGCAGGAGCAGGAGAAGGATCAGGGGCCATCTTCGAGCGATCCTCCTCTCTGACCCCACTTCTCTGCCCCTGCCCCACCCTGTTTCGGAGGTGGGCGTGTGGCCCGCGGTATCTCGAGGGCGCGTCCGTGGCCAACGTGCCGCTGGGATGGTGCGCCCAAGCGAGAATGTTTCGGCACCCTTAGAACAACCTCGGAGCGAAGGATTATAAGAGTTGTGCACCCCCGTTAGGGCCAGGCCCCTTTCAAGACAGGCCTCTATCGCAGACAGGAGTAGACCAGGAATAGCCCCTGACCCACCTTCACGTCCTCCCGAAGACCTTCGCCGCTCCTTGGTTTTTTGACGGCCCCGAGGCCCGGAAGCTGCCCCCTCCGGGCCGCCAGCTGCCTTGGCTCCTCAATACGTGCTCCTCCTCCTTTCTCCTCGACTGTGCATGCTGTCCATGCTGTCCCGGGACTCTGGCGAGAGGGGCAGCCGAAAGGACGACGAGGCGTGCCGAGGTCCCCGAAGATCGTCCCTCCAGGCGGTGGTCTGCGGATCGATGGATCGATCCCCGCCTCGCACATCGACCCCTGATCTCAGAGGAGGACAAAGGTACCCATACCACTACCCTTCGCCCGTCTTCCCCTTTTTGGGCCTCCTCGGAGGCCCTCGTCGCCACGGCTGGACTCGCCTCGAGATTCTGGTCAGAACGCACCCCAGGAGAGGTCCCAGGGGATAGTGGCATCGGTACCTCTTGGTTTCCCCACGATCGCCTCAGTCGGAGCCTGGGGTGCCCCGCCCCATCCAGGAGATCGGGGTCTCGCTATCGCGGGCCCACCGCCGATCTCGGGTCGATGCCTCCTCCCCCTTGAGCAGCCAGTGCCACCCCGTCGTCTCCACCGAGCTCCTCCGCCTCCGACCCTGAGCGGCCAAGGGGGAGCTCGTTGCGAGTGGGGAGGCTGGCGGCGAGATCGTCTTCGACCCTCCGTTCCCCCGAGCTTCTTTGCGTTTGCCTGTTGCACTGTCTTCGTTAGCGGCAGTGGACGCCGACGGTCCTCTCTTTGTTGCCAAGGGCATGTAGTACCGTCGTGGAAAAGTTGCGATGGAGGGTTTTTGTCAATTTTCGGCCGCTGGGGGTCTTTTCCGGTTCCGGTGGCCGTCAAGAAACGGCTCAAGTTGGTCCCTCAAGAAGGAATCCAGCCCTCTGCGGGTCCGAGTTGTGAGAACTCACGACATTTGGGGTCTGGGTGACCTGGTTGCGGGGAGGGCAGCAGGCAGATGGGGGAGGACGGGTATAGTTTTTTAGGATTGGGATGGGAGAGAAGGGGAGCGCAAGGAGGATGATGATGAGGAGGAGGATGCTACGATGTTGAGGGAGACGGGGAGGGGGTAATGATGATAGGGGGGACGAGGTTAATGGAAGTGGAGGAGGAAGAGCAGGGTGATGATGATCATGATGATGCTGATGATGATGATGATGATGCAATGATGATGATGATGATGATGATGATGATGATGATGATGATGATGATGATGATGATGATGATGATGATGATGGAGATGCTGCTGCTGATGATGACAATTATGATGCTGATGATGTTGCTGATGCTGATGCTGATGCTGATGCTGCTGCTGATGATTATGATGATGGTGGTGATGATGAGGAGGAGGAGGAGGATGAGGAACGTATTCTGTTTGGGCATGGGAAAAGAAAGTAGGAGACGGATCAGTGGCAGCAGCCAGTGCAGAGGTTCTGATCAAGAAAAAGATGAGCCAGTCAGTGATAGCCACGACGAAGATGCCGACGATGGTGACGATATTGATGCCGATAATTAGCAGCGACGATGTTACTCAAGACGCCGGACATGATAATATTCTAGTCATGATGATGATGATGATGATGATGATGATGATGATGATGATGACGATGACGTTGCTGACGTAGGCTGATGATTGTAGCACGGACCTATCTGTTATGTTGATGACTGCTGCTGAACACTATCATTTGGATGATGATGGCCATGCTGAAGATGTAGGTGATGCTGACGACGATGGTGTTAATGGTAATTCTTTACGCTTCGCGTATCCCCACCAGCCCATCTCACAGCAGCAACTCTTGCGAAGCATGCCGACAATCGTGTTTTTCAGGCGTGTGTCCGCTTGGCCCCGCATATCTCCCCTGTTCCTCCTTCCTCTCGCCTCCTTGTACATCCTCCTTGTGGGGGGAGCGGGAGAAGGACGAGGCGGAGGAGGAGGGAGAGACAGCGCTCCTCGTGATTTGAGTCGTTTGGGGTTTCTCGTCCTGGTGTGAGTCGTTCGGGCCCTTCTTCCTGGTGTGAGTCGTTCGGGCTCTTCGTGGTGTGAGTCGTTCGGGCTCTTCGTCCTGGTGTGAGTCGTTCGGGCTTCTCGTGGTGTGAGTTGTTCGGGCCCCTCATCCTGTGTGAGTCGTTCGGGCCCCTCCTCCTGGTGTGACTCGTTCGGGCTCCTCGTGGTGTGAGTCGTTCGGGGCCCGCGTCGTGGTGTGAGTCGGTTCGGGCTCCTCTGGTGTATCGTCGGGGCCCTAGTTCCTGGTGTGAGTCGTCGGGTTGCCCCTCCTCGTTGTGTGAGTCCGTTCGGCCCTCGTCCTGGTGTGTAGTCGTGTCGGGCTCTCGTCCTGGTGTGAGTCGTTTCGGGCTCCTCGTGGGGCCATCTTGGGGCGGTCTTGAGCCTCTTGCTTGGGAGCTATCTTGACCTCTTGGGGGCCTCTGGGGGGCCTCTTGGTGCACTTCTTGGGGCCTCTTGAGGCCATCCTTGGGGCTCTTGGGGGCCTCTTTCAGGCCTCTTGGGGGCCTCTTGGGGGCCTCTTGGGGGCCTCTTGGAGG
>CAUYUJ010014786.1:20000-35000 GCA_963575745.1 Prorocentrum cordatum
GCTTGGAAACTCCAGAGCGAAGTGAACCCCACCCTCCCCCTCAGAGCTCGTGGGGGGTAGGGGGTAGGGTTCGCCTGTGGCCCCCCACGTTTCCAGGCCCCGGGGAGCTCGAGCCGAGGCGGTCGCGGTCACGCAGAGGACGCCACGCAGAGGACATGAGCGCCGTCACGAGCGCGGTGAGCCTTGTGTGGCCTTAGTCGGGCGGGGATGATGTCGACCGTCACGCTGAAGTTGACGGTGGAGGGTGGAGCCGACGGCAGTGCTGTTGACGGCATGACGAAGAGCATCGTGGCCAAGGGGAAGAGGCTAAGGGCTAAGGAGGAGCAGGAGCAGGAGGGGAGGAGGGATGAGCGGAGACAGAGGGTTATTGGGAGAAGGAGAGGGGCTGTGGTAAAGATGACGCTGGTGATGATAATGGTGGCGGTGCTGATGACGATGATGCTGCTATTGAAAATGATGACGATGAGGATGATGATGAGGATGACGCTGATGATGATGATGATGATGATGATGGTGGTGATGATGATTCTGATGATGATAATGTTATCGCCGAACATGATGCTGATGCTGTTGATTGTGATGCTTATGATTATGATTGCAATGGTGATGGCGACGATGAGGGTTACGACACTGATGTTGGTGTTGCTGTTGATGATACCGTTGTTGACCATGGCAGTTGCATGATAGTGATTACCATGCTCCTGAAGATGCTGGTGATAGTGTGATGATGATGACGATGATAATGATGACGATTCTGATGATGGTGATGATGATGATGATGACACCGATGATCGTGATGATGAGGAGGATGAGGATGATGATGGCGATGCTGCTGCTGCTGCTGACGCAGATGATGATACAGATGGTTATAACGATGACGAATATGGTTAGGAATGCAATGACGATGATATTGGTTGTGGAGATGATGTTGAATTTGTCGCCGCAGATGGTGGAGAGAACGAAAACGATAACATGACAATCACACGTATGACGAGGTTGATCACGTTGATAATGATGATGATGATGCTGCTGATGCTGCTGATGATGATGATGGTGACTCTTCTGATGATGATGATGCTGATGCTGAAGCATGTGATGATAAGGTTGGTGACGATGACGATGGTGATGATGATGATGATGATGATGATGGTGGTGGTGGTGGTGGTGATGAGGATGACGATGCTGATGATTAGGACGGATGCTGATTAGGATTCATGATGATGCTGATGATGACGAGGATGCTGCTGATGATGATGGTATTACGGATGAGAATGTTGATGACGAATAGGCCGAGGATGTCAACGAAGATGGTGGTTGTGAGGATGGTTGTTCTGTCACTGCTGATGATGATGACGGTACCTATGGCGAAGATGACGAAGATGACCATCCTTATGATGACCATGATAATGATGGCGATAGTAATGGTGATGATGATGGTGACGGTGATGGTGGTGGTCGTGGCAGTAATGGTCATGATGATGACGATTATTGTGACGATTCCACTGACGATGACGATGTTGCTGCTGCTGATGATGACAATGCTGTGGATGATCGTGACACAAGTGATGTTGCGCATGATGATGATGATGATGATGATGATGATGATGATGATGATGATGATGATGATGATGATGAGGATCATGATGATGGTGATGATGGTGATGATGATAGTGATGATGGTGATGATGCTGATGATGATGATGCTGGTGGAGGTGGTGGTGATGGTGGTGGACGACCACGACGACGATGATGATGATGATGATGATGATGATGATGATGATGATGATGATGATGATGATGATGATGATGAGGATGAGGATGAGGATTGAGGATGAGGATGAGGAGGAAGGTGATGAGATGTGAAGGAGGACCGAGAGAGGACCAGAGGATGAGGAGGAGACGGCAGGAGGGATTAGGTCTGGTAGGAGGAGGAGGCGGAGCTGGAGGAGGAGGAGGAGAGGATGAGGAGGAGGAGGAGGAGGAAAAGGAGAAAACGATAAGGATGACGCCGATGGTACCGACCGGACGAGGGGGGGCACGAGGGGAAGCAGGAACTGATGATGATGATGATGATGGATGATGGATGAGATGAAATGATGATGATGATGATGTATGATGATGATGATGATGATGATGATGATGATGCTGATGATTATGATTATGATTATGATGATGATGATGATCAGGAGAAGGAGGTAGAGGCAGAGGATGCAGGAAGGAACGTAGGAGGAGGAGTGATGCGGATGATGTAGGAGGAGGACGGGGTGGGAGGAGGAGGAGGACGAGGAGAAGGAGGAGGATGCATCGCCCACGGCCGCCCGCAGGCGCCCGACGAGCCTCCTCTTTCGCCCCGACCGCGCCCCGACATCACAACATCCCCTCGGCATCCTGGGGTCGGACGAGAGTCGGAGGAGATGCTGTGCAAGAGTCCGCACAGAGTAAGTTCGTATCGAGCGCTCGGCCGCCGCCTGGGTTTCCCGGCAGGATGCGGAGTTGGCCTCTCCGAGTAGGATGCGAAGAGTCCGTGCAGAGTAAGTTCGCAAGGAGTGTTCGGCCTCCGTCTGGGTTTCCTCCGCTTGGGCTAGGAGGAGGAGGAGGAGGAGGAGGAGGAGGAGGAGGAGGAGGAGGAGGAGGAGGAGGAGGAGGAGCCTCTCCTGATGGGGAACTGGGGGGTTGCGAAATCTACTGCGTGCAGCTGATTTTGGCCCCGCCGCTGGGCGCACTCTCCGGTGCACGGGCGACTCCAGCGCTGACAGAGACGCCGGGAAGACCAGGTGCGCGAGCTGACTCGCTAACACACCCGTTTTGCTACAGTGCAGACCCCTGCCAAGAAACACCCTGCTCGCCTCCAGGGTGCCCTGGGTTTCTTGGGTTTCGATGGTTGTGCTATGGAGAGCGTGACGTTCCCACACCAAATGTTAATGGCCGTCCTGGGATCTCATGGTTGGGTTTATTGTGGAAGGTTTCTTGTGGTCGGGCCCCTACTGCATCCTAGAAGGAGGAAAACAGCGTAAACACACTTTTGGAGGTCCCGGCGGATTTCTTGGGCCTCCACTGGACCTGGTGCGCGGAGCGCGCCACGGAGGCGCTGCTGGAGGGGCCCAGCGCCGATCCAAGAAAGCCGCGCGGAGCGCCAAAAGTTTATGTCTATGCAGTTCTTTCGTCTTCTATACCCATAGCCATAGTCAGCCCTCCTCCCTTCCGACCCTCCGATGGGTATGGGTGTGTGTTGTTCGTTCGTTCGTCCCGCGCTCTCCGGTGAGAACTCTTCCACCTCTGAGTGGCCTTCTCTTCTCCTCCCTCCCCGTGGCCGCCCGCTCTGCCCCTCTCCCGCTCTTGCATACTGACCACTTCGCTCCTCGGCGCCCCCGTCTAGCTCTATCGCTGTGCAGCCAACTCCTCCTCGCCGCCGACGAAGAAAAATTGTTCGTTCGTCCCCCCCCCTCTCGTCCGACCCGGCACCCGGGATGGCGTTCGCGCGCGCCCTGGTCCTCCTGGCGGCCTGCCGCGCCGCCGCGGCATTCGTGCCCCGCGCCGCCCCTCGCCGGCAGCCGCCTTGCCGCTGCCGGCGGCCGCTGGCCGCCGTCGTCGTCGTCGTCGTCGTCGTCGTCGTCGTCGTCGTCGTCGTCGTCGCGGCCGCCGTGGTCGTTTCCGTGGTCGTTTTCGTGGCGGTGGTGGTCGTGGTCGTTTTCGTGGTGGTGGTGGTGGTTGTCGTCGTCGTCGTCGTCGTGGTCGTCGTCGTCGTCGTCGTCGTCGTCGTGTTCGTCGTTGTCGTCGTCCGTTCCACGTGACCGCCTCTGACGTCAAGCCCTGATGGGTATTAGCGGGCCATCTCCATCGGGGCACCCTAGGTTCTGGCGATGATCTCGTCTCGTCTTCCGTCTCCTCCTCCTCCTCTTCCTCCTCCTCATTGGCTTTTGCCCAGCAGTTTTTTGTTTCTTGTTCTCTCTCTCTCTCCCTCTCTCTGTGCCTCTTTTTCTCACCTGGCAAGCTCCTTCGGAAGACGAAGCAGACGCTGACCGACGAGATCTCCGCTTGCGCAGACAGCTGGTGGAATGGGAGCTCGCTCAACTGGGCGCCGTAGCATACTTGGGGTGCTAGCTGCAAAAACGCGAGGCGGACATCACAAAACCTGGACCGACGCTTGACGACCAGAAAGTATTTGGGGCGCTCCTGACACCTCCATGGTCTGTCCCTGTCTCTGTCTCTATCTCTCTCTCTCTCTCTTTCTCTGTCTCCGTCTGTGCCTCTCGCCCGCGGAGCCGCGCGAATGATCGCCAGTCAACGCGACGACGTCATTTCGGCGGGTTTAAGCTAAATGCCGCCCTCTTCAGCTCCGACAGGGAGGAGGAGGAGGAGGAGGAGGAGGAGGAGGAGGAGGAGGGGGAGGAGGAGGAGGAGGAGGCGGAGGAGGAGGAAGAGCTTGTAGGTCGGAGTGAGTGGTAGTGGTAGGAGAGGAGTAGGAGGTAGGAGGGGGAGGGGGAGGGGGAGGGGAGTAGGAGGAGGAGGGGGGGAGGGGGAGAGTTGGGGGAGGCGGTGGGACGGGGGGGGGGGAGGCGGGAGGAGGCGGAGGATGTGGCGAGGCGGAAGGAGGGCGTATGAGGGAGGAAGAGGGGGCGGAGGAGGGCGGAGGAGGAGGCGGAGGAGGCGGAGGAGGCGGAGGAGGAGTAGAAGCAGGAGGAGGAGGAGGAGGCGGAGAAGGAGGAGGAGGAGGAGGAGGAAGAGGAGGAGGAGGAGGAGGAGGATGAGGAGGCGGAGGCGGAGGCGGAGGCGGAGGCGGAGGAGGATGAAGAGGAAGAGGAGGCGGAGGAGGAGGGGAGGAGGGGAGGAGGAGGAGGAGGAGGAGGAGGAGGAGGAGGAAGAGGAAGAGAAACACGTCTGCGAATAATAAGAGTAACGAGCATATCCTTACTTCTACGAATAATCATAGTACTCTGATTAAACTTGTACTAAACATAAGAATAGTAAGACTAAACTGAGTAATAATAAGAGTACACATAAGACTACCAAAACTATCAATCATAATACAGCTAGTACTAGGAATACGACTAAGACGAACAATAACACGAATCGTAAGCACATAAGATTAAGCATACCAAGAATACGAAGAAGAGGAATCACATGACTTACCATATCAATACCACAACTTCATAATAACAGTACTGTGGAATCACAGTAATAACCATATTTATTATAGTAATGCTAGTAAAAGTAAGAGTACGAATCATAGTACTAATACCACTACTAATATTGCTAACACTAAAATTAATGCTAGTACTACTACTTGTGTTACTAATATTTTTTATTACTTCTATATATATTACTATTACTAGTAGTAATAAGACCACTGCTACTAATCATATTAGTACATATAAGAATCAAGCTCATACTGATACAACACTAACCACACCAGTCATACAACTACTACCACTAATACTATTGCTAATCCAATAACATCATTACTGGTAATAATACAACAATACTAGCATAACTACTAGTAGTAGTAACACTATTACTACTATTACGACTACTACTACTACCACTATTACTATTGCTAATATTAATACTAGTAGTAGTACTAAGCATATTAATGACAACCAATGCTGCCTTTAATAGTAATAGTTTTAGTTATACTAGTATTATTAACAATACTAACAATACTAAGACTAAACCTCATAATACTAACACTATTACTACTAATACTCATACTCATACCAATCACAATAATACTGATAATGTTAACAAGCTCAATGATGGTATTCAGAATTGTAGTATTACTAACAATAATAACAATATCAATACTAATGATAATGCGGACATTAATGTTAACAATACTATATATATATATATATTATATTATATATATATATATATCATACTAAATGATAGATCAAGAGGAGGAGGAGGAGGGAGGAGGATGAGGAAGGAGGCGGAGGAGGGCGGCTGGAGGAGGGCGGAGGAGGCGGAGGAGGAGGAGGTTGGAAGGAGCATGGGGAGCAGGAGGAGGAGTAGGAGAAGGAGGACGAGGGAGAGGAGGAGGCAGAGGAATGAGGCGAGGAGATAGGATGAGGAAGAAGAGGGGAGGAGCGAGGAAGAGGAGGAGAGGGAGAGGAGGAGGGGAGGAGGAGGAGGGGAGGAGAGGAGGATGAGGAGGAGGAGGTGGGAGGAGAGGAGGAGGTGGGAGGGGGTGGAGAGGGCGGAAGGAGGAGGAGGGAGTAGAAGGAGGAGGAGGAGGGAGGAGGAGGAGGAAGAGTAGGAGAGGAGGAAGTAGAAAACCGGAGGAGGAGGCGGATGATGAGAGGAGGAGGCACGAGGACGAGGAGGAGGGGAGACGAGGAGGAGGAGGATGAGGAGGGAATACCCAGAATACCATGAGTAATAATGAAGTTAATAATTATATCCTTAATATGTACAATATCAACAAGAAGTCCAGAAGTTCAGGGGCGCTTCTGACACCTCCATGGTCTGCCTCTTTCTTTCTTTCTCTTTCTCTCTCTTTCTCTGTCGCCGTCTGTGCCTCTCGCCCGCGGAACCAAATGCCGCCCTCTTCAGCTCCGGCAGCAGGGAGGAGGAGGAGGAAGATGAGGATGAGGAGGACGAGGAGGAGGAGGTGGAGGAGAAGGAGGAGGAGAGGAGGAGGAGGACGAGGAAGAGGAGGAGGAGGAGGGGAGGATAGGAGGAGGAGAGAGGAGGGGAAGGAGGGGAGTGAGATGTGGGAGGAGGAGGTAGGGGTGGGAGAGAGGAGGGCGGAGGAGGAGGAGGAAAGGACAGGAGGGGGGAGAGGAGAGGAGGAGAGGAGGAGGAGGAGAGGAGGAGGAGGAGTGGGGAGAGGAGGAGGAAAATAGGAGGAGGGGCGGAGGATGAGGAGGAGGAGGACGAGGACGAGGAGGAGGGGGAGGACGAGGAGGAGGATGGAGGAGGGAATACACAGGCCGAAGACCGTTGGGAGAATGCAGTATAATCATATCCTTTGAATCGTCAGCAGCACAAGAAGTCCCAGAATTCAGGGCGCTTCTGACACCTCCATTGTTGCCTCTTTCTTTTCTTTCTCTTTCTCTCTCTTTCTCTGTCGCCGTCTGTGCCTCTCGCCCGCGGACAATGCCGCCCTCTTCAGCTTCGGCAGCAGGAGGAGGAGAAGATGAGGATGAGGAGCGAGGAGGAGGAGGGTGAGGAAAGAGGAGAGGAGCGGGAAGAGGAGGCGAGAGGAGTAGGTTGTGGAGGTGGTGGAGTAGTTAGGAGGAGGCGGAGGAGGAGGAGGAGGACGAGGAGGAGGAGGAGGAGCAGGAGGAGGACGAGAACAATGAGGGGAGGGAGGGATGGAGGGAGGGAGGAAGGGGAGGAGGAGGATGAGGAAGAGGAGGAGGGAGAGGAGGAGGAGGAGGGAATACTTTATGATCATATGAACCAGAAGGCGAATAATAGTATTCATCAGATGCTCAATAGCAAGAATAATAATACGAATAGACATGTTAATACGGTCAAAACGAGGGATAGACGTACTAACAACATGTTCAATACGAATCGTACACAAGAGTAGTGGTACTGATATCACTAATGAGGAAAGTCGTGCTAACCATAGAGGAAGAAGCACACTGACACGAATATTAATACTGTTTAGAAGAACAAGCACAAGACGAACTCACATCATACCAATGATACGGTGAATGCTAAGATGGCGAAACATACCACTAACATGCATGAGAAGAGTCATCCTAATAACGATGGTAACAATACTAATGATACTATCACGAGCATGATCAAGACGATTAAGCAGACGATCGATTATACAAGTAATATTTGATCGTATGAGTCATATTCGTAATAAGAATATGAGTACTAATCAAACACATATTCGTACGATAAGTGTTAATCAGAGTTAAAAACAGGGGACTTATACATACGACTACGAAGGACAATACTACGAGTCACATGAACAATATAATTAAGACCGTTTATAACATTAACGCGACGAACCATAATCATAGTATATTCAGAAAAAGGAAACGAAATACGAACATTTAAAACCGTTCCCAGAGTTATACTAATAATACGACTCATAATGTTATTACTACGGATAGTAACGGTAGTTATTAGGCGAATGCTGTTAAGACTAGTTAGAATAACAATGTTACGAACACGAAGAACAATAATACTATTCCGAATCAGACTAAGAGTAATACTGAATGGTATTAAGAAAACTAGATATATTAATGCTTGTATTAATGCCGATGATGCAATGACAATGTGAAAGGAGGAGGAGGAAGAGGAGGGGAGCAGGAGGGGAACGCCTCCTCCCTCCCGTCCCCCCGCCCTGCCCCCTCCACTTGCCTTCCTTCCTTCCGCTTTCCTCCCCTGCCCGCCCTCCTCGCGTCCTTCAATCTCCTTGCCCAGCTCGCTTTGCCCTCTCCCTTCCTTGTGCGTTCCCCCTCCGCTGCCCCTTGCCCGCCCGCCTACCCCACTTGGTGGACCATCCTTGCTCCTTTCACGTCTGTCCGCCCCTCGCTGCGAGGTGTCGATGTTCGTGCTCTGCGCTGGGAGCGCTGGCTGGGTTTCCGGGTTTTCGCCCGGTGCCCGTTGTTTTACCACATAGCTTGCACCACACAGATTGCGCCGCATAGTCGTTTCGCAGGCAGTACAGCGTAGATATTGCGCTCCATGCTAGTGCACAGCGTATCTTGCACCACATATTACGCACCACATTGCACTCAGAAAAGAGAGGTCCGAATTGAGACCAGGGTTCTTGTCGTGGCCCCTGGTCAATTAGTAGGGCTCAACGACGGTTTGGCGCTGCGTGGTTCGTGTGCGCGAGTATACATTTATATCTCCATCAATCACGCGTTGCCCAACAATGCTGGCTGGTCCGCCTCCATGTGTTTCTCGTCGTGGGCGACAAACCAAAACGACCCTCACGTGGCGACTTGGCAACGTGGAGCCGTACAGGCCGACATTTTAATTTGAAGCCTGTGGTTTTCCAATTTGAACCGCGTCGCTGCTCATCTTCAAATCGTCTCTCTTTGAAAACTGCTTACATTTTTTGATTGATAAATTTGAAAATAAAATGTCTTGAACGTGGGAATATCGAGATGTCCTTCTTGAATTGAAGCCTCAGCTTCGGGGGTTCAGGTCCGCAGAACGAGCAAGCGGCGGAGAGAGTCGGCTAGAGTCAACCACATACGCCAGATTAGCTAGACAAGCCTGATCACATTGACGGGCAATACCCGAAGCTCACTTTTTTTTTTTTTTTTTTTTTTTGTTTTTTGGGGGGGGGTCTGAAAACCAACTGGGCGTTTCGGTCTGCACGTGGCACGATGCATCGGGTAACACAAGTTGCGGATAAGATTGAGGGGCGGGCGCGGGGTGAGTTGCGGGTGGGTCGCGGGTGGGTCGCGGGGCAGGTCGCGGATAGATCACGGGTGGGTCACGGCGTCTCGATGTGTGCACGCTTGGATATGTCCCAATCGGAAATGGAGCAGCAATTCGACACATCATTGCCTTGGTCGGGAGGGAATGTTATCGAAATGTTATGTAATTGAAGGAGTGGGCAAGGGACAAGCTGTTTGCGTTGAGCCAACGACTCGCGATATTTTCTGCCTACCGCGTGCTTGCCGGTGGGGTCGTCACAAGCCATACGCATGGATATACTTGTTTTTCCAGGCCAGGCTTTTCTGGGAGCCCCCTCGGCCGCACAGGCCGCATCAAAGTGGTATTTGAGACGGTCGAACAAAAAGAGAAGGCCGCGAGGCCCCCAGAACGCCCCAGGAGAGTCCAACGGGCCCTTCAAGAGGACCCCAGTAAACCCAAACCGCCCCATCTGCATTCAGGAAACAGTGCATACGTTTAGAATGTTCGGGGGTGGACAGACCTCCTATCCTGACACGTCGATTAGTGAATTGTCCGTTTTCGGTTCTCGAGAGGGCGCCGCGGCCGTTATTTTCCAGGCTTGCGCCCGCCAGGTTTGGGCCCGAGGTCGTTTTCACCAAGCCACGTTTTACTAAAGGGAGGTTTGTCCATCCTCGAAATGTTTGCTTCATTGGGTCATCTCAGCTTCCCAAGCGGCCCTAGGAGGCCGTCCAACAGGGCTCCGAGACGGGCCAACGGGCTCTCAGGACGGTCCAGTGGGCGCCCAGGACGGCCCAGGAGAGCCCCGAGAGGGACCCACGGGCGCCCCAGGAGGGCCTCAAAAGGGTGCTGCGAGTGGTCGTGAGGCACTATCTTCAAGTCGGGCCTGTCCCTCTACAGGAGGAATAGTCAAAAATAGTAAAAACATAGTCGGGGACTATTCTCTGAGTATTTGTCTGATCATTTTTGAGCATCTTTTTGATTTTTCCTCGAACATCGGCCTGTAGGGGGACAGGCCCGACTTAACACTATCTTTGGGGGGTGCCTCCTAACATGCCCCCAAGACCCTCCAGGAGGCCACCAAGGACGTTTTCAAGAGGCCCCCAGCAGCTTCCGAGAGGCCCACAAATGGCGCCATGAGGTCCCCAAGAGGCCAAGGTTGTACGATCGAAGACGAAGAAGGCTGGTATCGAGGGTTTTGGGTATACATGTTGTGTGACGCACAAGCAACGAAGAGCAACCAGTTTTATAATGATGGTTGTTGTTCAATTCTCACTTCTGCACAGTAGTCATACTTGATCCGCCCCTCACTCACCACCCACCAAACGACCCCAACCCAACCCGAAGGCCTCAGTTTGCCCTCCATTTCCGGTGGTGGGGGGATGGGGAACATTGAAAAAACACATGGAACCCGTACCCCCCCCAACCCGAAGTTCGGGTCAAATTCGGGTCTTCGGGTTGGGTTGGGGTGGTCTGGTAGGTAGTGCCCACTGTGCCCTTTCAATAGAAGTGCCCTCCCCTTGGGCTCGCACCCTGTTTTCTGTCGCGGAGAGCCTTCTGGTTCAGACCGCATCTATACAACAACGGTTCCCGCCTGAGACCTCCTCACAAGTCATTCAGGAACCATCCTCTCGCTCGAGACCCCCGTGTAAACTATTTAGGGATCACGGTCTCGCTGGAGATTTCCCCGCAACTCGCTCAGACCCTGCGCGCCTAGGAACCGTCGGTGTGCGCCCGGCGGTGGATGTTTTGCCCCAGAGATGGACCATCTTTCGTGCCAGGAAATCTGAATCCTCCCTGATCCTTCGTCGTCCTCCATCCTCTCCTCTTTCTCCTCCCCATTCCTCCTGCTGGCTCCCGCTGGCCCCTCCGCAGATGTCGCCTCATGCCGAGGAGCCTGCCAGAGGGCAAGGCCAAGGGGAGTGGCGGGCTCAACAGGCATCTTTCCTCATCAGGTACCTTTGCAGGACTACAGCGGGGGCCCTTCCTCCCCCCTCACCGTCGTCGTCGACGCCGACGCCGCGGCGGCACCGCCGCGGCGGGCGTGGGCGTTCTCGCCGCAGAGGTGCCCGCGGCGGCCCCCCGCTCGGCGGCTTCGGCGCCGGCAGGGGCGCTGCGGCAGGGTGCTGCGGCCGCCGCCGCGACACCCGCGGAGGAGTGCTCACCGCCGTCGCTGCCGCCGTCGTTGCGGCCGTCGCTGCCGCCGCCGCCGTCGCCGTCGCCGTCGCCGTCGCCGTCGCCGCCGCCGCCGTCGCCGTCGCCGTCGCCGTCGTCGTCGCCGTCGCCGTCGTCGTCGACGTCGTCGTCGTCGTCGTCGCCGTCGCCGTCGCCGGGACATCGTCAAGAAACTGGCCCATATTCGTCGCCTGGAGGAGGAGGAAAAGGAGGCGGGGAGGGAGTTCAAGGGAGAGGTTCGTAGGCGTCTTCGTGAAGCACAGGGAGTTTGGCAACGTAACAAACTTCGCGTGTCCAGGCCGGCAGGAAGAAAGGCGACTGGCCCGCGGGGTCCGCCGAAGCTCCTCCGGAACGACGGCGCCGAGGAGCCAGACAGGCGACAATGGCACCACATCGTTGCCGAGTGTTGCACGCACAAGTACACGGACCCGGCGGAGACGGATGAAGTTCAAACGGAACGTATTGCCAGGTTTTTGTCTCAAGATGGGCTCCGAGGCGAGGCTCCACGCATGAGAATCGACCACGTTTATGCCGCTCGGAGTCGTTTGCGGCCAGGGGGAGCCACCGGCGGTGACGAGGTCGCCGTGGAGATGCTCTTCGAACTCTCGGCCGTCAGCGTGGAGAAGGTTTCCCAGATGTTCGAGGCCCGCTACGTGGGGGGAGTCGGACTGACAGTAACTAGTTGGACAGAAGTTCTGATGACATTCCTTGCCAAAGAGACCCGCTCGACCATGATGCGACAGCACAGGGGCGTGTCTCTCTTGTCGTGTATGCTCAAAGGGTACACGAACGTCCTTCTGGCCATCGCAGAGGAGCCGCGCACTGGAGAGAAATTTCGGGAGGTGGCTGCTTTCGGCTTTGTGGCAGACAAGTGTTGCAGCCAGATTGTCGGCCCCATCCGGAACATCTTGAGTAAAGCGTGCGAGTGGCCGGACCGACACCCTGCAGTAATCCTTTCTGGCGACGTGCTGATGGCATTCGACTTCTTGGCTCCCCGGGAGGTTGCGCACACCCTGCAGGACCACGAGTTTAACGGGCGCCTGTCCGCTGGACTTCGGGAGGGTCGAGGCCTCGAGCTACGGCCCCTCTTCCGGTTCCTGGAGGAGGCCCCCGAGATCCGTCTTTTCATGGTGTGCGAAAACCGGAGGCACAGACGTTCCCGTGAAGTGGAATTTCTTATTTCAAGCCATTTTTGCGAAGCTTGCTCCTGAGTGGAGGGCCCAAGGGTTGGGCTTGCAATTACAATCGAGATGGTACGCGCACGCTCTCTGGGCAGGAAATTGGGTCTGATTGAGCACTTCCAAATATGCATTGCTTCAGATGCTTCGCAGTCTTACTCTTGAGATGGCGGCCCACGGACTGTTCTGGAAAGCGTCGAGCCTCGAGGTGATCAGCCCCACGGCGACAGTGGACAACTGGGACTTCGTTCTGGATATGCCTCTGCCAGCGGACACCGTACTCGCGCCCGTCCCCGACGAAGTGCAGAACGTCAGGCCGGTACCTCTGGGAGCTCTCCCCGAGATGCCAGTGCCGTCGTTGTGGGGGACCGTCCGCGTCCCTTTGAGGCAGCAGATCGACCTGTTGGGCATTTGTCTTACGGCGACTGGGTTTTCTGAGGCGGCAGTGGAGCATCGCATCTCCCGGGCGCTGAAGGCGTTCTGGATTGACGGTGCTCTCCGACCTCAGCTTGCGAGAAGGTTTCTTCAGGTATCATGAAAATCTCCTCGTCCATGGCGTACGGGGCAGAGACGTGGGCCATCTCGCAGACGTTGCCCACTCGACTCAAACGCATAGAAGGAGGGCTTCTGCGGAGGCTCGCCCGCATCAAGCGAAAGACCGGTGAGGCCATGGAAGTCTATATGAAGCGAAGTACGCGGCTCGCACGGAAATTGTGTGTACAAATGGGCTTGCGGACTGTCGAGGAGCAGGTGCTGCTTGGACCGTGCCGCTTTGCAGGACATACTTGCCACCGTTAGAACGTGCAGGAACGCTTCGTCTCGGACGCCATGGACATGGCGCGCGAGGCTGGATGGCGCAGACTCTCAGTTCTCGGGCGCGTCATGCAGCTCCACGGCAAATGGGTCGCTGCAACTGGCCGGGACAGATGGCGGCACCGCGCCGGCTGGAAGCGCACGGCTACATGGGCAGACACGTTCATCTCTTGGAAGGGAACGTCGTGGCGGGAACTTCGCGGAGCCGGCTGGTCTCAGCACGTCGAAGAGTACGTCGCGCACGCGCTGGACTTCTTCGGACTCTCGGGCACTCAGCTTGCCCATGCTCGGGCCAGATCGAAGAAGAACCGAGACTCCGCCATCGTCGCCCGCCGGCGGATCCTCATTCGGCCGGTGGTGATCTGGCGGGAGGCGCGCGCGCATCAGGGCCGGGCTCTCCGGACCTGTGCGGCGACAGCGCTGTGGTGATCGGCTGGCTTACCGGTCGTTTCAGATGCAAGGACTTGCCCACGTGCCGGCGGGTGGTGACGCTGCAGGGCGCGCTGCACGAGGCCTGGGCGACGTCTGGGCTGGCACCGGCAGGGCTTGGAGGGCAATGGGCACGGCATGTTCTCAGGGAAGGCAATCGGGCTGCAGACAGTTGGGCGTCCCTGCAGACCAGTTTCTTAATCGCACTTCTGAGCTGGACGTACCCGCGCCGCCGTGGCGTCTGCAGGCCTCGTTTGACGGGGGCAAGAAAAAGGTGCACACAGGTAGTGGTTTTGTCGTGGAGATCATAGATTCTCAGGAACGCTCGCATGTCCTGTGCGCCGGCTGTCGCCGCTACACCCACATCACGGCCATGGAGTCGGAGCAGCGGGTCTGCGAGATGCTGATTCGGATTGTTGTCAAAATCGGTGAATGCGAGTCGCTCTCAGCCTTGCAACGCGTCGCGAGTGATAGACCGGCGCGCGCACGCCAGCCATGACTGGACGCGGCCCGCACGCGTGCAGCAACGATTTTTCTTTAAGTTGGCTTCCGTGCGCACGTGGTACTCGGCCGTCAATTCAAGTCAAAGTCGTCGTCGTCGTCTTGCCGCCGTCGCCGACGCCGTCGTCGTCGGCGTCGTCATGATGGTGGTCGTGCTGCTGGTGGTGTTGGTGTTGGTGGTCGGTGGTCGTGGTGGTGGTGGTCGTTGTGGTGTTGTCTTTGTGCGTTGGTGGCGGTTGTCGCCGTCTTCGTCGCCGCCGCCGCCGCCGCCGTCGTCGTCGTGGCCTTTCGGTCGTCGCCGTCGTCGCCGTTGCGTCGTCATGGTGGTCTTTGCGTCGTCGTGGTTGCGGTCGCCGTCATCGTTGTCGTCTTCCCCTGTTTCTGTTTTCTCCCGCTTTGAAAGGATGCGGTAGCATGAGGAAAAGGAAGGAAAATAAGGGACGCGGGAGAAGAGAGAAACGATAATCCAAGAAAGGGAAACAGTAGGCGGGACAGAGGCGAAAAATACATAGGGGGAGGAGAAGAGCCGATAATGGAGGAGGCGAGACGAATCACTACTGACCAG
>CAUYUJ010014786.1:37637-62637 GCA_963575745.1 Prorocentrum cordatum
GAGGAGGAGGAGGAGGAGGAGGGAGGAGGAGGGAGGAGGGAGGATGAGAAGGGTCCCGCTCTCGGGGCGGCGGCTCATGGGGCGGCGGCTCCCCGGCGGCTCTTCTTCCTCCTGGCCCTCCAGCAGAGGAGAAAGAACTACCGGTGCCACCGCTACCCTTGCCGCGGTTTCGCCGCTGGGGGGGCCTCCTGGGAGGCCCTCGTCGCCACGGCTGGATTCGCTCCAGAATTCTGGTCATACCGCACCCTGGAGAGGGCCGGGGAGCATCTGTGCCGGTATCTCTCGCTTTCTTCACTCCAGGACCCATACCGATCCGACCAGTCCGGTTCGCTATCCACTCCAGCCGGCCCGATCCCATCCGATCTGATGTCCCGACGACACGGTCTGGTGGTTGCGCGGCGCTGTTGCGCATCCTGGCGGTGCGGCCGATCCGATCCGATTCCGACTCCGCGCCGATGCGGCCCGACCTGACGAGATGTGTCGGATCCGACCCAGTTTCCCCTGGTCCTGGCAAGGCATTCCGATGCCCCTGCCTTGTTCTCACTTGTTCTGGGGCCGCCTCGGGGCGGCCTCGTCGTCACGGCCAGAGCAGGGAGCGGCGGCATCGTTATCCTCCGTCGCCAAGGGGGGGGTCACCACAGGAGGGATCCTCGGTCCTCCTGTTCCAGGGGGAAGACAATGCAGGACCCCCAGACACCCCAGAGCTGTGCGAGATGCCCAGGGCCGTGCAACGTAGTTATCTCGTCGACCTCCGCCCTCGGGCGCCGATTCCCAGGACGAGCTGGCGACCCCCCATGGTGACGGCCCCCGTTGGTATAGCCTGCGTGCAGCAGGTTCGTGGCGTGCCGACGCGGCGGCCGCCGCGGGCGCTCCAGGTTGGTTGCCGCCAGTGGCCCAGACTCGGCCAGCGGGGAACGGTCTGGCGATCGAGCAGCCCCCGACTGTTCCAGGTTGAACCTGGCATCGCTCGGACATGTGCCTTTTTCCTCGGCGAGGGCCATCGAGGAGCATCCTTGATCATTTGGCGAACAAACCACGCACGAAACCGAAGCAAACACAGGGAATGGACGTCCGAGCGATGGCCAGTGAACGACGCGGTGTCAGAAACCAGCGCCGGGGTCGTCACGACGCGAGCCTGCCGTCCTGGTGCTGCCCACCAGGCATTCCTGTGGCAGGCCTCGGTCGGCTTCCGCTGAGCCCGGGCCGGGGCGTGCGGACACCCCGGGCCTTCGGCGCGCGCGCGGGGTGATTTTGATAGGACTTTGAGGCGGGACGTGCTTTTACTGTCTGCTTTTTGAAAATCCAGACGTCCCAGACGAAGAGCTTCTGGAAAAGGCTCCTTCTCCTCCTCCTCCTCCTCCTCCTCCTCCTCCTCCTCCTCCTTCTCCTCGTCCTCCTCCTCCTCCTCCTCCTCCTCCTCCCTCCTCGTCCTCCTTCCTCCTTCTCCTCCTTCCTCCTCTTCCTCCCCCTCCTGCGTCGCCTGCCTGTTCTCGCGCTTCTCCTGTGGGTGGCGTCCTTCCCCGACCTTCTCGCTCGACACCAGGGCCCCTGATCGTGAGCCCGCCACGGGTGGCGGCGGCAGGATGGCATGGGAAGGGCGAGGGGAAGGGTGAAGAAGAGGGGGAGGGAGGAGGAGGAGGAGGAGGAGGAGGAGGAGGAGGAGGAGGAGGAGGAGGAGGAGGAAGTGAAGGAGGAAATGATAGAGGAAAGGGAGGGGGAGGATGAAATGGAGGAGGAGGAGGAGAAGGAGGAGGAAATGAAGAAGAAGGATGAGGAGAAGCAGGAGGAGGAGGAGGAGGAGGAGGAGGAGGAGGAGGAGGAGGAAGAGGGAGGGGGAGGAGGAGGGAGGCATGAGCGAGGAGGACGAGGAGGAGAAAGAGGAGGAGGGGGAGCAGGAGGAGCAGGAGCAGGAGCAGGAGGTGGAGGAGGAGCATGTCCGTAGCGAATTGGCCCAAGTCCGTAGCGCTTCGCTCAAGGACCTGACCTTTCTGGCGAGGGAGACTTGCGGTCCCCAGCAGTTTCCAGCCTCTCAGCCTGTCAGGCCAGCTTGCGCACTCCACATCTTGTGAGCTCCTGGTGGGATATATTTTCCCCTGCTCGCACTCCCCATGGGCAATCTCAGTCGCGGCGATGCCTGGTGCTGCCCCGAGAAGAAGTGCGGGTTCAAGGCAAGCGTTTCGCTCAAGAAGTTGTACTGCAGGTGTGGTGCTGAGCGTCCTCCTGTGCCTAGCTCTCCTCCTCCGAGGCCAGCACAAGGAGAGTGGGCCAATGGGCCGCCCAAGGCAGGCAAGCCCAAGCCCAACATACTCGATGCCACGCAGCCCGCGGTCTTTGTTAAGATGTCCAGTGCAGATTCCGAGTCCGCCAAGTCCATCTTGGGGCCCAGCCAGCGCGCCTGTGTCGCAGCTCAGCGCGCGCTGGCTGCTGGCGACCCCAAGCCTGTGGCGCGCCACGCGCCGTTGGCGTTCGACGAGGCGAAGCGTGAGGTGCTCCTGGCGGAGCAGAAGGCTGACAAGCTCGAGAAGGAGGTGCAGGACAAGTTCAGGGAACTCGTCTTCCTCAAGGATACGCTCGAGCAGCTGCAGGAGAACGAGATGGTCCTCGCCGCGAGGGCCACCGCAGCGTGGGCTGCGGTCAGCGGCTCGGCGGTGGGGCGGACTGCTGCCCAGCGCGGTCGTGTCGCGGTGTATCCTGGCGATCCTGGCTTCGTTTTCCTCATGCAGTTCGACGCGCTCGACAGCAAGTTGGTTGCCCCCCCTCGTTCGCTCATGGCCACTCGCGACGGTTTTCTACAGCCTGCCCCTTCCGATGGCGAGAGCGACGACGGTGACGAGCCCAATGGCGACGGTGGCATGGTCGACGCCCCTCAGCCGAAGCCAACGCATTATCCGTTGCCCGAGCTATCGGTCGAGGAAGCTGCGCGGGCAGTCTTCGGAGGAGATGGCGTCGGAGCGGCTGCCTCCCCCTTCGCTGATGGCGCTGGGCCTGCCACCCCGGTGCCTTGCGGGGGGGGGGGGGGCTCGGGGCGGGGGCGGTGGAGGAGCGCGGGGTACTGTCGGCGGTCAGCCTGTTGCTAAGCAGTCCTCTTCCTTCTTCAGCGCCTCACTTCGGATGGCGGCTGGGAAGAGCTAGCGCGGTCCAAGGGTCCCTTCAAGAAGCAGTGCGACAACGTTCTTGGAGGCCTCAATGATGCTGCGCTCAATCAGTTCAAGGCCACCCCATGTGACAACCCCGACTCGGCGTCGGGCATTGCGCGTCGGGCGTTGCAAGCAGCGGTCTACCATCGCGGCCGACGTCGGCGGCCAAGTCGGGCTCGCCGATTTCCTGGCCGAAGCCATTTCTTGAGGCGCTTTGCCCGCGCAAGAGTCGGGCGCGCTGCAGCCTGCCTCCGAGTCTCCGGAGAGCAAGATGCGCAAGTCAGGTTGGGCCACCTCTGCGCGCGCGGCTCGGCAATCCTTCAGGGGGCCTGGTCGCTGCGACGGCGAAGCGCACTGGGCTGGCCATGGGGCATTTGGATTGCCCATTGGCACCTTCTCGTGCGTCGATGCGTCACGTCGATATATATATATATATATATATATATATATATATATGCGGCGGCGTTGTCATCGCGAATGTTCACCCCGCCCGCTCTGCTGGCATTGACAAGCAGAACTGGGCCCTTTCCTCCGAGGTCGGCGCTCAGCTCAAAGCTTCGGGCACCCCCTTCATCATCGGTGGCGATTGGAATTTCACGGCAGAGGACCTGCGCCAAACGGCGCGGGCAGATGCGTTGGATGCCGTGATCGTCTCTCCCGAGCACGGATCCTGCAGGCCTGCCATGCGCCGCGTCGGCTACTATGTCGTCTCGCGCCAGATTGCAGGTCGTGCGAGGGCGGAAGTTGCTCAGAACCTTCCCAGACTCCCTCGCCTTCCAGCCAGGCTTGTTTTTGCCCTCTGTTGAGCCCCTGCGTCAGGTCAGGTTCGTTCAGGTTCCTAAGCGTTTCCCCTCGGGGCCGCTGCTTGCGCGCCTGCCCCCCCCCCCCCCCCCCTGAGGTCGATCTCCAGGGCCGCGTTGGGCGGTTACGCGCTGGCCCCGAGCGGCCCATCCAGGATGAATAGGTTGCGTTTTTTAAGGATGCTGAGGCCCAGTGGCGCTGGCATTTCCAGATCTCGGCGCGGAGCTGCGCTGAATTTATGGGCAGAGGCAAGCCCTTGCAAATCCGATGGAAATCCATGTCTTCCCCTGCCCCACCCAAGTTGCCCAAGCTCTCGCCCACTGCGCGTTGGCGGCGGAAGGTCCAGAATATGCTGGCATATTCCAGTCGCGAGCAGGCCCTCGCGGGTCTCAGTTGGTCGCTGCAGCGGGTCGTCTTTCGCGCTTTCATCGGCTTCCCGGCGCCGCCGTTCTTACGCCGCCGGGCAGGCGACGCCACCGCAGGCGTCTCCTCTCCCAGCCTCTTCGCCCCGTTGCCTCGCCGACGCGGCGGGCGAGGGGGCCACGGGGGGGGCGCCGCCTCTGCGCGCGGGCCAGGGAGAGGGAATGGGGGAAGTGGGCTGACGCGCATTCGGTTGGAGGGACGTCGGCCCTCTATCGCTTCTCGTCTATCCCTGCCCCCCGGCAGCCTCTGCCCTCCGTCGCGGTGCCATTCGACCCTGCACCTCGCTCGAGTCGTTCGATGCCCTCGAGGCTGAGTGGGGGAAGTGGTGACAGGTCGGTTGTCATCATGAGCCCCTCCAGTGGCCTGAGCTCGGAGAACCTTTGCCCAGGCCCTCGGCGCCTGCACTCACGAGGGCTCTCAAGTGTTTCAAACGTTCCTCTGGCGCTGGTTTCGATCACGCCCCCCCGCGTTCTCTGACGCTGCTGCCCCCTGCTGCGCTCGAAGCTTTGCGCGATATCGTTCATTGCATTGAGCGCAGAAGAGCGCGGCCGTTCATTTGGAATCGCATCGTCTTGTTCATCCTCTGGAGGGCCGGGGGGCGGGCGCGGCCCTCGGGGCTGCTGCGCGTCCTGGCGCGGGCCCAGCGTCGCCTGAGACGTCCTCTGATTCGCGGATTGGCAGTCGGCAAACTATCGTAGTCTCTGGTGGTCCACCCACGGGAAGTCCCGTGACCAGTGCGTTTGGATTCAAGCTGCGCGGTCAGAGCCTTCCACGCATGAGCAGAGCTTACGCCGCGCTGTTGCTCAATCTTAACAAGGCCTCCGAGCTGGTCCAGCATCGCCACTTGATCGCTGATGCCTCAGCGACGGGTTGTCCGATGTGGTGCCTGCATTTCCTGATGCAAACCCATTGAGCGCCGCGCAGTTTAGATGTCGGTGGCGATGTTGGTTCCCTCGTGTGTGTGTGTGTTGAACAAACGATTTAGCCAGGATGTACTTCTGCCGCGTTCATGTTGCAACTTAGTATATTTGGCCCATGGGGCGCCGTCCAGGCGTCTCATCCCGCTGCTCAGCTTTCCGTCAACGTTGACGACTTCGGCCTCATGAAATGGGGCACCGGCAGCAGAATTGTTGTTGGTGACATCGCGTCGGCAGGCCACCTCCTGGCCAAGCGGTTGCACAGCGTCGATCTTCGTTTCGCGGCCGACAATTCCAGAGTCTTGAGCACCGTCCCTGATGCGCGTGCCACCATCGCTGCCAAGCTTAAGAGCCTCCAGCCCCTTCCCGTCCGCTCGGAGCGACACTTAGGGGTTGATTTTGGGTTTGGGATGGCGTCCAGTCGCGGCACCGCCCGCGAACGGGTTGCTGACGCGCGGCCTAGAGTGGTGCGCGTGGGTTTTCTGAAGGGCCCTACGCCTCGTCGCCGCGTGCTCGGGCGAATGGCTCGCGCTGCCCTGGAGTCCTCGGCCCTGTTCGGTGCTTCGGTCATGGGCGATTACTGCAAGGGGCTGGGAACATCTCCCAACCTTGCCCCATCATTTTTCGCCTGTTTGTTCCCCGCCTAGACCCCGTCTACCGTGCCACCTGGCTTCCCGTCAAGGCCTACCTGCGTGCCCACTGGCACCCGTGGGTGCCTTTGGAGGCTCTTGACTTTGGGCCCCGCGAGGTCCATTGGCACCTTGCTACGGCGCAGCACCCCTGGTCCTTGGTCCTCCATTTGGGGACTCTTTTGTGCTCTGCGGGCCTTTCTCAGGCGCGTGGGCATCACTGCCGCGTCGTCTACATCGTGGATTTGGCCCGATGGGGCCGACGTCAACCCGTCCGACTTCTGCCCCAACACCATCCAGGAGCTTGTGTTCAGAGCGGCTGAGCTTTGGCAGGCGCGCAATGTTGCAGATCATATCGGGCAAGATGAGATCTCCCACGGCGTGTTCTTTGGCCCCCTGAAAGGCCCTGCGGGGCGACGGGGGGGGGGGCAGGCTGACCGCGCGGCAGAAAGCGCACCGTCGCAGCACCATCGTGGGAGGGCAGTGGCCTCAGAAGTGGCGGTGGGCGCCTGGCTACGACACCGCGCCAGCCTGCCCGTTGTGCCCCACTGCCGAAGGCACGCCCCTGCGCAGGCATTGTTTTTGTTCGCGGCCCAGCAGCTTGCACGGACGGCCACCCTCATTTGGCCGATGCCGCCGTTGTTGCAGCGTCTTCGGAGCTCGCCAAGCTTTTCGCCGAAAGATACTCCGTTCTATTCCTTGCCTTGAGGAGGCCGCCCACTGGGGCTCCCATCTGCCGGGGCTTAGGAGGCCCTTCCGAGTTTCCAGGAGACATCTACACCGACGGTTCTGCTGTTGAGGCTGAGTATACCAGTCTGGCCAGCGCTGGATGGGGGCACATAGCGCTTCATCATGACCGTTGCGAGGTGATGTCACTCTGCTCAGGCCCTGTCTTGGACCCCAAACAGTTCATCAGCGTTGCTGAGCTCATGGCAGTCATCCCTGCTCTGCGCGTTGCGTCCCCGCCTGTCCGCCTCCTCACCGACTCGGCCTCTGTGGCTGAAAGGGTTTCTGGAGCGTGGCCGCGAGGCCGCCTGTGCGTGTGTTCCCATGCATGCGCACCTTTGGAGGCAGTCTTGGAGGCTGGTTGACGACCGGGGCGGGGGCTTTCTGATATTGCCAAGATCAAAGGGCATGCGACAGTGGTTGACGCCCAGCTTGGGCGCGCCACGGCACGCCATACACACGGTAATGCGAGGGCGGATGAGGCGGCCAAGGGCGCTGCCACTTTCGCCCGCCTCGACCAATGCGTTCTCTATAAGTTGCACGCCCGTGCAGTCGGGGCCCTGAAGAAGGAACCCTTTCCGTTGGGGAGGGGCTCCGTGTTCCGTAGGTGTTTCACAGCTTGCCTCAGGCTTTCCTTATGTCTTCGACGGGAAATCGAAGGTTAACTTATGGAAAAAAGGGGCCTCGTTCCCTATTTAGGGTTCCTTAGGTCAACGCCACGACTGTAAGAGAGTCCTCAAGGTTCGGGGATCTTGGGCTGGGCGTCTCGGGGGTGCACTGGCGGACTGCGGGCACCCAAACATGCACAAACGTGGGGAGCCGCCAGCCCCCCATCTGCAGCTCGTCAACGACGCCACTCCCAACGAGGTGGTTCGTGGGGTTCTTGCCGTGCAAGCGAAGTTTGGGGCGGGTTCCAGAATTCATGCCCTTGTTCGGCTCCGGTTGCAAGAAGGCCTTCTCGTGGTCGGTTGCCTGCGCTGTGCTTGTTTCGCGCCCGCTCGCGTTGCGAGCTTGGGCGGGCCGCGTCTTCCCCGGGCCCCCGACCACGGGAGGAAGTTGCTTACTCGTCTTGCGAACAAATGCGAATTCAGACTCGTCTATCGGGTCCTCGCGCAGGATTGCATCGATCCTGCAGTGCCCCTCGGTCCGTCGTCCGCGGGGCGCGGCTAATGGCGGTTGCCAGGCTCGCCCCTCGCCACGTCGTTTTTGTCGAAGGCTGTGGTGCTATAGGCCCTGTAGCGCCTCAGGTTGTGCCCAGGAGGGGGAGCGTCAGTCAGCGTGAGAACAGGGAGAATGAATAGCTCAGTCGGAGGGAGCTGGATAACTGATGGGGGGAGGACGAGAAGGAAACGCGTGGATGTAGAGGAACACAAGAGGAGGGGGGAGAAGAGGCAGAGAAGAGAGGGGGACGAAAAAGAGAAGGACACTTCGTGCACTAGTCGTGCCCTGCCCTCGGGAGGCATCCGTGGATGCAGCCCGCGCGGCGGGTGCACCTCTGCTACGCTAAGTTGTTGCTTGTCAAGCCCATCTGTAGGGGAGTGCTGCACTCCGAAATGTAGCTGGTGATCCTGGCCAGCTTAGCACCATCCTGTCGCACAAGCCTGGCCCCCCCCCCACACACACACCCACACACACATACACGAACGGACCCCAGCACGATAGCTGAGGAGGGGGAGGAGTAAGACCAAATAGCAGAGCAATAAGACCAGAAAAGGCGATGATAGGAAGGAGGAAGAGGATAATGAGGAGGCGGATGGTGGAAGCGAGGAGGAGGAGGAGGAGGAGGAGGAGGAGGAGGAGGAGGAGGAGGAGGAGGGAGGAGGAGGAGGAGGAGGAGGAGGAGGAGGAGGAGCAGGAGGAGGAGGAGGAGGAGGAGGAGGAGAGGAGGAGGAGGAGGAGAGAGGAGGAGGGGGGGGGGAGAGAGAGAGAGAGAGAGAGAAAGCGAAAGAGAAAGAGAAAGAGAGAGAGAGAGAGAAAAAAAAAAAAAGGAAGAAAAAACAACAAGAAAAAGAAGGAGGAGGGTGATACGTTCTCCTACATCCTGCATTGGTGCGTGGCTACCAGCTGCAAGGCGGAGAACGCGCACCACAATCGCACGTCAGGGAACTTACCACCAGGCTTAGGCGGCAATCCCCACTTCTATCTGCTGAGCAGATGTTTGCCTGCACGTCTGGGAGGTTGGCACTCAACGTTCAAATAGCGAGGGTTCCCCCCGAGTTCCGGAGGAAGAGGGGGGGGAAGTTTCCACAGTAAAGCGGCGGTGGATCACGTTCTCTCAAACATTCAGATCGACTTGATCCCATAACTCTCCGTTGGAGAACGGCGAAGGAGCAATTGTAGACGTCTGATCGACGCTGAAGATCAACAAGCGGAGGAGGACGATGCCGTATGAGAGGATGGGAAAGATGAGTTTGAGCAGGGGGAGAAGGAAGCGGACCAGAGCAAACGCAGGATACATCAACAATGCTGCAAATCACCCTCCCGTCCCAAATCCCCTTCTGCGCAAGTCCCTACAAGCCTCCCGCTTCAACGCAACAGGCGCCGTCTTGAAAGGCGAGCACCCTATTAGCCCGCCGTTCAGGCGAGAACCCCGTTTTGAAATGCTTCGCACTGTTTTGGCAGGTTACAGTGAATGTGGAAGGACACGCTCATACAGCTCAACGGCGTGCTCAGTGACAGCCCCGTCTTGGAAATGAATGCTCCCCGCCATCCATGCGGCCACTGCGCAGCTGTACCCGTCTGTCCGTTCGCGTGGTAGTCCTATTGTGAGCATGCGTCGGCCTCCATCCTTGCATCGGTTATACAGTTTCAGCCGTTGGCTGTCACATTTGAGAAAGTCAGAAGCGGGAGTCCCATTGTGAAAAGCTTGGCATCGCTCGGACGTGTGCATTATTCCTCCGGCGAGGACCATCGAGGAGAATCTTTGATCATGTGGGGAAAAAACCACGCACGAAACCGAAAAAAACACAGGGAATGGACGTCCGAGCGATGGCCAGACAGAAGCCACCCTTTATCTTTTTCAACATGGTCAAGTTGTCCGCCCGGATGTGCGCGGCGCGGGAGCCCCATTTTGAAAGCGCCCGCCGCACCCCCAGCCATCCTTGCAACGGTTGCAGGCGTTTCAAGCGAATGTTCGCGGAGGTTTGGCGAGAGCCCCATTCTGTAATCCCCCATTATGTCCATGTCAGAGTTTCAAAATTCAGGCTTCGGGGCCACACTTGGTCAGGGTGTCTCAGCCGAAGCGCCCGGCCCGCGCGATCGACATGCCTGGAGGCGCGACAGGACGGAGTTTCTCATAGGAAAAAAGGGGGGATGATGATGATGATGATGATGATGATGATGATGATGATGATGATGATGATGATGATGATGATGATGATGATGATGATGATGATGATGATGACGATGACGATGACGATGACGATGACGATGAGGAGGAGGAGGAGGAGGAGGAGGAGGAGGTCCGTAGCCATTTTGGCTCAAGTTAAAACCGCGGCGCCCTGGCGGCTTTAGCTTGTACGCAGGCGAGGGGCTGGCTCGAGTCCCGCAGCCTTCACCCCACGATCCTCACAGGAGCCGCCTGGCGCTGTGAGCACTTTTCGGCATCTGACTGTGTGGCATGGCCCATGCCATGCCGAGCAGCCCCGAGGCTCGACGGCTGGCAGAGGAGCTCGACGCCATGGCCACGTTCCCGTCCCAGGAGGCTGGAGCAACAGGTGGCAGTACGAGCCCCCCGAGCAAGACCGCCCGTCTTGCAGAGGATCCTCTTGAAGCTGTTGCTAGTCTGCGCGCTGTGGTTGATTCCACCCGTGGAGAGATGCTCGGAGCCGTCGCCAAGCTGCACGCCAGTGTCACGCAGTTCAGCACCACCATCTCGGCCAATTGCGACGCCATCACCAAGCGGGTGGAGATGCGCTACGCGGAGCTGCAGGCCGAGCAGAAGAGCACCAACACCCGTGTCGCGACCCTGGAGCGGCGAGTTTCCCAGCTTCAGGAACTACTGCAGTGCATCAAGAACGAAGAGCCGCAGACCGTGGTCACCGACACGTCCTTCAACCGGATGGTTGACCCGTGTATCATCGTTGCCAGGACGAAGAATGTATGCAGTCGTGGTGCAGTTCAAGAAGCTCTGGCTGACTGGTTGGCCCGTGCCCAACTTGCTCCAGAGGACTACGACTACCAGTCGGACCCTGCTGGGAAGAGGTTCGTCTTCCGCGTCAAGGGGAACGCCACCTACGCCGCCAGGAAGGTGGCCCAGGCGATGGGAGCACTACGACTCGGAAATGGGCAGTGGGAACATCACGCGTGCAAAGACATGCTTGGTGCGAAGTGTGAGATTTTTGTCAGCACGGACAAGAACCCCGCCATGGTCAAGAAGGAGCTCGGCCTCAAGCAGTTGCGGAAGGCCTTCCAAGAGGTCGACGGCAACCTGCGCCTTTTCTCCGACAAGGCGAAAGGCGAGCTGTCTGCGAACTGGAAGCCTCTGGTACGTTTCACGCCCAAACCAGGAGACGAGGAGCCCGTCCTCGAATGGTGTGTGCCCAACATGCTCGCCCTGGGGCTGGACAAAGATCTGGTGCTCCAACGCTTCCATGCATCTGGGCACGTCGCTGCACCCCCTCAGTGGTCTCTTTAGCGGGCTCCAGCGCCATTGGCGCGACGAGAGAGGCATGATCTTGCCTTTGATACTATCATCCTGGAATGCCCGAGCCCTCTTCCATCACGATCTCCCCCTCCAAGAAAGGAAAGCCCATCTCCTCCGACAACTCTTTCTTCCAGGCAGTATCATAGGGGTGCAAGAATGCCATGGTAGTGAGTTACATGTCCAAGACCTTCTGTATCAGCACAATCTGCATCATAGATATACCGCATTTAGCTCGTTCTGTTCAAGTTCCAATGCCGGAGGTGTTACGACCTTTGTGCCGAAATTCATGCATCTTGGTTCTGAGGCCCTTCTGATTCTTCCAGAAGTTCAGGTCCCAGGTCGAGTGCTCAGAGTTGCGATTGATTTTGGGGACTTCGCTGTCGTTCATTACAATGTTCACAACTACCAGCTAGGATCCATAGCTAAGAAGAAGGCCTTGGATTCAATTAAGTACGACCTCGAGGTCGCAGAGGCGGACCCGTCTGCGCTGCTTGTCATCGTCTCAGGTGATTTCAACTTTGCATGCACGCCGCCACGTAAGGAACCTGAGGCGGAAGTAGATGAGCAGACGCTTCGGTATCTTCAGGAGTGGAGGAGTACGCAGGACAGTGGGTGGATGGAGGTGTTGAGGAGGATGGTGGAATTAGAAGTGCCAGAACCTACCCATCATTACCAGCCGACGCGGATGCTCAGCTACATAGATCGGCAGTTTATTTCGATGCCTGGGTGGATGCTCCTGCAGATGTCCGTCGAAGGGAAGGTAGTTGATTACCCTGACATGCTCAGCAAGAAAGGGATATCCGACCACGCCCCGATCCAGATCACCCTCAAACCTGCTGGACCTATCCCGGCCTCTGAGAGGCCAGTCGCCCCTGAAGTCTGCGAACATCCTGACTACGTTCGGTTCCTGGAAGCGGTAGAGGCTGAGTGTGACCAGAGCAGGATGACTCCACCCTTGAGGCTAGCATTTCAGACTGAGATGATGCGTGAGGCCGCCAAGATCGCTCGGGACTCCCTGATTCGGAAATCACCATCATTGAGTTTTACCCAGCTCCTGGTCATCAAAAGTATCGGGCGATGCCTCTGGAGGCAAGATGTGCGTCTAGCACACCGTGTTTGGCGATCTCACGCTCTAGGTAAGGAGTTTCTACAGATCAACCTGCTGGAGGGGGCAGTGGAGTTGATTAACCCGCCAGAGTTCCAGAGGCGAGCCAATGAGATTCACCTCACTATTGCCAAACAACGAGAAGCTAAACACAAACAAGACATTGCGAATGCCAGTGCCGAGCCCGCCAGAGCGAAAGCCAGGCGACGCCTTAAGTGCACGCATCGCAGGAGCCGCCTCTGGACGCCTTTCGATCGCAGAATGACCCTGCAAGGAGTACGAGCCTCCGATGGGGAGTCGGTTGTCTCGTCGCCAGCTGCTGTCCTCCAAGAGCTTGGGGAACATTGGCGACCCGTGTTCGCAGAAAAGTCCATCAATGTTCCAGCTGCCCAATCTTATCTTCGTCAGCATTGTGATGGTATTGATCTTTCTGACCTTCCCCCTCCATCCTTGCATGCACTTCAACGGCGCATCGAACGTGCGGAAGATAGTTCCCCTGGGTTGGATGGCCTCCCCTATCGAGCATGGAAACGACATCCACACGGTCTTAACATTCTAGATGAGGTGGTCTGGTGGTTATTAAGTGGGAGGAGCATGTTACCAGCATTCAATGATGTTCGAGGAGTATTCATAGCCAAAGGAGATGAGGAGCAGGATTCACATATGATCGTTCGGAACGCTGAAGCTACACGGCCTCTAGGACTAAAACAATCGTCGAACAAGCTGGTCACGGGCGTCGTTTTCGAGAGTTTATCCCGTCGACTGGGTGATAAAGTCCATTACTCTCAAAGGGGATTCGTCGGAGGGAGGAATTTTGGTCTTAATATTCTCGAGCTCGACGTGCGAGCCCGAATGGTTTCGATGCTCCCCGACGCCGCTGCTCGGCTTCCAGCCTTGATATCTTTCGATTATGGACAGGCCTTCCCGTCGGTCGCGCACCGATGGATCATGATGACGCTTGCTGCCTTCCATGTGCCGCTGCCCATGCAGATCTTCGTAGAGACGTTGTACACGAGCGTTCGCTGCTTTGGCACTTTCGGCAGAGTGTGCTGTTTCCTGTTTTACATCATGTCGGGGATCATTCAAGGATGCCCAGGGTCTGGCGCCCTCTTCGCCGTCGGGAGCCACCCCTTTCTCGTGGATATGTGGAAACGGCTGGAAGCTCAGAATGATGCGCCACCTGGCGAGCTGCGAGAAGATCTCACAGGTCGAGCTCGAGAACGCCAGATGAGTATGGCAAGGGCTTGTGCTGATGATATTGGATCTGTGGTTTCAGCGCTTCGTGATCTTCTTCAACTGAAGGCCGTATTCGACTGCAGTGAGGCCCTTGCGTGTCTCAAGCTCAAGTATGCCAAGTGTTTCCTGGTTCCTCTTGCGGGCCCCTTCTCGGCCACCCTCGTCGCCAAGTATCGATTCTGGCTTCAGAACTTTCTCCCCGACTGGGGAGCGTTCCAGGTTGTGAGTTCCCTGACCTATCTTGGCATGATTCTTGGGCCCAGCGTGACCACTGAGAGCTGGCACAAGCCCCTTTTGAAATGGGCAGGACGTACAGTGCAGATTGCCAAAGTTGGCGCCCCGCCGGCCATCACTGAGTATATGTACTCTAGCCGTGCCGTCTCAACCCTCACCTATGTCGCCCAATTCTGTCCCATCCCTGAGCTTTGCCCTGCCCTTCCCGCCCCTCTCTCTCGTGTTGAGCATGCCTCCTTCGCCTCTCTCTTCAAAGTCCCCCATTGCACGCTTCCACGGAGTGGCTGGTTCTCGCTTCACCTGTGGGGAGGACCGCAACTCACGAGCGTGAGGTCCTTGAGCTGTGCCACGCTAATGAGAGCTGCTGTCAACACATTCCCTGAATATCGAATGCTCTTGGACCAGCTGTCTGAGTTTGCATCTCGCCATCTCGAGATCGTTGATCTCTCGGCTGGGAAGCTGTCCCCGCGCTTCTGGCAATCACCGGCGTTTGTAGAGCATCTCTCGGATGCGGCAGGTGGCTTCTCTCGCTCTCGGGACCTGGCTCGAGCTGGATCGATCGCCCGTGCTGCTGCGCTGGAGCTCTTGACTTCTGCCTCCGCCCTCCCTCGCCCCCCTAAGAATGTGAAGATGCAAGGTAGACTGCTGAAGATTTTCCAACGAGAACTCTTCCCTGATTCCCTGGACGTTCTTTTCTCGGAGCGTTGGGCCCGTTGGTTTCCTGAGGCCGCGGAGGTCCTTGTGCACGTGAAATGGGAAGAGGTCCGCGAGCTTCTCATTCAAATGAGAGGCCCTTTAGTGAATGCGATATGGAAGACTCTCTCAGGTAGTTGGATCACCGCCGTGCGGTTTCACGACAGTGAACCCTTATGCTGTCTCCTGGGCTGCGGCGGCCCTGACAGCTTTGTCCATTATTGGTGCTGCCCACGCTTCATCCAGCTTCTCGAATCTGTTCTGTGCTCCCAAGTTCATTACTGTCCGATCTGTCGCTCTGGTGTTTTTCTCCCGACCATCTCTAGTCTTACCGTCCCCGCTGCTGCCTATCTCCTGTTTGTGAATCTCCGCTCGCTCTTCATGCCACCTGATCCTCTTACTTTAGAGGTGGCACAGTCTGCTGTACCCCTCACGAGGGTCCAGCTCACGCGGGCGAGGGCGCGCGGCGGCCAGCGCGGATGAGGGACACGTGGCGCGCAGCTACGTGCGAGGAGGAGGAGGAGGAGGAGGAGGAGGAGCGGTCGGAGGGCGAGACGTCACACACGGAGGAACATGCGGTGAAAGGAGGGGGGGCAGCCCCCTTTCTTCCACCTTCCCCCCTGTCGTGACTTCTCCTATGACTTGGGCGACCTCCCGTGGGTGTGCCGCGAAGGCCTTTTACCTAACAGCGAAGACTGATAGGCTTCTAGTGGGCTCAAAAGAGAGCATCTTGACTCCCCAGGGGGGTCTGGGCGGATGCCGGGGGAATCCGGGGACTCCCCAGGATTTTTAAAGATTCTTATTGTTTCCGATGGATTCCTACAGATTCTGTTCCCAGAACACCATTCCCAGGCCACATTTTGAACGCCCGGAGCCAACTGTAGGCCACTTCGTGTTCTTCGTGTTCCCAGAACACCATTCCCAGGCCACATTTTGAATGCCCGGAGCCAGCTGTAGGCCACTTCGTGTTCTTCGTGCTCCCAGAACACCATTCCCAGGCCACATTTTGAATGCCCGGAGCCAGCTGTAGGCCACTTCGTGTTTTTCGTGTTCCCCAGAACACCATTCCTGTACCATATTTTGAATGCCCGGAGCCAACTGTAGGCCACTTCGTGATCTTCGTGTTCCCAGAACATCAGTCCTGTGCCATATTTTGAATTTTGAGGCTGATGCCTGCTGAGGCAGGAGGCTGAAGGCTGCAAGGCTTGAGGCAGGCTGAGGGCTGAGGCCAGGCTGAGGCTGAGGCAGGCTGAGGCTGAGGAGGCTGAGGCTGAGGCTGAGGCTGGCTGAGGCTGAGGCTGATGCAGGCTGAGGCTGAGAGGCTGACGCTGAGGCTGAGGCTGAGGCTGAGGCTGAGGCGAGGCAGGCTGAGGCTGAGGCTGAGGCAAGCCGAGGCAGGCTGAGGCTGAGGCTGAAGCTGAGGCAGGCTGAGGCTGAGGCTGAGGCTGAGGCTGAGGCTGAGGCAGGCTGAGGCTGAGGCCGAGGCTGAAGGCAGACTGAGGCTGAGGCTGCAGGCTGAGGCTGAGGCTGAGGCTGAGGCTGAGGCAGGCTGAGGCTGAGGCTGAGGCAGGCTGAGGCTGAGGCAGGCTGAGGCTGAGGCCGAGGCAGGCTCAGGCCGAGACAGGCTGAGGCTGAGACTGAGGCTGAGGCTGAGGATGAGGCCGAGGCAGGCCGAAGCTGAGACAAGGTGAGGCTGAATGGGGGGGGGAAGGGGGGGGAGGAGGGGAGGCTGAGGCAGGCTGAGGCCGAGGCAGGCTGAGGCCGAGGCAGGCTGAGGCTGAGGCTGAGGCAAGCCGAGGCAGGCTGAGGCTGAGGCTGAGGCTGAGGCTGAGGCTGAGGCAGGCTGAGGCTGAGGCTGAGGCTGGCTGAGGCTGAGGCTGAGGCCGAGGCTGAGGCTGAGGCTGACGCAGGCTGAGGCCGAGGCAGGCTGAGGCTGAGGCTGAGGCAGGCTGAGGCTGAGGCCGAGGCAGGCTGAGGCTGAGGCTGAGGCAAGCCGAGGCAGGCTGAGGCTGAGGCTGAAACTGAGGCAGGCTGAGGCACCGTAGGAATCCATAGGAATCCTTAGGAATCCCTAGGAATCCTTGTGAATCCGTAGGCATTCTTAGGAATCCGTAGGCATAGTTAAGCATCCTCAGGAATACTTAGGAATCCTTAGGATTCCCCAGGAATCCTTAGAAATCCCCAGGAATCCCTCGGAATCAGGATTCCTAAGGATTCCTAAGGTTTTCCTAAGGATTCCTATTGATTCCTAAGGATGCTTAAGGATGCCTTAGGAATCCCTAGGAATCCTTAGGATCCCACTGGATCCTAAGGCCGTTGCCACTGTGACTGTCATTGCGAATGCGACTGCGACTGCGAGAACAGCAGAATTCTACAACTGGATTATCACCTGAATCTTAAGGGGAATGCTTCCAGATATGCTTATACACATCGCTGTTAGGTTGCTTTGCCGGGGTATTTTTTATGGTGTACTCCTGAGTATCTTGGCAGCGAAGAGGCGCAGCGAAACCAGGAGTCGACCGTGAAGGCGTGTGCTTCCTTGTGAGATCGTGGAGCCTTCGAGGGATTCGTTGAAGGACGCTGGGGCTCTCTTGGGGCCCGCTTTGGGGGCTCTGGGGTCCTCCCGGGGTCACCTTGGAGACAGGAATCAAAAACGGGGCGGCGTCACTGAGCGTCCCGCCTCTTGGGGCCTCTTGGGGCTCTCTTGCGGCGCTCTTCGCGGACGCCCAGGTGGGCGCCGTTGGGCCTCCTTGGAGCAATCCTGCGACTGATAAGGGGGTCCTCAATTCGGTTCGCCCTGTCGGAGGCCGAAGAATCGTCTTCGGAGGCCCTCCCAGGACGCTCTTGGATTGCTACTGGATGCGTTTGGGCCGTCTTGGGCAGGCTCGGATTATTGTTGTATTATTTGAGCGATCTGGGGGCGTACTGCTGCATCACAAGCCCGCCGGATGCGAAACAGCGAGAAACTCAAGACCATCCGTTTTGTAGATTTATTTGAAGGATGCGGGCCTCGGAGGGGCATCGTGAGGAAGACTCGAAGTCATTTTGGAGCCGTCTCGCATAGCGTCTGGAACGCGTGCTTGTCGTCATGGTGGTTCAACTCGATTGGGCCATCTTGGAGGCCTTCTTGAGCTACCTGGTGCCGTATTGGAGCCATCGCCCTGCTTGAGCCATCTTGGAGGCTATCGTGCAGGGGATGGAGGCTGGATTTGGAGGCCCTGTGGGCTCAGAAAAGCCTTGGTAAGCTCAGACTTGCCCCCGTCAAGCGAGACTTTGGACTGGGAGGGGGACCAGAAGGAGGGGGACCAGGGGACAGCCAATCATCTCGCACGCCTTCTCACCCCAGGCAGGCGGGAGTCGACGGATTAGCTGATGCTGGCTATACGCTGCAAAAGCGATGATGTATGGCTGCTCTCGCTTCTGCTTGCAAGGTAAGATGCAGCGTGTGTGCTGGCAGATCTGATGGCACAGGCAGTTTATGTCCAAGCCGAATTTCATTGCTCGTTGATGTGCTGCCGCAGCGTGTTTTTCTCTGATTGCGTCGGTCTTCTCGTTGGTGCCTCCTGCTGCCATTTTTCCTCATCATCTTGCCGCCTCACCAGGCTCCCCCTCATCATCTCTCCGTATTTGCTTTGTGTCTCCCTGTCTCTTCTCCCTCAACCCCCGCATGAAGCAGTATCAATTTGTATCACACGCACCCTACGAAACTGTACCAGAGCCGAAGGCAGCCGTGCAGCGCAGCCCCACTGCAGAGTCATGCGCCGTGCGATGGCACTGATCGCGGGGGCGTTCGCTCTCGTCGCCGCATGTGACGCGCTGTCGCCGGGGCGAGGGCGGGGCGACCTGGAGGGGCTCGGCGGTGAGCTCGGCGGCGGCGACGGCGCGGACTTCGGCGTCACGAGGGGCGGCATCCCCACCTGGGCCGGCGAGGACGTGGCGGAGGCCGAGGCGGCGGCGGTGCGCGCCAGGGAGGAGGCTGCGAGGATCGTCGCGCAGGAGGGTGCCGACGCCCGCATGTCCGCCCGCCAGATGGACGCCATCAAGCGCCGCGCGGAGTCCCAGTTCCAGCAGGAGGAGCGCGAGGAGGGCCTGCTCACCAACGTGGTCGACAAGATGGACCGCGAGGTCGACCAGGCGGACAGCGAGGTGAAAGACCTCGAGCGGAAGCTTGGGCAGCTGGAGGGCGCCGTGAGGCGCGGCCGCCTCGACAGCAGGAAGGATGCCGGCGGCGCCGGCGGCGTCGCCGAGTGGACCGTGGCCCCGGAGGACGAGCAAGAGCCGGGCGGCACGTGGTACGACGAGAAGGTTGACCCGGCTGTCAGGCGCCAGCAGCGGGCGCTGGCACGCGAGGAGAAGGCGTTCGGCCAGGAGCAGAGCCAGGAGGCCAAGCTGATGGTGCACGCGCGCGGGTTGGTGGACCGGTCCAAGGCGAGCCGCCCCCCCCTTATGATCCTCCCTGCCTCCTCTCGCTCGCTCCCCACTCGTCCACTCGTCCCACTCCTCCCTCCACACGGCCCGCTCCCGGCATGGCTCGCATGAGCGCGCCCCTAGCTCTGTGGAGGGTTGGGGCGCGCTGGGATCGCAGCGCGCGCGAAGCGCGTGTCGTGGTTCTCAGTTAGAGACATCGTCAGAGTGAGGGGGCCGAACGGTCCTGCACCACCCCTGGATGTCACCCGACCCCCTCCCTGCATGTCTCGCCTGCTCGCTTTCAACCCTCCCCCTCCTCCCCCTCTCGTCCTCCGCCCTCCGCCTGCTCCTTCCGCGCCGCTCCCCCTGCCCCTCCCCCCCCCTTGCTCATCCTGCCCCCGTCCTGCACCCGTCTCCCCCTCCCCGTCCTGCCACGCTGTCCTGCCGAGGCCCGGTGGAATTCCCATTGCGATGAGTGGATTCCCGGTTTGACTTGTCATTATCTGGCCGAGATGGGTTGCTACCGGGTGCTCTGTCTAGAAATTGCATGGGAAGTAGGTTAAGAGTTTCGTGGAGGTGTTTTCAGAAGTGTTTTGAAGGCTTCTGAACATCCTTACATATTAGAAGCTTGTCAGAGGCTTCTGAAAGGCTTCCTGCCTTCAATGTTTCTGGAAGCTTCCTTGAGGCTTGTGGGTGGGTTGAAAAAATAGGTAATGGGAGAGAGACTTCTGGGTGGGCTCTACGTGGGGTCTGGCTCCCGAGAGGCGACTCAAAGGCTCTTCAGATGTTTTTTGGAGGCTCATATGAGAGACATATGATAGGTTCGTCGTTGAGTGGGTTACCGGAGGGTTATGGGAGGCTTCTGAAGATGTTCTTGACAAGCTTCTTGGAGGCTTAGAGAATCTCAAGCTTGCTTTTGAGAGGCTTTTGAGGGGGTTGTGGGCGCATGGGAGGCTTCAGGGAGGCTTCTTCTGAGAGGTTCTGGGAGGTCTGGGGAGGTTTCTTCACGGGTCCAAGGCGAGAGCCGCATTCTGATAATGGCCCGCCATTCCGGCTGAAAGTTTTTAGGACCAATGCTATGTTTGTCAGCCACGCGCAGAGGGGGGTGGGGGGAGGGGGGAGGGCTTCTTAGAAGCACCCCTGCTTCTTAGAAGGCGCGGGCCTTATCTGTAGATGTAAGGCCGGCACCTTCTAAGAAGCAGCCTCCTTCTTAGAAGCCTTCCCCCTCCCTCCAGCCCCTTGTGCGCGCCGCCATGTTTGTGAAGTCCACCCGCCCTCCGTCCGAGCATGCGCTGGAAAGTTTGAACCTCGTCTGCAAGCGGTGGGGATGTCGTGTGCGAGACGCCCGGCTGCTCTCCCGACTCGCCAGGCTGTGCGACGAGCAGGGGCTGGTTCTCATGAAGAGGGAGCGTGGAGGGGGAGGAGGAGGAGGAGGAGGAGGAGGAGGAGGACGAGGAGGAGGACGAGGACGAGGACGAGGACGAGGACGAGGACGAGGACGAGGACGAGGACGAGGACGAGGACGAAGACGAGGACGACGAGGACGAGGAGGGAGGCGGAGGACGACGAGGAGGAGGAGGAGGAGGACGAGGACGACGAAGACGAGGAGGAGGAGGAGGAGGAGGACGAGGAGGGAGGCGGAGGACGACGAGGAGGAGGAGGAGGAGGAGGAGAAGGAGGACGAGGACGACGAAGACGAGGAGGAGGAGGAGGAGGAGGACGAGGACGAGGACGACGAAGACGAGGAGGAGGAGGAGGAGGAGGAGGAGGAGGGGGATAAGAAAGCCCGCCTGGCCCCGGGCCCCCGCGCCGCCGCGCGGGGTCCCAATGAGGGGGCCGGCCTCCAACGCGCGGCCGCGACGGTGGCGCGCGGGCCACGTCTACGGCAATCTCCGGGTGTACAGTCGGGGCCTTGACCTGAGGAGCCCTGAGTAAGGAACGACGAGGCCCCTTTTCTCCACAAGTTGAACTTCGATTTCATGTCGAAAGCCTGAGGGAAACCTGAGGCAAGCTGCGAAACAGTTCAGGAACGCGGAGCCCCTCCCCAACGAAAAGGGTTCCTTCTTCAGGGCCCCGACTGTACAACTTCACCCACTTGTGTGGCCAGCCGCGGCTGCAACACCATCCACCAGGGAGTGAGCACCCGCGGGAAGGATAATTGACCACGGCAGCAATATCAACCACCAATTGCTGTTGAACTACAAGGCTACAGACTTACCCCTAGGATGCCGAGACCATACTTTTTGGTCGCGGCCGCGAGACAAGGGTCAGGCGGCAAAAGCAAAGTCCGGGGCACGAACGAGGCTAAGCCGAGACCATACACGCATGGAGGAATATGGGCGCGAACAGGCGCTGCCCAAAATCGACTGGAACACGCCGTCTGGCATTGTATACAGCCTCGATCCGACGACATCATGCTCATTGCGACGACCACCCTCGAGAGAGAGCGTCCAAGCACGATCTTCGCAATTGGCAACCCAAGTGCGAAGAAGAGCTGCGTAACAGGCAGCTCAGGTACGAGAATGGGCTGCGCAACAGGCAGCCCCAGGTCAAGCACCACCATGACACCACCATGACCGGCACCAAGGGCGACACCACCGAGCAGCCCGTATAGGTCACTAAGTACGTCGTCGTAGAGGTACCGGTTGACAACGGCCGCGCCGCCCACGACGAGCACGACTACGGCCGATCCGCTTACGACGAGTACGACCACGACAACTTTTTCGATAGCGACCTGCAATCCTACGACCCCCAGGACTACGCCGGCTTCCAGGACTATGACGGGCAGGAGGGCTGCGACATCCGCCAGGGCTACAGGAACAAGCAGGACGTGGAGCACTACGACTTGGAAGCCGGCGACTCCGATCTGGGCCTTGGAGGCTACGAAGAGAACGTGCCCCTACGGGCGCCTCAACCCGAGCTGTTACAGCCAACAGCAGAGCCACCAGGGCCACCAGACGAACTTCGGGGACTACAAAATTGAATTCCGAGGAGCACACGCACAGCTATGAGAGCCACCAGCAGAGCTGCAGGACCCACTTGCCGAGCTTCGAGAGCCACCAGCAGAGCCACGACGAGGACCGCGAGCTCAAGTACGCAAGCCACAGGCAGGACTGCGAGATCTGCCCGCTGAATCACAAGAACCATCTGCTGCGCTAGGATGGCAACCAGCTGAACTACGAGGACCACCAGCTGTGCTACGACGAGGACGACAAGCAGAGTTACTACGGCCACCGGCAGACCCTCCAGGGTCAACAGCGGACTTTGAAAGCCCACGAGCTCAGCTATGAGGATCACAGGCGCAGCTACTGCAGCCACCTGGAGAGCTTCAAGGGCCCCCAGCAGACCTTCGAGGATCACAAACTGAGCTACGAGGCCCAGAGGCACAGCTACGAGAGCAGCTGGCAGAGACACGAGGACTGCGAGCTGAGCTCCGAGGACCATAGGCACAGCTACGAGAGCTACGACGGCCACCTGCTGAGCTACGAGAGTCACAACCAGAGCTACGCGGATTACGTGAGGGGGGGGGGCCACAGCATCTTGCAGGGCGACTAGGGCGACGAGCTGCATTGCAAGGACTGGAAGCAGAATTCAGAAAGCCACCAGCTCAGCTACAAAGGAGCACCTGCGGAGCTACGAGGACCACAACTTGAGCCACGCGGGCCACAGGCAGAACTACGAGAGCCTTCCACAGAGCTACCAGGGCGACGCGCAGACGTTCGAGGACAATCAGCTGAGCTACGGCGCCCAGAGGCACAGCAGCTACGAGAGCCACAGGCGGAGCCACGAAGACTGCGAGCTACGAGCGCCCACAGGAACAGCTACAAGAGCTACGACGGGCATCTGCTGAGCTACGAGAGCCACAACCAGAGCTACGCGGATTACAGGAAGAGCTACTAGGGCCTGCGGAGCGACTAGGGCGACAAGCTGAACTGCAAGGACCCGAACCAGAGCTCCGATAGCCACTGGCTCAGCTACACTGGCCACCTACGGAGCTACGAGAACCAGAACTTGAACTACGCGGACCACAGGCAGAACGGCGAGAGCCCCTCGCATAGTTAAACTGCAAGGGCCACGAGCATACCTCCGAGGGCTACCAGCACAGCTACGAGGACCACTTGCTGAGCCACCTGGCCAACAAGCTGAGCAACGACCGCCGCGAGCAGATCCATCGACGGAGCTACGAGGACCATCTGAGGAGCGACGAGGGCATCCGCCTGAGCTGCGAGAACCACCGGCAAAACTAGCCGGACAATAAGAAGAAATAGAAGTCCCTGAACATGTGTTCTCGTCGCGGCGCGGCAGAGGCAATCCGCTTGTGCGAGTAGCAACACCGGGCTACGGAGTCGCGAATGAAGTTCCTGAGCGCCCAGTATTACGACAAGGGGCGCCAGCCGGAGTAATGGGGCTTAGAAGCCAGAAGTGCCACAATGGCTTCGAGGGTATTCTGGGAGCGTGGGATGCCACCACAGAGCGCTGGGCACGCAGATCGGGATCGATGGCCATCAGCGTTCTGATACCAATTTCGAGCCCAGCGGCAAGTACCCCAAGAAGCGGCTCGCCGTCATGTGCCAAGAGACGTTTCGAGCCTTCCAAGATGACGGTCCGATGGAAAAAAATATTTCTTCGAGCGTTTATACGACCTCTCAGCCTCTGAAGGCCAGCCAGGGGTGGCCAAATTCTTCCCCGACGTGTTCCACGACGAAGGCCTGTTCGACGTAGTTCACGATCGAATGGCGCAACAGCGGCTGGGAGACCTCCCTACCAGAAGCCGCTGATCATGACGCTCCAGCATACCATGCTCCTTCACGCCGATAGTATTCGCTCTACAGTATTGCGGGCAAGCGTACCCCATGTACGTGCTACGTCTACAGCGCTACAGACAACATAATATTCCGTGTGCACCTCTCGGCCAAGGTACTACATCTGCTACGGTTGAATGGCCCCGCCGCTGTAAGCCCCCTCCCCCTTCCCTCGCTGGCCTCAGAGGATGATTTTGCAAGGCGGTCTCCCTCCACCCCCCCTCTTCTGAACCGACCGTCGCCGGCGCGCGGCGGCACCGCCGCGGCATGGTCCCCGCGCCGGCGCGTGGGGCGGCGCCGCGGCGGAGTGGGAACCGCGCCCAGAAGGAGAAGGAGGAGGAGAGGGAGGAGGAGAAGGAGGAGAAGGAAGAGGAGGGTACGAGACAATGCAAAGGACAAGGGCGAGGAGGAGGGGGAGGAGGAGGAAGAGGAGGAGGAGGAGGAGGAGGAGGAGGAGGAACAAGAGGAGGAGGAGGAACAAGAGGAGGAGGAGGAGGAGGAGGAGGAGGAGGAGGAGGAGGAGGAGGAGGAGGAGGAGGAGGAGGAGTCCCTTCATCCCTGCCCAGCCCCCCGCATCCCCCCCTTCCGCTTTCCCCACCGCTCTCTTGGGACTCTCTCTTGAGGGCTTCGCGGCCCATTTCGCACCCGCGCCGAAACAACCTCGGGATCGTAATAGGCTCCACGGACGGTCCCAGGAGAAACCCGAGATGAGTCAAAATGCAGGCACGCGAGCCCCCTTGCGCGAATTGGATCTGACTCTTCTCGGGGCTCTCGTCGGACTCTCGTGAGAGGTTCTTTCGCCTCCTCGCGCTGGCCCCGAGGCCCCCTTCGGGACCCGGAGACGGCGGAGGAGGACCCCGAGAGCAGTCACAGCCATATCGCGCCAGAGCCTTCTGGCGTGACTGCCGGGGCTCCCTCGGCACGGGGCTCTCCTGGGGCCCCCTCGCGCTGCCTTTGGGGCCCCCTCCGGGGCCTCGGCCACGAGCGGCCCCAGGAGGGCCCCGGGATGGGGGCCCGAGCCAAGCCACGCGGGAGCCTCCTTGCGGGACCTGACTGTGATTCCTCTCGGGGTCTCTCGGGGCTCTCGGCAGCTTCTTGAATCAGGCAGACTGCCCGCTCGAGGTTCGGCAGTACATGGGGCCTGGGCCAGCGAGCTCGCACGATGACGGAGGAAGGGGCCTTCGACGTGGATCAAGGAGGGCTGGCTTTCGAACACGTTCGATTCCAGGGCGATGGGGCTCACTC
>CAUYUJ010014786.1:67637-148654 GCA_963575745.1 Prorocentrum cordatum
CCAATTGGGGCTGTGTTGGAGCAGTCTTGGGGCCTCTTGGAGCATCGTGGGAGCCATCTTGAGGCATCTTGGGATGTCTTGAGCCATCTTGGAGGTCATTTTGGGCTCTCCCAGGCGCTCTTGGAGTCATCTTAATCAGCGCCCCCCCCCAGGGGGCCAAAATGTGGCCAAAACTTCAGTCAAATCAATGATTTGGGCATTCTCGTCGAGGTCTCTCGGAGCGTCTTGAGTGCCTCTGGGGGGCCTCTTGTGGGTCTCTTGGGAGCCTCTTGGGGGCATCCTGGGGGCCTCTTGGGGGCCTCTTGGGGCCTCTTGGGGCCTCCTGGCCACCTCTTCGGGGTCCTCTCGGGGCACCCTTGGGAGCCTTGGGAGCGCTCTTGGGGCCATCTCGGAGGAGATCGATTAAAGAAGGGGGGTCATTAATGAGGGCCGCCCTCCTGGAGGCCAAAATGGCGCCAACACCGTAGTAAAACCAATGATGTTGGTTTCCTCGCCGAGGCCGCTACCCGCGGACCCTCCCGTCCAGGTCCAGGCGAGGGGGTAGGGGGAGGGCTCAAGCTACCCGCCCGCAAACCATCTCGCTCACTCCCACCCGCCCCCCCCAACACATACGCAGCACCCGAGTCTGGCCCGAACCTCAGCATATTGAGCAGTCGTCTTTGGATGGGCAGCTACTGGGGGCCAATCCGCCGGCGCCGCCACTGGGCAGCTACTGGGGGCCAATCCGCCGCCGCCGCCGCCGCCGCGTCCGCCGCCGCCGCCGCCGCCGCAGCCGCCGCCGCCGCCGCCGCCGCCGCCGCCGCCGCCGCCGCCGCCGCTGCCCGCCGCCACCACCGCCGCCGCCGCCCGCCGCCGCGCCGCCGCCGCCGCCCGCCGCGCCGCCCGTCGCCGCTGCCGCCGCCCGCCGCCGCCGTCGCCGCCCCCGCGGCCAAATCGCCGCCGCCGCCACCGCGCCGCCGCCGCAGCCGCCGCCGTTGCCGCCGCCGTTGCCGCCGCCGCCGCCCCCGCCGCTGCCGCCGCCCCCGCCGCCGTCGCCGCCGCCGCAGCCGCCGCAGCCGTCGCCGCCGCCGCAGCCGCCGCAGCCGCCGCCGCCGCAGCCGCCGCCAAGTGTATTCTGTATTGTTTGGTGACAGGGATTGTGGGGGGAGGCCGCATCGGGTTGGCTGCGCATGCTTCGAATTTGGAGGCAGAGTGTGATTTGAATGGTTTTTTACTCGGGATGGGGGGGCGGCCTCATGGTTCTGGTTTGCTCTCCGCACACAAGCCGTCTAGCTCACTCCCACCCGCCCTCCCACCATAAAAGTGGCATCCGAGTCTCGGCATAGCCAGGGGTCGCTACTGGATGGACAGCCACTGGAAACCAAAGCGGGCGCCAGGTGCGCGACGGTCGCCGCGGGCTCCAGATGCGTTCGGTGTGCCATCCTTGGTTAAAAAAAGTGGTACCCCGGCGTCCGCATGGTCCAGATGCTGATGTGGGGGGCGTCAGCATTGTTCTGGGCCGCGCACAGCAAGCGACAGGGATGGTGTGGGGCGGGGGGCGTCATGGTGTGCGCATGGTTCTGGGTTGGGTGCCGGCCGGGTGGGGGAGGGGATGTTAATTAATAGGAAGCAGTGATCAACCCTTCCCCGAAGGGGAAGAAGGGGCTTGGGAGAGGAAATTCCCTAGACCACCTACGCCCTAAAGGGCTGGTGGGATTAGAGTGGTTTTCTCCCTGCATGCCTCGCTTGCTCGCTCCCCCCCCTCCCCACCCCCTGTTGTCCTCCGCCCTCCGCCTGCTCCTTTTGCGCTGCTCCCCCTCCCCTCCTCCCCCTTCGTTCATCCTGTCCCTGTTTTGCACCCCCTTCCCCGTCTTGCCCCCAGCTGAATTCCCACTGACATGAGCGAATCCCCGGTTTCACTTGTCATCCTCCAGCCGAGATGGATTATGACCAGGTGCTTTGTCTCGAAGTTGCAGTGGCAGTTTGTCAAGAGTTCCGTGGAGGTTCTGCAGAAGTTCCTTCAAGGCTTTTGGTAGAAGTTTGTCAGAGTCTTCGGAAAAGGCCTTCAGTTTGGAAAGTTCTTGGAAGCTTCCTACAAACTTTGAGGTGGGCTGTGACAAGATTATGGCAAACTTCCGAGTGGACTCTGCGTGGGCTTCGGCTTCTGAGAGGCATTTCGAAGGGTCTTAAGAGGCTTCTCGGAGGCTCATAGTGAGAGAGACGTTTGAAAGGTTTGTTAGAGGCTTCTGAGTGGGTTAGCGGAGGAATTATGGGAGGTTCCCGAATATGTTTCTGAAAGTCTTCTGGGAGGCCAAGCGAATCTGCGAGGCTTGCTTTCGAGAGGCCTTTGAGAGGGTTGCAGGCGCATGGGAGACTTCATGGAGGCTTCTTCCAAAGGTTTGACAGCTGTGGGGAGGTTTCTGGATAGGCCCACTGCGAGAGTTGCATTTTGATAACGACCCGCTCTTCCGAGTGGACGTTTTCAGGACGAATGCGATGTTTGTGAAAACCACCCGCCCTCCGTCCGAGGAGGTGTTGGAAGATTTAATTTTGTTTTTAGAAAAAATGAGTAGATCGTGTGCGAAACGCCTGGCCTGTTCTTCCGACGCGCTCGGCGGTGCGACGAGCAGGAGTTAGTTCTATTGAAGTGGGAGGGTGGGAGAGGAGGACGGGGAGGAGGACAAGGAGGAGGAGGAGAAAGAGAAGAAGGAAAAGGGCCATGTGGCTCCAGGCTCCCGCGCCGCCGCGCTGGGTCCCAGTGGGGGGCCGGCCTCAGTGCGCGGCCGCGACGGCTGCGCCGCACCGCGTCTACAACAATCTCCGGGTGTGCAGCTTAATCCATCTGTGGATGATCAATCGCGATTACAGCATCACCCACCAGCGGGTGAGCATCCGCGAAAAAGGCACTATTTGCGACTACGACATCAACCGCCCGCTGTTGAACTATAAGGGTACGAGATTTACCCACTTTTGTGGCGACGTGCTGGCTAGGATGCCGAGCCCATACACGCATAGAGGAACATGGGCGCGGAAAGACGCTGCCCAAAATCGAGGGGGGCACAACGTCCAGCATGGGATGCAGCCTCGACCGGACGACACCATTATCATTGCTACGACCGCCCTCGCGAGAACGTCCAGACGCGAGGTGCGCAACGGGCAACCCAAGTGCGAAAACGAGCTGCGTAACAGGCAGTTCAAGTACGTCAGTGAGCTGCTGAATTTGCAGCCGAAGGACAAGTTCCACCACAGCATCAGGAACGACACTGCCGAGCAGCCCGTGCAGGTCACTAAGTACGTCGTCGCGGTCACTAAATGCGTCGTCCGAGCGCCCTGTGCTCATGCGGCCCCCAGGACTACTCCGGCTTCCAATATTACGACGAGCGGGAGGGCTACGACAGCCGCCAGGACTACAGGGGCACCCAGAACGTGGAACGCTACGACTTGGCAGCCGGCGACTCCGATTTGGTCCTTGGGGAACACGAGGAGAACGTGCCCCCGCGGGCGCCTCATCCGAGCTACTACAGGCACCAGTAGCGCTACCGGGGCCACCAGAAGACTTTCGGGGACCACGAGCTGAACTACGAAGACCACGCGCACAGTCACGACAGCCACCGAAGGAGCTTCAAAACCCACCTGCCGATCCACGAGGGCCACCAAAAGAGCCACGAGAGCCACAAGTTGAGCTACGAGGACCGCGGCCTGAGCTACGAGAGCCACGACCAGGGCGACGAGGCCCACTAGCTGAGCCACGAGGGCCCCGAGGGCCACCTGCACAGATACGAGGGCCACCATCTGAGCTACGAGGACTACCAGGTGAGCTACGGGAGCTACCAGTTCAGCTACGAGTGCCACGGGCAGAGCTTCGAGCACCACTGACAGAGCCACGAGGTCCCATGGAAAGAGGCTAGGGCCACAACCTGATCATCTTCGAGGGCAACGGACAGAGCGACTACCGCTACCAGCAGACCAGCAAAGCTACGAGGGCCAGCAGCGGCAATTCGAGAACCGCAATATGAGCTACGAGCTACGAAGACCAGCGGCACAGCTACGGGAGCCACCAGAAAAACTGCAAGACCCACCTGCGGAGCTACGACAGCCACCAGCCGAATCACGAGAGCCATAAGCTGAGCCACGAGGACCGCAAGCTGAGGTACGAAAGCCACAAGCAAGGCTACGAAGACTACCAGCAGAACCACGAGGACCATCTGCTGCGCAACGAGGGCCGCCTGCTGATCCACGACGACCGCTAGCTGAGCTATCAGAGGCACCAGCTGTGCTACGATGACAACATTCAGAACTACTACGACCACCGGCGAAGAAAAAAGGGCCACCAGAGGACCGTCAACGCCCGCAAGCTCAGGTACGAGGACCGCAAGCACAGCTACGACAGCCACCTTCTTCGAAGAGCTACCAGGGCCCCCAGCAGACCTTCGAGAACCAGAAGCTGAGCTATGAGGCCCACCGGCACAGCTACAGCAGCAACTCGCAGAGCCACGTGGATTGCGAGCTGATCTACGAGGACTACAGGCACAGCTACGAGAGCTACGAGGGCCACCAGCTGAGATACGACGGCCACAACCAGAGCTCCGCGGATTACAAGAAGAATGACCAGAGTCGTTTGCAGACCGACTAGTGCGACGAGCTGAACTGCCAGGACCAGAAGCAGAATTCCGAGAGCCACCATCTCAGCTACAAGGGCCTTTTGCGTATCTACCAGGGCCACAAGCAGCACTACGCGAGCCTCCCGCCGAACTACGAGGGCGACGAGCTGAACTGCAAGCGCCAAGAGCAAACCGCCGAGGGCCGCCAGCCCCGTTGCGAGGACCACCTGCTGAGCTACCTGGCCAACAAGCGGAGCAACAACCGCCACGAGCAGAGCCAACTGCAGAGCTACGAGCACCACCTGAGGAGCGACAACGGCAACCTCATGGGCTACGAGAACCACACTAGCCGAACTAGCCGGAGCAACAAGAACGAGCCGAAGTAGTTGAACACGCAGGACCACGACAAGACAAGAGGTGCCAGCCCGAGTAATGGGGCGCAAAGGCCAGAGGCGCCACAATGGTCTCGAGGATACTCTGGGCGCGTGGGATACCACCACGGAGCGCTGGGCATTCAGATCGGGATCGATGGCCATCATCGTTCAGAGTACAAATTTCGAGCCCATCGACAAGTACCCCATGGAGCGGCTCGCCGTCATGTGCCAAGAGACGGCTCGAGCATACCAGTATCACAAGCCGATGAAACATGACTGCGCGTTCGAGCGCTTATGCGACCACGCAGCCTCCGAAGGCCCTGGCTACATTCTTCTTCGAAGTTTACACGACGAAAGCCTGTTCGACGTCTTCTGCGACGGGATGGCGCAATAGCTACGGGGAGACCGCCCTACCAAAAACCGTTGGTTATGGGACTCCAGCGTACTATCCCCCTGCCTTCACGCCGATAGCTCATGCTGCACAGCGCTACGGGGAAGCGCATGACGTGCACGTGCCAGGTCTGCAGCGCTACAGACAGCGCATGGTTTTGCCAAGATGCTACATCAGCGACGGCTGAGTGGCCCCGCCGCTCTACCCCTCCCCCCTTCCATCGATGGCCTCAGAGGATGGTTATGCAAAGTGGCCTCCCTCCCTCCCCCCCTCTTCGGAACCCAACGTCGCAGGCTCGCGGCGGCACCGCCGCGGCATGGGCCCCAAACCGACGCGCGGGGCGGCGCCGCGGTGGAGTGGGAACCGCGCTCAGCGGCTGCGGAGAGAGAGAGAGAGGGGACGATGAGAAGGAGGACGAGGGGACGGTGCCAACGCAAATGACAAGGAGGAGGAGGAGGAGGAGGGAAACGAGGAGGAGGAGGAGGAGGAGGAAGAGGAGGACCGCGTCCAGCCTCCCGCATCCCCCCTTCCGCTTTACCCGTCGCGCTCTTGGGACTCTTTTGCGGGCTTCGTGGCCCCTCCTGCAGCCGCACCGAGACAACTCGGGGACCGGGGCTCCGAAGACGGTCCAGGAGAGACCCGAGATGAGCCAAAATGAAGTCACGCGAGCCCTCTTGCGTGACTTGGCTTTGACTCTTCTCGGTCGGGGCTCTCGTCGGAGTATAATATTGGGGGGACCCTCGCGCTGGCCCCGAGGCCCCCTCCGAGACTTCAGGAGGCCCCCAACACGGCCCCAGGAGACCCCCCGGGAGCAGCCACAGCCACATCACGCCAGAGCCTTCTTGCGCGACTGGGCTTTGCTTCCTCTCGGGCTTGAGACGGGGCTCTCCTGGGGCCCCCTCGCACTGCCTTTGGCGCCCCCTCCGGGGCCTCAGCCACGAGCAGCCCTAGGAGGGCCCCGGGATGGGGGCCCGAGCCAAGCCACGCGGGAGCCTCCTTGCGGGGCCCGATTGTGATTCCTCTCGGGGTCTCTCGGGGCTCTCGGGGGGGGGGGGGAGGCGGCTTCTCGGGTCCCCTCCCCGCGCCCGCCCCGGAGCTCCGATCGGGACCCCCCGGGAGCCCGCGAGGCGGCCCCTGGAAGGCCACGGAAGGAGTCTCAGTCAAGTAACTCGCGCAGGATGGCTTCGCGCGGTGGCTTGAGCTGGGCTCCTCTCGGGGCCCTCGTCGGACCCTCTCACTGAAGGGGATCCTCTGGGCCCTCTCGCGCCCGCCCCGAGACCCCCGCGGGGCCTCAGGAGGCTGCCGGAGAGAGAGGCCCCGATGGGGAGGGCCCCGCGAGGAGCCCCGCGGAGGCCGCGCGACGCTCCTCCCCCCCCTGCCTCCCCCCCCCCCCCCAGGCCCAGGAGAGGATGTACCTGCAGCGGCGCGGGGCGCTCGAGCACGACCTGAAGGTGAGGTTCGTGCAGGAGGCGGGCGCCCTGCGCCAGGCGGCGGCGAACGGCACCCTGTCCGAGGGCGAGGCGCTGCGCCTGCTCGACATCACCAGCGGGGACCTGGCCAACATGACCCGCACCCTCTCCGGCTTCGGGCCCAAGGACGTGCCCGCCCTCTGGATCGAGGAGCGCCTCGAGGCCTCCCGCAGGAAGTCCGCCGCCTCCTCGGCCAAGATGGTCGAGGCGATCAGGCACAAGCTGGAGACCTTCAAGAGCACCCACCTCGACTACGACGACAAGCAGTTCTTGGCACGGCTGGCCCAGCTGTTCAGCGAGGCCAAGGCCGAGATCAAGGAGTTCGAGGAGACGAGGGACATGATCATGAAGCGCCTCCAGGGCTGGGACAAGTCCAACGGCGAGAAGCTCACGTACACTCTTGCCCTGGCCATCGACGGAGCGACGAGCAGCGGTGAGTTCAGGAGCCACCTCCTGCGTGCTGACACGGACAGCCTTCGCCACGCGGACATGGGCCAGGCGTGCGAGTTGCTCGGCAACGTGATCCACAGCAGCATGCAGCCGGCCTACAAGAGTCTCCAGCAGCAAAAAGCGACTCTCGACGGCATGAGCAAAATCGTACCAACCATCACCGCGACGATGCCGTCCTACATTCAAGAGACCATGGCGAACCGCACCGCCGCTTTGCTGGAGATGGCCTACGGGGAGAATCTGGCACTCAAGGATCTGCACGAACGAAATGGGCACGGAAAGAATGGGTACAATGCCCAACAGCGGATCCTGTTCATTTTGAACAGGACTCGCTGTCCGCGCCGCCGCGGCCTGCGTCCATTCGAGACAGAAGGCCGCCTGCCCAAGAGCGGCCGCTATTGGTTTGGGACAACATTCGTTGTTGGGCATTGTACCCATTCTTTCCGTACCCATTCCGGGCGCCCGAAAAGGAGACCGCTGCCAACATCCTGAAGGAGGCCTCGCCGGTCGTCCTGAGCCGCCTCCACTGCGCCATGCGCAGCGCCTCCCTGCGCCCCAGCTTCGCTGCCGCCGTCGCCGCTGCGGCGCTGGCCTGGCTGGCACAGTGAGGGGGCGGCTGCGAGCGCCCCTCTTCGCCCGCGTCGTCTCCGAGCTCCTTCCACCCCTCTTGCTGCTCCGCCTGCGGCAGGTCCAGCAATGCATGTCTGAGGAGCATGCGCGCGCCTCTTCGAAATTCCACTTTTGCTTCGTCGCGACACTTGTTTGCCGCCGAGCGCGACCTCCCGCCACCCCCTCGTCCTCCTGTTCTACCTCCCCTCCTCCTCCTCCTCCTCCTCCTCCTCCTCCTCCTCCTCCTCCTCCTCATCATCATCATCATCATCATCATAATCATCACCATCATCATCATAATCACCACCATCGCCATTATCATCATCGTCATCATCATCATTATCAACACAATGGTCATCATCATTATCATCATCATCATCATCATCATCATCATCATCATCATCAACATCGTCATCATCATCGTCATCATCTGGCCAATGTTCCAATCGTCATCATCAGCAGAAGCATAGTCATTATCATCAGCATAATCAGACGCATCATCATTATCATCGTCATCATCGTGGTCAGTTTCACCATCATTATCTTCGGCATCATCATCATCACCATCATCATCATCATCATCATCATCATCATCATCATCATCGTCACCACCATCACTGATACATCATCATCGTCGTCATCATCATTACCATCATATGCATCCTCACCATGATCATCATCATCATCGTCATCATTATCATCATTATTATTGTTATAATTGTTATAGTCGTCATCGTCATCACCATCACCACCACCATCACCATCATCACTATCATCATCATCAGCATCATCATCATCATTATCATCATCATCATAATCGCCACCATCGTCATTATCATCGTCGTCATCATCATCATTCTCATCATAATGGTCATCATCATCATCATCATCATCATCATGATCATGATCAACATCATCATCATCGTCATCATCTGGCGAATGTTCCGATCGTCATCATCAGCAGAAGCATAGTCATTATCATCCGCAGAATCAGAAGCATCATCATTATCATCGTCATCATCGTAGTCAGTTTCGCCATCATTATCATCGGCATCATCATCATCATCATTACCACCATCACAATCAGCAGCATCAGCAGCATCAGCCTCATAATGATAATCAGCACCCTCATCATCATCACAACCCCTACCATGAACATCATCATCATCATCATCATCATCATCATCATCATCATCATCATCATCGTCATCGTCATCGTCATCGTCATCGTCAGCGTCATCATCACTATCATCATCGTAATCATCACTCCCTGGAACCATCCAGAGGGAGCTCTCTGGAGGTCTGTGGAGGTCTTCAGAGGCCTCCAGATACGTAGCCTGCGGGCCTGAGAGCGTCCCCACACAGAATATCAGATCCTCAATGTTCCTCTTTCTGTGTATATGTCTCTCTTTACCACCATTATCATCATCACCATTATCATCATCATCGTCATCATCATCACCATCCTCATCATCCTCATCATCGTCATCATCATAATCAGCACCATCATCAGCATCATCATCATCATTCTCATTCTCATCAACAGAATCATTACCACCTCCATCATCACCATAAGCACCATCAGCATCACCATCATCACCGTCGTTTTCATAATCATCACCAGCATCGTCATCGCCATCAGCATCATCATCATCATCATCATCGTCATCATCATATCGGTCATCATCATCACCATCATCATCATGATCGTCACCATCACCATAACCATCACCATCACCATCACCATCATCTGCATCATCCCACGCACGGGCTATCCATCAGCCAGCTGGTGGATATCAGTCGCCACTCCACATTGAAGGAGGAGGACGAGGAGGAGCATGAGGAAGAGGATTGAGATTGCTCAAGTTTGCTGGTCCTTCTTGGGGGCTCCTGGAACCCTCTGGGGATCTCGCAAGAGCACTCCTGATCCGGAGAGACAGCAACCCGCCCTTCCTGACCTCTTCCTCGACCTCGGAGGAGGAGGAGGAGGAGGGGGAGGACCAGAGTAAGCCCAAGGGTCATCAACGATGTTGTTGGGTTATACCCTCCCTCCAAGTTCCCTCTTCACAGGCCCCTACAACCATTCATTTCCACTGAGGGAACTGCCTCGATGGAAGACAACCGTTTGAAGACCTTGATGCATGCCAAAACATTCTCGGGATTCCAACGCCACGGATCAACGTGACTGTTGCATCTTGACGGTCTTGAGTCGTGCCAGAGCGCCTTTCCTGGTTCAACACAGCGAACCAACGTAACTGTTGCACCCGCATAATCCTGACTCCTTTCAAAATACTATTTCTGGTACGCTGATGATGGTAGTCCGTGGAACTTTTGCAAATGTTGTAAAATAATGTGCGCGGCGCTACTGCGAGAGCCACATGTTGAAAAGGAACCTCCCTCAACCCATGAAGCTCTCACATTTTTGAAGAACGAATGTGCGCCGCGCTAAGGAGAGAGCCACATTTTGAAAGCCACCCGCCCTCAGTCCGTGAAACTCTTGCATTTTTGTAAGACGAGCGTGCGCCTCGACAGGGCGAGAGCCACATTTTGAAAACCACCCGCCCCGTACCCGTGAAACTTTTACAATGTTTGAAACGAATGTGCGCCGCGCTAAGGCGAATCTACATGTTGAAAACCACTGGCCCTCCATCTGCGAAACTACTGCCAACTTCTAAGCTTCAGAATCATACATGGTGAGGAAGTCTCACGCGAAGCGCCCGGCCCGCCCTAAAAACTGGCCTCGGTGTGCTACAGGGAGAAGTTATCTATAAGGAAAACGAATGGAGGAGGAGGTCGAGGCGGTTGAGGAGGTCGACGCGGAGGAGGATGAGGAGGAGGATGAGGAGGAGGAGGAGGTCGAGGAGTACTCCTGATCTGGAGTGGCAGCAATCGTCCTTCCCGACCGGGCTCCTCCGGCCTAGGGAGAGAAACCAGAAGCAGGAGGAGGACGAACAGGAGGGGCAGGAGGAGGAGGAGGAGGAGGAGGAGGAGGAGGAGGAGGAGGAGGAGGGGGAGGAGGAGGAGGGGAGGGAGGAGGAGGAGGAGGAGGAGGCGGAGGCGGAGGCGGAGGCGGAGGCGGAGGAGGAGGAGGAGGAGGAGGAGGAGGAGGAGGAGGAGGAGGAGGAGGGAGGAGGAGGAGGAGGGGGAGGACGAGGAGCAGGAGTGTGCGGGGAATGGGGAGGCGGCCGGGGGAGCAGGAGCGGAGCGCGCGCCCGGGGGGGCAGAGGCACGGCCAGGGGAGGGCCGAGGGCGGCGGCAGGGGGAGGGGCCACCGCGGCGACAGGGCCGGCTGGGGGAGGCGGTGGCCCCTCCTCCTGCGCTCCTCCTCCTCCTCCTCCTCCTCCTCCTCCTCCTCCTCCTCCTCCTCCTCCTCCTCCCCCTCCTCCTCCCCCCTCCTCCTGCCCTCCTCCTCCTCCTCCTCTCCTCCTCCTCCTCCCCCTCCTCCTGCCGCTCCTCCTCCTCCTCCTCCTCCTCCTCCTCCTCCTCCTCCTCCTCCTCCTCCCATGCCTGCCTCCCCCAGCAGGGGCATCAGGAGCAAGGGCAGCCACAGGACGGGGCTAGAACGAGGACAAGCCCGTTCCAGAGCAGTCTGGCAATACTCGCAGAGCGTTCCGGCACGCTCTGGGGAGGCCGCGGCGCTCAAGACGTCCTCCAGAACCGCCTGATCTCAGAAACTCGATGCTTCCTCGCCCGATTTTATCCTTGTCCTGGCTTTGTGTCTCAAGCCACGTCAGGAGAACCAGGGGCACGAGCAGCACGACAAGCAGGGGAAGCAGTCAAAACGGGTCTGAGTGCGTAGGGTAGGCGGGGAGGGCGGAGGAGCCAGAGGAGCCAAGGGAGGAGGAGCGGAGGGGTGACGAATATTAGAAGAAAGATTTGTACTGTACATCTGTGGAAGGGGAAGGAGGAGAGGATGAGGAAGAGGAGGAGGAGAAGAAGGAGGAGGATGAAGCGGATCAGACGTGGCGATCGCATCGATCAACGCCGGATTAGAGCACGAAAAATGAAGTAGGAGGAGGAGGGAGAGGAGGAGGAGAAGCTGGATCACGCATAATACGCTTTGAAGGGCGAGGGGGGGAAGAGGGGGAGAGGGGAATGGGGGATGCGGAGGATGTTCAGCGGCAGCGGCAATCTGATGACGAGACAGAGGTTAGAGTGATTCTCAGGAGGAGGGAGAGGAGAAGTGGGTAAGAAGGAAGACAACGACGAGTATGCTGAGGAGCATGATCGGGATGAGGAGGATTTCTTCCCCAGATTCCCAAGGTTGGGGTCTAGCAGAGAGCGTGGACGTGGCGAGACACCCGCTCCAGCAAGGAAAGTCCCAACAAACGAACCAAAGATTCCAGCGGATGCGGGATGAGGAGGAGGAGAGGAGGAGGAGGAGGAGGAGGAGGAGGAGGAGGAGGAGGGAGAGATGGAGGAGGTGAGATATGATGAGGAGGAACAGCATCAAGGAGCAGGTGCAGGCAGAACGACAGAAGGAGAACAGGAAGAGAACAGGAGGAGAGGGAGGGAGGGAGAAGGGGTGAGGAAAGGGAGGAAGCAGCTGGAGGACCATGAGCAGCAGCACGACAAGCGGAGTAACGCCTATGCCGATGGTGACGACGAGAAGGAGGAGCATGGGAAGCACGAAGCAGAGCAGGAGCTGGAGCGGGAGCAAGATGAGAAAAACCAGGGAGCGGGAGGAGCAGCAGCAGGCAAGCAGAAGCGACGGCGGCGGCGACGACGCCGTCGATGAGAGGCGGCGGCGGCGACAGCACACGGCGCGGCCGCGGCCGCGGCCGCGGCCGCGCGAGCCGATGCGCGCCGCCGCCGCGGCCGCGCGCGCGGGCCCGCGGGGGCCGCGGGCTGGCAGCTGCGGCGCCTGGCTCGGCGGGCGGGCGCCGGGCGCCGGCCAGGCGCCGGCGGAGGGCGCGGCCGCCGCCGCGGGTCGCCGCCGCCGCACGTCGCCGCCGCCGCCGCCCCGCCGCCGCACGTCGCTGCGCCGCCCTTTGGCGCCTGGCCGTTGTCGCGGCAGCGGCCCGTCGCCGCCGCCGCAGCCAGCCCGTCGCAGGCGTCGGTCGTCGCCACCGCCGCCGTCGTCGCCGTCGCTGGCCCTCTTTGTCCCCGCTCGCCCGGGGGCGCGCGCTGTACGAACAGGAGGAGGAGGAGGACGACTACGACGACGACGAGGACGAGGACGAGGACGACGAGGTCGAAGAGGAGGACGACGAGGAGGACGAGGTCGAGGACGAGAACGAGGAGGACGAACAGCATGAGCAGCAGCAGGAGCGGCAACATCCGCATTTTCAGAAGTTTGTTGGCCGCATGCCCCCGATGATAGAGTATCCCCCCGTATTAAACCTTGGGTGATGATTATCTCCGGCCAAGACACTTTTGGCCGGCGGTGGGGGGCGGCGGGGCCGAACTTTCTTCACCGGGCCAATTACCAATCGTAGCTGTAATCTTCTTATCGTGAATAGCAGAATTGCCACTATCATCACTACGATGGTGAACCAATTTTGGTGGACTTGCGGAGGAGCGGCATCTCTCGGGATGGAGATGTTTTCGGTATCAGCACGAGCACCACTTCCTGATGCATCGAAGGGGCCGAAGCCCCTGCTTTAACCGAAACAGTTGCGGAGGGGCTCGGGCTGGGGTGTCTGGCATCTCTCCTTACACTAGAAACACTCCAGAGCGTCTTGCACGCCCCAGAATTCTACACGCCAAGACACGTCTGTCCACCAGCCCATTTCCTTCTCCGAACAAGCACGTCGGGTTCAGGCAGGGTTAGAACTAACCGAAACGGCAGAGCATGCAACAGCTCGAATCGCAGAATATTAGGCAGGCGTGGTCGGCTCCTGGTGAGTCGATGTGGCAGGCGGCGATGGTCGTCTCATTGCTCTGCCGCGTCGGGCGGCCAAAGGCTCCTCGTCGCGTAACTCTCGACTGTCGTTCCTCTTCTCGGCGCTTGAGCGCTCGATATTTTTCGACTTTCACGAACTCCCCCTTCTGCAACACTCCCCGAAGCAGGTCGGCACATCCGTTCCAGTCCTCCCGGCCTCCGGCGCCGTTCTTGCCGTGAGCCCAGCGAAAGCCAGCTGCCCGAACATGGCCCTAAGGTAGATGCCGTCGGCCAGGCCCTCGTCCGCGCCCAGGGTCTCCGCCGCCAGGGTGCTCGGCACCTTCCGAGCCAAGCGGTGTGAACGTCACGCCAGTGGCGATATATTGCCCCGGCTCCCCTTGCCGATCCGGATGTCCCTGGCCATGAGGATCCAGCCGGCCTGACTCGCTTGGTCCTTCCTTCGCGTTCGCCCGCGCCGCGCCCGCCACGGCCAGGAGAGCCGAGCTCTGCAGGTCGATTGGCCGAACCCCAAGGCATGTGTGGGAGAAGACCCTGCCGATCTGTACCAGCCGAGGTCTGCCATCTTCGGCCTTGGGAAGGTACTCTGCAGCAGCGAGGGAGGAGAGGGGAAGGGAGGAGGGAGGGGCGAGGGTGGTGGATTCGGAAAATGAATCGGACATGAGGCGCGCCCCTATCAAAACGCACAGTATACTGTCAGGAGGGGAAAAAACACACAGACACAATTAATTTACGATTCCCCAGAAAATATGGGAACATATAGGGAGTGGGGGGGGAAGACAAAAACCCAGAAAATATTGGAAAACATGGGGAATTTATATTTTTGTTATGTGTGTGTGTGTGTATTTGTTTGTGTGTTCCAGGGCCCCTTCATACTGGTCCGCTGGGGTCGGGCCGAGCCTCCCGCCCCACGCAGTTGATAGAGAGAGCCCGCCGCCGCCCGCAGGGCGGAGATCTCCTCCTCGTTGCCGGTCTCGCCGGGCGTGGCCCCGCGGGCCGCCGGGATGCTGCTCAGCGAGATCCCCGAAAACGACGCGAAGATCGGGACAAAATCGGGTCGGGATAACTCAAAACCTCTGAGGATCGGCGGGTTTGGAGGATGTATTGGGCGCCGCGGCCGCTCCAGAGCGTTCCGGAACGCTCTGAGAGCGCTCCGGAACGCTCTGGAGCGATTTATCCCGATCCTAGCCGTGTCCCCTCCGCCGTGTCCTCCTGGCCAGTCTTGGCGGGCTTGCCCGGCATCTGCTCCAGCTGCTTGCCCAAGGGAGATCTCTCTCTCTCTCTCTTTCCCTTCCGAGACTTGCCGAAGGGGAGCCTCTGCGTGGATCTTGGTCATCGCCCCCTGGGAGTACTCGTCTCCTCCACCGCAGGTGTCGCCCACGGCCAGGGCCAGGGACCCGCGGTACTTGCAGTCTTCGTGCAGGTATATTCGGCAAGTGTCATATGAGCTCACCTTGTAGCCTGCCTGTATCCCCTCCGCCGTGCAGCTCTTGTACCACTGCAGCGGGGCGTCCCCGAGCCCATAGACACAAACCAGGACCTCCAGCAGGGAGCCTGGCTCGGCTCCTGGCACCCCGTCGGCTGGCAGTTCGCAGTACAGGGGTCCCTGCTTCCGCTGTTGCGGCTACCCATTGAGTAGACCCGAGCTGATGTCGCCCAGCTTCATGTCGAAGCCCATGGAAACGTTGAGCTACATGCTCATCACCCAGGCCTCCTTCGACACCATGGGGGAGTATGTCTCCAGCTCCGTCATGTCCGGGTCCCTGTCCCCGCGGCCGACCCATCGACACTGGGCTATACAGCCTCCGTCCCTCTTCTTCCAGGTGTAGCAGTGACGGTTCGGCATCAGCCTGTCAGGGTTCTCGCATCGGACCTTGTCCGTCTCCGTCGGGGGCACGATCTTGATCGCGCTCGCCGCCAGGATGTTCTTCCACTCCAGGTACTTGGCCTCCAGAAACTGCTCGACCTCCTCGCTGGTCAGGTCCTTGAGCTGCACCTCCTTGCGCTTCGTGGCCTGCTTGATCGACAGGTAGGCGGTCTCGGCTGCCTGGTGAGCTGAGTCGGCCGTGTCGTCCGTGAGTGGCATCTCTGGCGTCTCGTCCGTCATCTTCTTCGGGGACGCGTGCTGCTTCGGCACTGGCCCGGGCGCGCATGCCTCCGCAGCCTACCTCTTGGTGGTGAACCTCCGCCTCGCGGGCTCCTGGTAGGCCGGGGCCCGGTCCACGATCGGGACGTCCTCGGCCACCTCGGGCATCTCGGCGTCCTCGGTCCCCGGCAGCACCACCTCTGATGATGATGATGATGATGATGATGATGATGATGATGATGATGATGATGATGATGATGATGATGATGATGATGATGAGGATGATGATGATGAGGATGCTGGCGTGGTTCGTCTTGTCCCTCCTCTGGTCCTTCTCGGCCTCGCCGCCGCGGTCCCGGCGGTCTGCCTCCGATCCGGCCTGCCCTGGGGCGCGCCCGCCCCGCTCCGAATCGGGCGGGTCCAGCTGGTCCGAGATTTCTGTCGGGCCTGTCCCCCTACAGGGGGATTTTCGACGAAACATACATTATACCCCAAAAATACCCCCAAAAAGGTCAAACCATATTCAAAAAATAGTCCCCAGACTATGTTTTGATCATTTTTTAAAACATTATTTTTGGGGGTATTGCTATTTTTCGGCGAAAAATCCCCCTGTAGGGGGACACGCCCGACATAGTCCGAGATGCCCTCCACCTTGCGCTTCCCCTGTTGCCCTTCTCGGCTGCCGTGCACCTCCGGTCTCGGCCACGACTTTTGCGCGCCCCTGCCTCCGCCTGCGTCGCCGCTCGCGACTGCTTTTTCCGGCTGCAGAGCATCACTCCGCCCTGACAATGGCAGGTAGAGCTGCAGAGCATCACTCTCCAGCTGCAGAGCATCACACTCCAGCTGACAATGGCAGGTAGAGCTGCAGAGCTCCATCACTCCAGCTGCAGAGCATCACTCTCCAGCTGCAGAGCATCACTCCGCTCACTCACTGCTTTCCAGCTGCAGAGCATCACTCCAGGATCGCAGTGCTGATCACGGTGGCTGGGCCGCGCGTGTGCTCCCAGGCCTTTTTTCCCGGAAAGGGCGCGGGCCCAGGGTTCTCTTTTAGCCGTTTACCCCCGGATCTGACGGGTCAAGCGCCGGCGAAATTATTTGCGATAAATAACGAGGTAAAGTGCTGATTTTTTTAGAAAAAGTGCGTTTTGTGCGTGCCCGCTCGAGGAAAGTTCGCCCCCCATCTCGGATCCTCGATAAATAACGGGGTCCGCAGACCCCCGCTTTCCCTCGTAAAAAAGAGGGTGCGGAGCGTTTTTCGCAGAATCCTCGAAAAATAACGGGGTCTGGAGCCCCGACCGCGACTCGGAAAAGCGCCCCGCGCGCAGGAATTCCGAGGATGTCTCGCGCGTGCCGCGTCCCGCGCGCAGGAATTTCGAGGATGTCTCGACTAATTCGCTTGTTTTGTCAGGATTTCTTAGAACTTTGGCAGGATGTCTCGAGCGAAACGCTTATTTTACATAGTTTGTGGAGGATGTCTCGAGCGAAACGCTGGTTTCCGCAAAATTTGGAGATGTCTCGAGCGGGGGGCCAGAATTCAGAGGATGTCTCAGGCGAAATGCTTGTTTTCGTGTCCCGCTCGCGGGAATTCCAAGGATGTCTCGCGCGGGCCGCGTCCCGCGCGCAGGAATTTCGAGGATGTCTCGACTAATTCGTTTGTTTTGTCAGGATTTCTTAGAATTTTGACCGGATGTCTCGAGCGAAACGCTTGTTTTTCATAATTTGTTGAGGATGTCTCGAGCGAAACGCTGGTTTCTGCAAACTTGGGGATGTCTCGAGCGGGGGCCTCGTGGGGGGCCAGAATTCAGAGGATGTCTCAGGCGAAATGCTTGTTTTCACGTCCCGCTCGCAGGAATTCGGAAGATGTCTCGCGCGTGCCACGTCCCGCGCGCAGGAATTTTGAGGATGTCCCGTAGCGCGTCCCCTTGGCACGGCCTACGGTGCGACCCCATGGCACGTCCCTTGGCACGTCGCCTGGCGCGTCCCTGGGGACGTTTCGCGGCGCGTCCTCCTGGCATGTCCCCCTGTCAATTAGCTCTGGGGCAGCTACTATGTGTTCAGGAAGCTCGAGCTTCAGATCCAGATCAGTTCGGTCAGGACTTGGATGCAAAGGAAGACTCGCGCGCAGGAATTCCGAGGATGTCTCGCGCGTGCCGCGTCCAGCGCGCAGGAATTTCGAGGATGTCTCGACTAATTCGCTAGGTTTTGCAGGATTTTCCGTAGGAGGGCCAAGGAGAGGCCCCGAAGGCTCTGGGAGCGGCGACGACGACGACGACGACGACGACGACGACGACGTCTCTTGGGGTTCTCTTGGACGGTTTGTAGAGTCCACGCTTACATGATCGACGGGTCGAGGACAGCGCGACGACGACGACGTCGCGGTGGCGGCGGCGTCCACCACGACGACAAAGTCTCATCTTAGAGCCTTGCGTGGGGGGGTCTCTTGGGGTTCTCTTGGAGGGTCTCTGGAGGGTCTGTAGAGCCCACGCTTACACGATCGAGGGATCGAGGACAGCGCGACGACGACGACGACGTCGCGGTGGCGGCGGCGGCGACGACGACGACGACAAAGTCTCATCTTAGAGCCTTGCGTGGGGGGGTCTCTTGGGGTTCTCTTGGAGGGTCTCTTGACGGTTTGTAGAGCCCACGCTTACACGATCGAGGGATCGAGGACAGCGCGACGATGACGACCACGTCGCGGTGGCGGCGGCGGCGACGACGACGACAAAGTCTCATCTTAGAGCCTCTCGTGGGGGGGTCTCCGGGGGTTCTCTGGGAGGGTCTCTTGGGGGTCTGCAGAGCCCACGCTTACACGATCGAGGGCTCGAGGACAGCGCGACGACGACGACGACGTCGCGGTGGCGGCGGCGGCGGCGATGACGACGACAAAGTCTCATCTTAGAGCCTTGCGTGGGGGGGTCTCTTGGGGTTCTCTTGGAGGGTCTCTTGAGGGTCTGTAGAGCCCACGCTTACACGATCGAGGGATCGAGGACAGGGCGGCGGCGGCGACGACGACGACAAAGTCTCATCTTAGAGCCTTGCGTGGGGGGTCTCTTGGAGGGTCTCTTGGGGGTCTGTAGAGCCCACGACGACGACGTCGCGGTGGCGGCGGCGGCGACGACGACGACAAAGTCTCATCTTAGAGCCTTGCGTGGAGCGGTGTCTTGGGGTTCTCTTGGAGGGTCTCTTGGGGGTCTGTAGAGCCCACGCTTTCACGATCCGACGACGTCGCGGTGGCGGCGGCGGCGACGACGACGACAAAGTCTCATCTTAGAGCCTTGCGTGGGGTGTCTCGGGGTTCTCTTGGAGGGTTTCTTGGGGGTCTGTAGAGCCCACGCTTTCACGATCGAGTGATCGAGGACAGCGCGACGACGACGACGACGACGTCGCGGTGGCGGCGGCGGCGACGACGACGACAAAGTCTCATCTTAGAGCCTTGCGTGGGGGGGTCTCCGGGGGTTCTCTTGGAGGGTCTCTTGGGGGTCTGTAGAGCCCACGCTTACACGATCGAGGGATCGAGGACAGCGCGACGACGACGACGTCGCGGTGGCGGCGGCGGCGACGACGACGACGATCCAGCGTAATCCAGGCCCCCAGCGAATCCGTGTGTTCTTACGTATGTGCCTATAGATTAGGCTTCCCAGGTCCACACGGCCCCCAAAGAGTTCCCTCAGGGCCCCCAAAGAGCTCCAAGACGGTCCGAGAGGGCCTTGGGATCGCCCGAGGCAGCATGCAGCACTACCGACGGTACGGCAGCAGCGACGACCGTGCCTTGCGCTTGTGGGACATCTGTTTACTCGGGTACACACGATACCTGCGACGCCAGCTCCAACACGTGCGTTCAGGCGAGTTCTGTTAGATGTATGGGAGGAGGAGGAGGACGCAGAAGAGGAGGAGGAGGAGGAGGAAGACACGTGTCAAGTCCTGCATTCGAGCTGCGCCTTCTTCCCGACATGTTTTACGTGTCCAGGCCACCAACACGACGCTTGTCCCCAGCACGTTCTGTAGCGCGTCCCCTTGGCACGTCCCGCGGTGCGTCCCCGTGGCACGTCCCCTGGCACGTCGCCTGGCGCGTCCCTTGGAACGTTCCGCGGCGCGTCTTCCTGGCATGTTTCCTTGTCAATTAGCTCTGGGGCAGCTACTACGTGGACGATGCGCTCAGGCAGCTCGAGCTTACGCTCCAGATCAGTTCGGTCAGGACTCGGATGCAATGGAGGACTCGATCCACGAGGCTGTAGAGCGCAATCGCGGCATGGCACATCGCAGTTCAGCACGGCGCAGCACAGCACAGCCTTCGGCACGGTACATCAAGATCGATCCACTCACTCAGCATTGCAACCTGGCACGTTCTTTGGCACGTTCCGTGGCGCGTCCGTGGCGAGTCCCCCTGGCACGTCGCGCGGCGCGTCTCCTGGCACGTCCCGTGGCACATCCATTGGCACGTTCCGTAGCGCGTCCCCTTGGCACGTCCCGCGGTGCGTCCCCATGGCACGTTCCCTGGCACGTCGCCTGGCGCGTCCCTCGGAACTTTTGGCGGCGCGTCTTCTTAGCATGCCCCCCCCGTGAATTAGCTCTTGGGCAGCTACTATGTGCTCAGGCAGCTCGAGCTTAAGATCGAGATCAGTTCGGTCAGGACTCGGATGCAAAGGAGGACTCGATCCACAACGCTATAGAGCACAATCGTCACGTGGCACATCGCAATTCATCACGGCGCAGCACAGCACAGCCCTCGGCACGGTACATCAAGATCGATACATTCAGCATTGCAACTTGGCAAGTGCTTTGGCACGTTCCTTGGCGCGTCCTGTGGCGAGTCCCCCTTGCACGTCGCGCGGCGCGTCCCCTGGCACGTCCCGTGGCACGTCCATTGGCACGTTCCGTAGCGCGTCCCCTTGGCACGTCCCGCGGTGCGTCCCCGTGGCACGTCCCCTGGCACCTCGCTTGGTGCGTACCGTGGCACGTCCCGTGGCACGTCCATTGGCGCGTGCCGTAGCGCGTCCCCTTGGCACGTCCCGCGGTGCGTCCCCATGGCACGTCCCCTGGCACCTCGTCTGGCGCGTCCCTCGGAACTTTTGGCGGCGCGTCTTCCTAGCATGCCCCCCCGTGAATTAGCTCTTGGGCAGCTACTATGTGCTCAGGCAGCTCGAGCTTAAGATCCAGACCAGGTCGGTCAGGACTCGGATGCAAAGGAGGACTCGATCCACGACGCTATAGAGCACAACCGCGGCATGGCACATCGCAAGTCATCACGGCGCAGCACAGAACAGCCCTCGGCACGGTACATCCAGATCGATACACTAAGCATTGCATTTGCCCGTCGCCCAATCAAGTGTCTTTGAAACGTTGCCAAGTCTTACATTTCTATATTCCTTTCCGGGTTCGTGGGTCGATCATGTTCCCGGAAAGGGCGCGGGCCCAGGGTTCTCTTTTAGTAGGTTAACCCCCCGGCCCCCCTGCGACTTGGGCCGGCGAAATTATTTTGCGAGCGGGCACGCACGGAGTAGTTTTTCCCGGAAAGGGCGTGGGCCCAGGGTTCTCTTTTAGTTGGTTATCCCCCCGGCCCCCTTGCGACTTGGGCCGGCGAAATTATTTTGCGAGCGGGCACGCACGGAGTAGGGCCGGCGAAATTATGTTTGAGGATGTCTCGAGCGAAACGCTTGTTTTTCAGAATTTGTTGAGGATGTCTCGAGCGAGACGCTGGTTTTGCAGAGTTGGGGATGTCTCGAGCGAAACGCTTGGTTTCAGAATTTGTTGAGGATGTCTCGAGCGACACGCTGGTTTTGCAGAGCCGACCGCGACACGGAAAAGCGCCCCTCGCGCAGGAATTCCAAGGATGTCTCGCGCGTGCCGCGTCCCGCGCGCGGGTATTTGGATTTCTTGGGATTTTGACAGGATGTCTCGAGCGAAACGCTTGTTCCCGGAAAGGGCAAGCCCAGGGTTCTCTTTTAGTTTGTTTCCCCCCGGTTTTGCCGGCTGTAGGGCCGGCGAATTTTTTTTGTGTGATAAATAACGAGGTCGCGTAGGGCCGGCGAATTAAAAATTGAGGATGTCTCGAGCGCAACGCTTGTTTTTCAGAAAATGTTGAGGATGTCTCGAGCGAAACGCTTGTTTTGTGTTATAGATTGTCCTCTCCTGGGGACCTGAATTCTGAGGATCTCTCAAGTGGATTGCTTGTTTTCACGTGCCCAGGTCTTGAGGATGTCTCGAGCGAGACGCTTGGTTTCACGCCTCCAGGTGGCCCAGACAGATGTCTAGCATGAGGATTTGTTGAGGATGTCTCGAACCAGAGGCTTGTTTTCACGTGTCCAGGTCGCCCAGGCGGATGTCTAGCATGAGCATTTGTTGAGGATGTCTCGAGCGAGACGCTTGTTTGCACGTGTCCAGGTTGCCCAGGCGGATGTCTAGCATGAGGATGTGCTGACAACGTCTTGAGCGAAACGCGTGTTTTCACGTGTCCAGGTCGCCCAGGCACAGCACAGCCCTCGGCACGGTACATCAATATCGATACCCTTAGCATTGCAGCCTGGCATGTTGCCTGGCACGTTCCGCGGAGCGTCCCGTGGCGAGTCCCCCTGGCACGTCGCGCGGTGCACGTCCATTGGCACGTTCCGTAGCGCGTCCCCTTGGCACGTCCCGCGGTGCGTGCCCATGGCACGTCCCCTGGCACGTCGCCTGGCGCGTCCCTTGGGACGTTCCGCGGCGCGTCCTCTTGGCATGTTCCCTCTGTCGATTAGTTCTGGGGCAGCTACCATCTGCTCAGGCAGCTCGAGCTTACGATCCAGATCAGTTCGGTGAGGACTCGGATGCCAGGGAGGACTCGATCCACAACGCTATATAGAGCACAATCGCGGCATGGCACATCGCAGTTCAGCACGGCCCAGCACAGCACAGCCGTCGGCACGGTACATCAAGATCGATACACTCAACTATGCACCTTGGCACGTTCCTTGGCGCGTTCCGTGGCTAGTCCACCTGGCACGTCGCGCGGCGCGTCCCCTGGCACGTCCTCGGCACGTCCATTGGCACGTTCCGTAGCGCGTCCCCTTGGCACGTCCCGCGGTGCGTCCCCATGGCACGTCCCCTGGCACGTCGCCTGGCGCGTCCCTTGGGACGTTCCGCGGCGCGTCCTCCTGGCATGTTCCCTCTGTCGATTAGTTCTGGGGCAGCTACCATCTGCTCAGGCAGCTCGAGCTTACGATCCAGATCAGTTCGGTGAGGACTCGGATGCCAGGGAGGACTCGATCCACAACGCTATATAGAGCACAATCGCGGCATGGCACATCGCAGTTCAGCACGGCGTAGCACAGCACAGCCCTCGGCACAATACATCATCATCGATACATTCAGCATTGCATGTGCCCGTCGCCCAATCAGGTGTCTTTGAAATGTTGCAATGCCTTACACTTCTATATTCCTTTCCGGGTTCGTGGGTCGATCATGTTTTTCATAATTTGTTGAGGACGTCTCGAGCGAAACGCTGGTTTTGCAAAATTGGAGGATGTCTCGAGCGGTGGCCTCGTGGGGGGCCAGAATTCAAAGGATGTCTCAGGCGAAATGCTTGTTTTCGTGTCCCGCTCGCAGGAATTCCGAGGATGTCTCGCGCGTGCCAGCGTCCCGCGCGTAGGAATTCAGATGATTTTGACAGGATGTCTCGAGCGAAACGCTTGTCCCCAGCACGTTCCGTAGCGCGTCCCCTTGGCAGGTCCCGCGATGCGTCCCCATGGCACGTCCCTTGGCACGTCGCTTGGCGCGTCCCTTGAGACGTTCTGCGTCGCGTCCTCCTGGCATGTTCCCCTGTCCATTAGCTCTGGGGCAGCTACTATGTGTTCAGGCAGCTCGAGCTTAAGATCCAGATCAGTTCGGTCAGGACTCGGATGCAAAGGAGGACTCGATCCACGAGGCTATAGAGCACAATCGCGCCATGGCACATCGCAATTCAGCACGGCGCAGCACAGCACTGATTTCGGCACGGTACATCAAGGTCGATGCACTCAGCATTGCAACTTGGCACGTTCCTTGGCACGTTCCGTGGGGCGTCCTTTGGCGAGTCCCCCTGGCACGTCGCGTCGCGCGTCCCCTGGCACATCCCGTGGCACATCCATTGGCACGTTCCGTAGCGCGTCCCCTTGGCACGTCCCGCGGTGCGACCCCATGGCACGTCCCCTGGCACGTCGCCTGGCGCATCCCTTGGGACGTTTCGCGGCGCGTCCTCCTGGCATGTTCCCCTGTCCATTAGCTCTGGGGCAGCTACTATGTGTTCAGGCAGCTCGAGCTTAAGATCCAGATCAGTTCGGTCAGGACTCGGATGCAAAGGAGGACTCGATCCACGAGGCTATAGAGCACAGTCGCGCCATGGCACATCGCAATTCAGCACGGCGCAGCACAGCACAGCCCTCGGCAGTGTACATCAAGATCGATACCTTCAGCATTGCATTTGCCCGTCACCCAATCAGGTGTTCTTGAAAACGCTGCCATGTGTTACAGTTCTATATTCCTTTCCAGGTTCGTGGGTCGATCATGTTTTTCATAATTTGTTGAGGATGTCTCGACTAATTCGCTTGTTTTGCCAGGAATTCTTCGGATGTTGACAGAATGTCTCGAGCGAAACGCTTGTTTTTCAGAATTTGTTGAGGATGTCTCGAGCGAAACGCTGGTTTTGCAAAATTGGGGGGATGTCTCGAGCGGGAGCCTCGTGGGTGGCCAGAATTGAGAGGATGTCTCAAGCGAAATGCTTGTTTTCACGTCCCGCTCGTAGGAATTCCGAGGATGTCTCGCGCGTGCCGCGTCCCGCGCGCATGAATTTTGAGGATGTCTCGGCTAATTCGTTTGTTTAGCGAGGATTTCTTTGGATGGATTTTGACAGGATGTCTCGAGCGAACGCTTGTTCCCGGAACGTCCCTCGGCACGTCCATTGGCACGTTCCGTAGCGCGTCCCCTCGGCACGTCCCGCGGTGCGTCCCCATGGCACGTCCCCTGGCACGTCGCCTGGCGCGTCCCTTGGGACGTTCCGCGGCGCGTCCTCCTGGCATGTTCCCTCTGTCGATTAGTTCTGGGGCAGCTACCATCTGCTCAGGCAGCTCGAGCTTAGAGCACAATCGCGGCATGGCACATCGCAGTTCAGCACGGCGTAGCACAGCACAGCCCTCGGCACAGTACATCATCATCGATACATTCAGCATTGCATGTGCCCGTCGCCCAATCAGGTGTCTTTGAAATGTTGCAATGCTTTACATTTCTATATTCCTTTCCGGGTTCGTGGGTCGATCATGTTTTTCCCCCCTCTCTCTCTCTCTCAGGCCCCTCTCTTTCAGGCCCTTGCTGTCTCCAGGAGTGGACCTTGCCGCCGGGCTTCCAGTCCCCGCGACAGGGTGTGCTCCTCCTGCTCTTCGCGCGGTCCAGGCGGCCCAGGACGGACTCGCGGGCGCAGGCCTTCCCGCGCCGCCAGGCGCAGCCCGATCGCGGTGGCCAGCGAGCGGTTGCCAGCCTCGTGCTTGGAGTCAGGAGGGGAAAAACACACACAGACACAATTATTCGTCGACAGAAATCCACAAAATATATGAAAATATGGGAAAAAATTCATTTGCGTGTATTTATTTGTGTGTCCTGGGGCCCCTTCATGGAGACCGCCTCCAGGATCACGTCTCCGCCGTCCTCGCAGGAGCCCTCCGGCAGCGGGATCCGGCGGCCGAACGCCCTGAGGTCGGGGCCGCGCTCTTTCACCGAGCAGATGGCCGCGTCGAACAGCTCCTCCTGGCCCTCCTCACTCAGGATCGGCTCGGTAAGGCGGATCCGGTAGGAAGTCCCCTTCCGCAGCTGTCCGCTTGTCTCTGTCTTGCCGTCCTAGTCTTCTCGCTCTCCGCCCCGACTGGGTCGAGAGCTCCGCGCCTTCTGCGCCGGCGCGGTCTGAGCAGACACCTCGGGCGACGCCCTTCTGCTGGTTGCGCATGCGGCGCTTTGGGCGCCCGTAGGGTCGTAGCCCAGAACTGTCAGGGGGTCCAGCGGATTGTCTGGCTCTTTCGATCGGGAAGCCTGACCACTACTCGTCGTCCGGTGCCCCAGTCCACGATGTTGAGGCACGGCGTGGTCTCGTTCTTGAGCTTGTCCTGGCTGTCCCAGGTCGACGCCGATCACCTCGTTGAACTCGACGCTCTCCGGCGTCGGCAACCTGGAGGGAGGCGTCGAGCGCGGGTGCTTCGTAGCGTCGCAGACGTCGCACTTCTCGATCACCTTCTCCATCGCGTCCAGTAGCTCCGGCTTCGCACTCGCCATCTTGAGGACGAAGGTTGGTCGCCTCATGTCGGCGTGCCCGAGGTTCGCGTGGATCTTCCTCGCGACCGTCTCCCAGGTCTCACCCCCGGGGACAGGGGCAGAGGCGTCGTACATCGCTTATTTTGGCCCAGGACTGTTCCTGCACATATTCAGAGGATGTGCAAAACGATCAAGTGTGTTCGCAAAGTGTCCTCAATGTATATTGGAGTGGCACCGCTCCGACTGTTGACTGGTGCGAGCAATTCTTCTGCTCGCTTCCATGCTCCCGCAGCAGGCTGTCTTTTCGGGTGTCCCTGCCCGAAGATGGCTCTGACGTCGACTCCATTCTGCACTACTCTATATATATATATATATATGTCCTCGTTTAGAAAGTGTATTACGGAAACCGCTTGGTCTTGATCTTTGTGTTCAACTACCCGTGAAGTATCATTGGTTCCCCATCCTGTTTCCCTTTCTTTTCTGACAATGTGCCCGCCTGCCTGAAATGCGCTGCTTGCCTCGACGCTTTTCTGGCCGCTCATAACGCTCGACACTTGGAGTGCCATGGGTCACCCGAGACGGTCTTCGAAGCACGCTTGCCCGTCGCTGCCCGCCGCCACCCCTCGCTCGCCGCTGCCTGGTCTTTTGACTTTTAGTCGCGCAAGAATGATCTCCCGCGTTCCACCTCCTCCTCCTCCTCCTCCTCCTCCTCCTCCTCCTCCTCCTCCTCCTCCTCCTCCTCCCTGCCGCCGCTCCGTGCGAGGGAAGCGAAATCCGCGAAGGGCCCCCGGGGACTTCTCGTGGCAGGTGGGATCTCTCCCCGGTGCTGACGGAGCGCTGGCCGCGTTGCCGACGCACTGCTCGGGGCTTGGCCCCGACCATCGGGGGCGGAAAAGAGGGGGGTGATGACTAGGGGGGGGTGGATATCATGGCGGGGGCCATGATATTTCCCCAGATTTCATGGCGCCTCTTCTTATTTTATTACGTCCCTGGCCCCCCCGCTGGGCCGCGCACATGCCGCCGGTCATGATTTGCACCCCCCCCTCTTGGACACCCCCCTCTTGGCCGCTCCCGAGACCACCCTTGTGACAAGGAGCTATCATAAAGATTCCAGCGTGAACTGGTGGGGGGGGTGAAGGAACAATGGGCGGAGGCGTCTTGCATGGCCATCGCGATGTTCCCCTCGTCGGTCGGCCTCTTGACGTTGGGATCGGCCAGTCGCCCTCGCGAGGTTGGGCGGGTAGATCTGCGACCGCTCCGAGATCTTCTGGAGCTTCCCCTCCACGCCCCGCCGGCTGCCGAACGCGGCCGTGTGCTCGTGGCCCTTCGGGCACCTCTTCTCCAGGTCTCCCGTGCTGTCCAGCGTCGCGAGGATGGCCGTCGGCTTCTTCGGAAGCCCTTCGCCGCTCGGGTCCACCTGTCCGTGGGCGCCTTGATCCAGCGCGATCCTCATTACCTTCGAAGCCTTCGGGCCCCCTTCCGTGGCCTCCGCATCTCGGCCGGGCCCCAGGACGTCGCCGACCACGAATGCTCCAGGCAGACACGACGCCCAGCGTCGAGCTGCACCTTCGTGACCCTGACAGCGAGCCGCAGGAACATCAATTCAGAGCCCCGAATCATCAGGGGTAACTCGGGTCAGGGCTAACTCGGGTTCGTTTTTCGGGAATCCGAACCCGACTTACCCCGGACCCGAGTTACCCCGGATAACTCGGGCGCCCAGAACCCCACATCATCAGGGGCAACTCGGGTCAGGGCTAACTCGGGTTCCTTTTTCGGGAATCCAAGCCCGAGTTACCCCGGACCCGAGTTACCCCGGATAACTCGGGCGCCCGATCAACGCCTCCCGGTGCTTCTCCCCCAGTCCTCGGTCCGCTCGGCGGCGCTCCGGCTCGCGCGCCGGAAATCTGGCGCGGCGGGGTCCGGCCCACCACCTTCGGCTTCCGCCGCTTGACCTCCGCCAGGGCCCTCCTCCTCCTCCTCCCCCTCCTCCTCCTCCTCCTCCTCCTCCTCCTGCTCCTGCTGCTCCTCCTCCTCCTCCTCCTCCTCCTCCTCCTCCTCCTCCTCCTCCTGCTCCTCCTCCTCCTCCTCTTCCGGCAGGCCCAGCCCGTCTTCAGGTCCAGCGCCAGGCCCCCGGTGATCTTCGCCCTGCTCCCTGGGCCGAGTACCCGCGGTGGTAAGAACATCCGTCGGCCCCGTCCTGGGTGGCGAAGTTACAGTGCCGTTTTTATGTATGCATTAACCATGTATTAAAAATCCGATATGTTTAAACATCCCATGTATTCAAAACTGCCCTGTGCCCGCACATGAGCTGGGGCATCACGTCGTTGAGGTGGGCAGCCCGCGTCCTCGGTGGCGAAGTTACTCGCATCTGCGCGCCGCCTCCCGCGAACAGGATCTGCTCCGGGACGCGGGCCGCCGCGTCCCGGATCACTCGCCTCCATTCGCCTGGCTGGCTGCCCCTCATATCTTCGGCTCTCCGGGCGAACTCCGCCGCGATGTCCCTGACGCCCTTGCCGTCTGGGAACTCGTGGATCGAGGGAAGGTCGCTCGGGCCCCCGTCGTGGGTGATCTCCGCCCGGTCGAGGACCTCCTGCGTGTTCTGGCCGCGGGCACTCCGCCACCTCACGCGACTCCAGGCCGGCTCTTGGCCCTGTCCTCGCACGGCGCGCGCCCGCGCCGCCCGGCCGTGCTCCGCGCAAGCCCTCAGACCGCTCCATCCTCAATCGTCCGAGGGAGCTCTCTTCCGGTGCCCGTCTGCCGTTCGGGTGTCTGGCGGCCCTGGTCGACCTGGTCCCGGGGAGCGTTCGCCGATCGGGCGCCCGCTGCCCGACGCCCTGGTCGGGGTGTGTGTCTCCCGCCTTCGCCTTCAGGTCCTCCTCCTCCTCCTCCTCGTCCTCCTCCTCCTCCTCCTCCTTTTTCCTCCTCGCCTTCCTCCTCCCCCTCCTCCTCCTCCTCCTCCTCCTCCTCGGCACCCGTCCGCAGCCTTTCAGGGCCGCAGAGCCGGTGCATACATTCTCTGCGGCGCGCCAACGGGGGGCGGGGAGGAGAGCGAAGGGTGGCCCCGCGTCGATGTATCGGGCCGGAGGAAAGGGGGGGATTGGGAACGGGGGGGTTACGAAATCTGCTGCTGCGCAGCTGGTTTCGGCCCCGCCGCCGGGCCCATTCCTCGATACATGGGCGCCTCCTGGCGCCGGGAGGCGCCGGGAAAATCAGCTACGTGAGCTGATTCTCAACCCCCCCTTTTGCTATCCCCCCCTTTCACCCGGCCCGAATGTAGCGCATGTTGCGGGCAAGAATTTTATCCATATCCACTGCATCTTGGAGTTTCGGGCTTCCTCGGATACCAGGGGCGCCGTGGATATGGATAAAGCAGTTTCGCCCCCAGAGGTCAGATTTCTATCCATATCCACTGCGCCGCGGCCTGTTGGCGCCCCTTCCCAGAAAGTCCAAGACGCAGTGGGTATGGATGTAAATGGTGCCCGCACATGATCTGGGGCATCGCGTCGTTGAGGTGGGCAGCCCGCGTCTGGATCCAGTCGCAGTAATTGGTCCGGGTCGCTCTTGTAGACCTCCTGGAATGTCGTCCCCTTTGTGCTTCTGTCCGAATTCGATCTTCTTGCTCCCCCCGGGCCTTCGCAAGAGCCTGCTGGTCCACGGTCGTCTCGCTCAGGTTGGCGTCGAGTTGCTTGAGGGCCTCCTGCAGGTCGACCACCCGCAGGCTTGGCGCACGGTTCGGTAGCGGGACGTCGTCTCGCAGAGCTCCGTCGGGCGGGCCTTCACGGTCGGCGTGGCGCTGGCGATGCACTTCAGGCGCCGCGCAGGCCGCCTCTCCGAAGCGCCGGACGGGCCCGAGCTCTCCGGTACGAGCGGCACCTCCCTGAAGCGCCGGGGCCTCTGGTAGGCGCAGCGCAATAAGGGCTGGGCCTGCCCAGCGGGCCAGCGTGGCAGCCGCAGATTAGTGCGCGAGGAACGCCCGTTGCTCCTCAGTATCGGTTAACCTAACCCCAACCCCATGAAGCCTCCCACCAGCCCACCCCCTCCCGCCGCCCCCGACTTGGGGATATACCCTCCAAAACCCGAGGGAGACTGCCTATATCCCCATCTCGGGGGGCAAATCCCCAAGTGGAGAAAAGGCCACCTAGATGGGGATAGGGTTCGGATAAACGATGCTCCTGGGCTCGGCTCTCTCGCGTCGGCCGGGTGGATATGGGAGTTGGACGTTGGCTTAGGAGCCCCAGCATCGGGCCCCAGAGGCTGCGGCCCGGACGAGGTGGGGATGGGCGAGTGGCGCCTCTATCGGGGCTCGCGGTCGCCGCGCAGCTCGGTGTGGGACCTCTGTCGACCCAGCTAGGGCTCGCAGTCGGCACAGTCGATGTCCCCGACCCCGTTAGACTCGCACTGCTCGCAATCGGTGTTTTTTTTTTTGGGTTAAAAAAAAAAAAAACTGCTCGCAATCGGTGTCCTCTGACTCGGTGGACTCGCACTGCTCGACACCGGTGTCCTCGGACTCGATGAGCTCGCCGTCGTCGAGCTCACGTTCGCTCGGGGTCCCGGGCTCTCTGGAGGTCTTCCGTTCGAGGCTACCCGAGATGGGACACATGCAGCACCAGTCTCTCTTTCCTCCTGAACGGTCGTGTCACCGGAGACGCATGCGATCTCCGACGTCCTCGCCTCGGCGTGCCAGGGTCTCTGGATGCCGCCGGCACCAGAGTCGCACGGGGGCAGGCGCGACTGCTTCGACTTCGGGTTATCTGGGGAGCGTCGAAGGGCCACTGAGACTTGCAAGGATCGGAGTGTCAGGATACCCGTCGAGGTGTCTATGATCCCGGATAGAGCCCATCCGACAGGTCCTCCAGAAGCCCCTCCGAGATCAACAATGGGGCACAGCCTGGTACCACACAGAAGCTTTAGGATTCCGGCTCGCCCCCCGAAGCCGACAGGATATTCACAAGCCCAATTTGATCGAGCGGACTGGCCGTTCGCAAAGTGGAATTTCTTACCAACACACGGGGCGCATCCTATATTCAAACCGAATAACTTCCCGAGGGCACAATCGTGCATTGCAATCGTGTCGTCCCAAACAAGTAGCCGAAAGCACCCTGTATCCACCAGGCCCTCCAGGACTCCCATGAGCTGCGCTGCTGAAAACATGATGCAAACGTAGCTTGGCCTAACGCAGGCACTCTCGAAACCTCGTGGGCCTCGTCTCGACTCCCGTGGGTGCTGGCTGCACGGTCGCGCTCGAGGCCCCCTCAGTAGGTGCCGCAGCCTTCTTGCGCGCCTTCGCCTTGAGCCTGCGCTCCTGGCTCTTGGTCTTCGCGTAGTCCTCCGCCAGGTTGAGCCGGACCAGGCCGTCGGGGGTCTCCTCCGTTGCCTCCATCACCAGCACCCCGGTCTCGCCGAAGTCGAGAACGTGGGCTGGCTCCTCGTCTGGATCCGAGTCCTGCGCCGCGTAGACTGCTCGGGCGTGCTCCTCCTTCGGCTTCGGCTGGCTCTTGCACTCCCTCGTCCAGTGGCCCATCTGGCTGCACCGGGGACACTGCGTGCGACGACTCCCCAGACATCCGACGTCTCGATATTTTCGAGACGCGGGCCCCCGACCTCCCGACCACTTCCCCGGGACCGGTTTTTCATCCCGAGTGGTTTTCTGACGGTCCCGAGGCCCGCCGAGGGCCCCGCGAGGCCAAAAACTATGAAAAAACCCTGTCTCGATTTTGTCGAGACGCCCGATGTCTGGGTCAGCTCCCTGATCTTCTGCTTGGCCCTCTTCTGGTACTCCGCCCTCGCCCTCGCCGCGGCCTCCGCCCCTGGGCGGCGCCACCTCGCGGTGGCGCCCCTGGACGTCTTGCGACCTCGCTCCGCTCGACTCACCGCCCACCAAACCACCCCAACCCAACCCGAAGGCCTCAATTTGCCCTCCATTTCCAGTTTGGGGGGGGGGGATCGGGGAACGTTGAGAAAACACACATGAAGCCCGTACCCCCCCCCCAACCCGAAATCCGGGTCTTCGGGTTGGGTTGGGGTGGCTTGGTAGGTGGCCATCGACGAGTCTCCCGCCGCGAGCCCCGGCCTCCGGGCCCGGCCTGACGCCGCGAGCACCGCGCAGGCCTCGCCCTCGCCGATGGTGTCCTCCTCCGGGATCCCCCCGCCGGTGTCCGAGCCGCCCTCCGGCGCGAGCAGGGCCTGGGCGACCGGATCGTCGTCGTCCTCCTGGTACTCTTCGTCATCCACGTGGTGCAGTGCCGTTTTTGATACATGCTCCGCGTGCGGATCTTGATTAAAAGTGCAGGGATTCTGCATTAAAAACATCGACGATGGGTTCATGCATAAATTTATTCATAAGTTAATCATGAATTTTAAATCATATATCCTCAAACATCTTATGTATCCAAAACTGCCCTGTACGCCTTGGCCGGGCGACTCTGTCCGGCGCTGTCGCCCTGGTAGTTCTTCGTCGTCTTCTCCAGCGAGCTGTCGTCGCGCAGGCCCTTCAGCGCTCTCCGCACGTCATCGTAGGCCAGGGAGGCGGTCGTCTGGAGCATCACCGCCATGCGCTCCACGTGGGTCGAGCTTCGCCTGGCGCAGGAGGAAGTCGCCCTGGACGTCATCCAAGGTGGCCTGCAGCTTGCGAAGGCGGCCGAACGCCTTTTCGATCTTCATGGAGTGCTGCTGCATGGTCTCTCCTTTCTTGCGATCGCTGCGAAGAAGGTGTGCTCGAACTTGAGCAGGATCTCTGCCTCGAGGATCTCTGCCTCGAGGTGTGCAGGGTCGCTCCTTCTCGTACATCTTCTTGGGTAGGATCTCTGCCTCGAGGACCTTCACGATGTTCTCGATGCCGTCCTCGCCCGCGAGCTCCTCTGGGGTCAAGGCCCTCCACGCTGCCCTGGATCTGGTCATCCGCCGTCTCCACGATACTGTAGTGGGCTTGCAGGCCGCGCTGGTTCGCCGGGATGCCCCTCGCAACCTTGGACCAGATCCTCAAGCGACGCACGTATCGTCGCAGCTCCTCGATCGTAGAATCCTTGATCGTGGGTGGTGGAACCTAGCGCCCTCGCTCGCCATCGCCGCCGCCACCGCCCACGGCTGTGACCTCGCCATCGGCCGCCTCCTCCTCCTCCTCGTCACCCATGGTGTCGGCTCTCCGCCTAGCTGTAGGCGCCCGCCTGACTCACGGGTGCGCGGGTGTCCGCGCGTCGAAAAGTGCTGCTCCTGATGGTGTCCACTGGACAAGGGCTCTGCTCCTGATTTCGACTCTGTCCGTGAAATCGCTCACACTCCTGGAACGCGCTGGTGCTCCGCGTGGAGCTAATGCCAGCTCCGCTACCACCAATTCTGGTGGACTTTTGGAGGAGCGGCAGCTCTTGGGATTGAGATGTTTTCAGTATCAGCGCGAGCACCACTTCCTGATGCATCAAAGAGGCCGAAGCCCCTGCCTGAACCGAAACAGTTGCGGAGGGGCTCGGGCGGGGGTGTCTGGCATCTCTCCTTACACTAGAAGCACTCCAGAACGTCTTGCAGGTTATTCGTACAGGTTATTCGTATTCCTCCGACTGTTGATAGTATGAGAGTTAGGGGCCGGACAGGCTTACAGTGCCCCTGGGTGCGTGGCTGACTTGGGGATCCGCGGTAAGGATTATGCTTGTTATTGTTGTTGGTGCTGTCGGCACTCCGTACATCCGTACATCCGTACACCGTCAATCCGTACATCCGTACATGAGATTTACCACCAGAAAAATTTGTTTTTTTCCCCCCCGGCATTCCGAACTTTTGTATCCCCGAGGTGTGGTTGTCGGGGGGGGTGTACTCGTTTATCCACGTTGTGACAGGATTGGGCCCCCTTCGTCAGGGCCGAGATCGTGCTTAGTGGTCCTGGCGGGGTTGCGCCGTGGCGGTGGGCCGTCACGTCAACTTCCCAGCTTATGCCAAGATCCCGTGGCGCAAGCAGAGTGAAACATTGCGACGCCACGGACGGAGAGGAGCAGGAGGAGGAGGAGCAGGAGGAGGAGGAACAGGACGGAGAGGAGCAGGAGGAGGAGGAGGAGGAAAAGGTGTAGAGGGGAGTGAGGGAAGGAGGGAGGGACGGCGGAGGGAGAAGGAGAAGGAGGGAGTAGCAGGGAGGAGCAGGAGGAGGAGGAGGAGGAGGAGGTGCGAATAGAATGCAGAGCCAGAGTAAACCAAGAGCGTAGTCGCGATGCTGCGATACAGCATACACCCTCTGTTCCAACGCCCCCTCGCCAGAAGTCCCTGCAATGGTTCCTCTCACTCCAGGAAGGTCCCCTTAGAAAGACGACAACCTCGTGGGCCTGTCATTCAAGCGAGGGCACCATTTTCAAAAGGAACCGCCATTCACCCCGCTAGCTACGATGTGCGCCCAGGGGGTCGTCGAAAACGTGTCCGCAGATGTTTATCGAGAGCCCCGTTTTGAACGCATACCTCCATCGATCCGTGTCACCGTTGCACCTTGTAGATTATGTGTTTAAGCACCCTTTTTGTCCGGCCGCCTGAGGCTCCGCCCGCCTGTGCTCTGTCTCCCCAATTAGTTATTTGCGCGGCCCGCCTAGCTCTTAACTGGAAGAGGCTCGCTCTCGACCCGCAGAGCAAAAAAGTTTAAGCACCTGGCGATTCTCAAGACAGAGCCTCAGGTTGAACAGGAGCCGCCCTGCGTCCGTGAAGTTGATGCACCATGTTACGCATAGGTCGGGCGATGCACCGCGAAGAAGTCTCAGGCGGCAGCCCCCTGTTGACAAGGAGCCGCCATCTATCCAGGTATGTTTTGCGGGATCTGTGGGCGGATGTGGACGGCGCTTAGGCGAGAACTGCAGAATGCAAACGGGCCGCTTTTCAGCCATCCTTGTGATTGCTGGACACGTGTAGGACTAGTTTATACGGCGCCGAGGCTGAAAACTACCCGCCGTTCGCTGGCATGATGTTCGGTTTGAACCTCAGTTTCTCTGTTCGCCGCATTGTGAAGCTATAGAACTGGCCGTCGCGAGCTGGCGGGCCGAAATCCGATAGTTTGCAACAGTCTTCCTACGTCATGCTTCCACATGTTGCTGTAGATGCGTAATACCTACACCATGTGTGTATATCTATATAAATACATGTGTGTGTGCGTTTGTGTGTAATTGTTTGTGTGAGTACAATCTGCCGGGTATGCATCCGCCCTCCATCTTTCGTAGTTGCTGGGGACGTTTAGGACAAACGTGCGCGGCGCGAAGGCGAGATACACACAGTTGAAAGGGGGCGTTTTCCGTCCGTGCAGCTTCTGGACTTGTTGGGTCGAGTGCGCGGGACGGTGATCCGAGAGCGACACATCGAACACTGCCCACCTCCCATGTGTATCTTGAGAATTTCAGGCCGCGTAGTCGTAAGTGGCCACGGGGCATCGGGGGAAGCGACATTTCCCCGCCGACGCGCCCAGTGTGGCCACCAGGGGGAAGTCACTCATGAAGAGTGGGATGGGCGACGACGGCGACGGCGACGGCGACGGTGGCGGCGACAGCGGCGGTGGCGGCGACGGCGGCGGCGGCGACAGCTGCTGTTCATCCCGAGTCGTTCTGTTGACGGTCCTGGGGCCCAGCAAGGCCCCTCGAGCCCGAAAGCGGCAGGAACAATAACAGTTGTGCTGGGTCCCGACGCGAGCATGCCTGGGGCGGCGACGATGGCGGCGGCGACGAGATTGCCGCCGCACCGCGAGGTGCGCCGCTGCCCCGCAGCGCTGCGCCCCAGCCGCCCGCCGGGGGCGGCCCGGAGGCGGAGGAGGTCCGCGGCTGGTTCGAGGCCCCTCCTCCTCCTCCTCTTCCTCCTCCTCCTCCTCCTCCTCCAGCTTCGGCTCGCGAGGTGTGCCCCCTGGGTGCCTGCCAGCGAAGGCGAGGGCCCCCCCGCGCGCGCCGAGATCAGCGTTCGGCACGACGCCGCCTCGGGAGGCGGCGGGACATCCTCGAGCGCGATTCCGCCGTGCTGCGGGTCGTGCGTTGCTGCACGCCTGGGCGGGCAAGGCCCCGCCCCGCCTCCAGGCCCTGCTGCAGAGCGCGGCTGCCAGGCTCGACCAGCACCACGGCTCTTCCTCGGGCAAGATGGTGCCGCAGGCAGCAGTTGATGACAAAGTTCGTGTCCTTCGTGGACCACGCGAACCAACATGGAGCTGCCCCAACTGCACTACGACCGCAAACTGGGCATGACGCACTGTTTGCCGCTGCGGGAAAGCGGCACCGTACAATGTGGTGCAGCGAGCAGAGAAAAAAAGACAAGAAAGCCTGATATGCAGATGCAGGAGGACCACCATCTTCTCGCTCGCCGTCCAGGTCTGTGGGAGGGTCAGGTCTACGAGCATCGCTTGCACCATGGTTTCAGGAGGCAAAGGAAATGGCCAAAATCCAGAATCAGTGCAAGCAGCTCCTGGCTGAGAACAAGAAGCTCAAGACGGCGCAGGGCCAGAAGCATGCAGAGTCCATGGAGACCGACGACGGCGAGGAAAGGGACAACGTGGCGGGTCAATCTTCCTCCGCCCAGCGCACGGAGCTGCAGGCAAATACTACCAAATATGAGCAGACGATCAAGCTGTACAAGGAGGGCGGCGGGGACGAGCTGGTGCGCGACCTTCAGAAAAAGTTGGAGGCGACCAAGCTGCAAGTCTAGGCGCTGCGCACGCCTGCGATGGCCCACAAGCAGTGCACGCGGAAGCTGGAGCGGGTCAAGAAGCAGATCAGCACAGCCAAACACGACCTACAGCCCTTGCAGCAAAAGTGCGATAAGGTGCAGGAGGAGCTGGCGGAGAAAAATGGTTTTCTTGAAAGCAAGCAGGCTGAGGAACAGGTACCCGCGAAGCAGTTGGCAGAGCATGCGGCGCAGCTCAGTGGAACGGCTGAGAACGACGTGGAAGTGCCCCCCCCCGACATCCTGCACATCGGCCCAGAGAGTGATCAGTTCAAAGACGACCCAGACCTGCTGCTGTTCTACAAATCGGCTGCGGACAGAACATGGCGACAGAACATGGCGTCCAAGTTGGCTAAGGCAAAAAAAAGCCCTTGCACCTCCTCTGCATCGCGAGCCTGGCGGTCAACCAGGCGGCGACGCAGCCGACGGCGAAAGTGGAACACATGCAGATGGAGGAGCTCGAGTTGATGCGAAGCGAGCTACAGAATTCTTGCGGGGGAAGTCTGACGCTGAGGAGCTGCACCGCGCCATGCACAAGGACTGGAAAGAAAGTGAGACGCCGCCGGCCTGCCCCGAGCAGCTCGCCGAGATGGCCATCAACACCCAGAACACGAAGCATCGTCAACTCGACAGCGGAGGCGCGGCCAAGTCAGGAGGTTCCTGGCGCAGCTGTCGCAGGGCGGCGGCCACCTGCAGTCGCGGGGTTGCGCGCTAAACGTAGCGCGTCAGCTGAAGCAACCACTCCGACCGAGGCCATTGGGTCGCATTTCATTGAGACGTACAACGCGAATCAAGGGAAGCAGACATTGCAGAAGGGGCTGGGATGCACAGAGTCCCTCATTGTGCTGGCGCAAGAGATTGGATAGCACGGCTGGGAGTGTGAGGCCTTGAGTTCTTGGGCAAGCAACAACATGTGTAATGTCACGATCGTGCCTGGGGCTCCGACGGCAGGGGCGCGACCTTCAGCAGGCCCAGCCATCTTTGCACGCGAAGGCGTTGGGCTGCATGGTCCAAGCTACCCCGCCGACAGCCCTACGGCGAGACTTTCAAGCGTTCGTGGCTCCATCACCTTCGGGGTCGAACTGGCGCCGCATCGGGCGCAACGTGTAGTTGCCGAAGTTCCTGGATGGCCGCCGATGAACAAATTCAACCTATACCTTCATACGGGCGAGGGCATGGCATTGAAGAGTGCGAAGATACTCACGAATGTAGGTCTGGCAATGGCAGGCCAGCAGCACCCCTCGATCATAGGGCCGTGGCTGGAACATGACAGCGGCGGAGGTCGAGGCTTCCCCTGTTCACGGCGCATGCGCACATTTCGCTGCTGGCGCCGACGTCTATCACATGCAGGACGGCGACGGCCAATGCGGTGATCGATTTGTTCGCATTATCCACGGGTGCCATGGGGCTGGTGAAAACAATCCAAGCTGACATGCACTGGGCCATCAAGCCACGCAGGCCAGTCGCAGCAGAGCTGACCACCATGGGCGAGAAGCCGATGTACCCCACCTGCGTCGGCGGCGATAAGATTCAGCGAGCAAGATTATCGGGCCCATGCTGGAGGACACGCACGACTGGATGCTGGAACGGAGCTATGCTGAAGGCGCAGTGGAAATGGCGACCTCGGGTTCCGCGGCCTCAGCATGGAAGTTGCTTTCTATTGCCTGGGCGAGGTTTGCAATGAAGGCGGCTGGACGACTCGGGCGCAACACTGGTTCCACTATTAGAGCGCGTTCTTGCGGTTGTAATTTTCCGACCAAAATGGGTTACTTACACGCATGAAAGGAGCGGCCCGGAGGCATGCAGGCGATCGCGGACGGCTGCAAGTGGCATGAGGGCGCGATCTCAGCGATCTGAAACCTCAAGTCAGGCAGGGCAGCAAGCGATGCGATCAAGCTCCAAGACGAGATCCAGGGGTTCATAACCACTGAGTATGCTTGGCAGGGGGCCAGTCTGAGATTAGATGCGGTTGTTGCTCAGGCTCGGCGTGCACATTCAGCAGCGAAAACCTCTGCCCAGGACGTTGTCGACGTGCTTGAAGAACCAGCGGAGGATATCGGCCTGGCAAAGCAAGCAGCTCATTGGGATAGCACCCAGCGCTGGAAACAGCGGCGCGACGGGGCAAGTGAGAAAGGGGCTGGAGGGTTGTACAAGGTCACGTCGCATAAGGACGTACAAGCGCCGACAGTTATTATGGGGGCCCCTGGTCAATTCCAATCACACCCTCATCGTATTGTCGAAGATGCTGAAAACGTTCGCATTAAGTTTTGGCAGTCTGCGACGGCGGCACCGAGAGCATGGGTTCCTGATCGCAGCAGCCTTCCACGAGCCAGCGCAGCGGACATGCGGCGGGCACCGGCGAGTTTTTCGACGCAAGCTTCAGGGAGCTTGGACGGCATACGCCCATCGCATTACCAGCACTTGTCAGACTCGGGACTCGACATACTGAGCGCATTGTGGGAGTTCAGTGAAAGGATTGGATTGTGCCCCAAGCAACTTACAAGGATCGTGATGCCGATGTTGCCAAAGGCCGCGGGTGGACACGGGCTGATCATTCTGTACTCATCAAGCCACAGGGTCTGGCAACGTGCGCGACGACGTGAATGCAATGAGCTCCAAGCTACTGTAGCGCGCGAATATGGGGTGCAGCTGCGGGAAGGTCGGCGGTTGACAGTGGGTGGAAGCCCTCAGCGCGAGCAGAAGCATGTATATCAAAGCTCAGGCACACGTCGACCCTCATCGCGGACTACAGCAAGTACTGCGAGACGGTCCAGCTGGATCAGGCTCGCGACAAGATGTGCCGACTCGGCGCACAGGAGGCACACGTCAAGTTTGTTTTCAACTAGTAGTAGGGCCCAAGGATTATCAGGGCCAGGTCCCATTATGGAGCGCGGCCCCAGCATCCAGCTTTTGATCTCCCTGCAGGTGACGGATGTGCAGACATCGTGATCAAAGCTCATGCAGTGGAGGAGTACGACGCGTTCATTGCCATTCACAAGTACGTATCCTTCTCGTCGTACATAGATGACTCTGGCATCGGCGTAGAAGGCGACACGAAGGAGGAGGTCATCCGCAAGGCTATTCAAGCGGGGCGAGGTTTTCGAGCCACGGCGGCAAAGCTCAAGGCGACCATCAATGACAAGTTTGCCATCGTGAGCAACTCGGATGATATCAGCAAGCAGATTGCGGACGGTCTCATGGTCAAGTCACAATCAGCAAAGAAGGCTGTTTCTTTTGTGGGCACTGACTTCTCCGGAGGAAAACATCGCAGTACGACAGGCACGAGGGGGAAGTACCGGGCACGAGCTCGTCGTCATCGGCAACGGATGCGCAATCTTGGCAAGCTTCGAAGGGCGATCCCCACAAAGGCCAGTGAACGGATGATGAGGATGCACAGGACAGGGGCCAAACCCGCCCTGACGTTCGGAGATGAGATCAATGGCATGAGCGATTGAGAGTTCGATGCGTTTCGCAAAGATTACCAACGCCAGCGTAAGCCTTACCATGGTGGGGTATCTGCGTCGGCGAAGCTAGTCCTACTTGGAGATCCAGCTGCGCGTGAGGCACTAGCACCAGCACCCGACTGGTGCCGTATGCGCTGGATTGCTAATCAGTGCCCCCAGGCGCCCACGGTGCAGCTCAGTGAATTGTTGCAGTGGTGGGGCAGCGCTGTTGCAACGCAGGGGGCGCCGGCGAAATGGAGTCAGACAAGAGGGCCGCTGCAAAGAGCTGCTCTATGTGTCCAACGCGCAGGATGGACCGCGCCCTATCGGGCACCCAGTGGGGAGGCACCGTGAGGACATCGTGGACATTACCCAGACTACCCCCATCATGCTCGAGGCACTGCTAACGCAGGACCTCACTCGGCAGCATGAACTGGCCCTGGACGCGAAATGGTATGATGACCCCTCGCTGCGCGCATCCTTCGACTTCGTGGCACCTTGCATCGGGCCAGCCAGCAGGAAGTTCAACGCGCACCAGAAGTTTTGCATCATGAGTTGTGCGCGTGACGGGATATGGACGCGCGCGAAGGCTGGGAGAGAGGAGCACACCACGGACGGCGCACCGACTGCCAGACCGTCAACTTCCTGAAGTGGTGGCTGCACGCAGTGAAGCTGACGTGGATCCGCAGGTCTTTCACGACATACATGCTGCTGGAGACGACGGCCATTTTCTCAAAGGGTGCTTCACATACCATGATGAGGATCCCGCGCATGGACCTCGACATTCAAGCGTGCGCGGTCAACATCGACGGCGACGACGTGGAGCAAGGACCTGAAGACATGGTGAAATATGCGGTGCTACCTGACACGGCGGAGATAGAGTTCACCATAGATGGATCCTCCAAGCCGATTTTGCTCGAGCTTCAAAGGGCTGGTTGGGCGACGGTACTGTTGGACCCAATGAGTGCGGAGCCTCTGCGGGTCATGTATGCAACGGTACCTGTCAGCCTACCGCAAACATTCTCTATGGCTGAATACCTCGCTTTCGCTTTCACGTGCCAGGCTGCTGATCGACCGACAACTCTTCATGCCGATGTCAAAGGAACCATCAACCAGTTCAACAAGACGGCGCAAGAGAGGGTAAATGTCACGCAGAAGTATGGCGAGGCATTTGGGTTTGCGCAGTGTCTCCCTGGTCTTGAGCACATAAAGGCTGTTCGGCATGTTAGACACATCGATCAAGAAAAGAATATGCGAACCTGGACGAGGAGACCAAGCGCATCACCGACGGCAGCGTTGTGGCTGATCACTATGCGGCTCCAGGAGCGAGGAGGCACATGCCTATACCAGCTGGTTTCCAAGAACGGATGGAGCGTCATCATATGGCGTGCAAGGACCTCACTGCGCTGATCGCACATGCCTTACCGTTGTTTGACCATGAAGAGGAGCGATGGCAAAGAAAGAATTCCGGATTCAAGCGGGTCAAGAGCATCAAGACAGACAATTGGCACGACTGGCAGGATTCCGACCTCGGGCAGCAGTGCACCAGGTGCTTGAGACCCCGTCAGCCTGAATACGATCAATTGAATGGATGCGTTGGTGTTCCGACCTTCTTCAATGAGCACATCGCCAACCCGTTGGGTCGCAGGCTCGCGGCCGTCAACCAACAGGGCGACCTCCTCAGCGACGCGACCTGCAAGGCAACCGTATTCGCATGCATCAAGTGCGGGGCTTGGGCGCAACAGAGGCGCAAATTAATGCTACGAGCCGAGTGCACTTGGCCAACGACAAAAGGCGCGGAGGTATTGACCAATATTCGCAAAGGCATAGGACCACACAAGAAGTTAGCACGACCTACTGATGCGATCCTGCCTGCACGACCCAATGTGCGGACTCATCGGCAGCCGGAAAATGTGGTCACTCGCGTTGCTCGGCCTGTACCTGATGGGCCCTGCGATTCTGAGCAGCGCATGGCAGGGCCACGTGAAAGGATTCGCGCAAAAGAGATGGAAAGTAAGCAGCAGGCAGACGAGGCCAACACCATGCTTGGCAACAGCGGCATCATGAAGGGCGACAAGGGCGTTAGAGTGCAAGTCCTGGTTACTGCAATGCAGAACAACCAGGCCCAGACGTCGCCGCGCCCTGGCGTCAGAGCGCAAGCCCTGGTTACTGCACAGCAGAACAACCAGGCTCAGTCGTCGCCACGCCTTGGCGTTAGAGCGCAAGCCCTGGATGCTGCTGCGCAGCCTCTGCCAGGCACTTTCGTCGCCGCGACAGCTGAACGCAAGAGGATCAAGGTGATGGCGCTGAGTCAGGAGCAGCCCGGAGCAACGGGTCTCCCTCCACCAAGCCCCGACGGCGACGATCCAGCAGTGCTCGCGGTGCAGGACTACGCGCACATGCGAGAAGACTCACGAGATTGGGCGGCGCTGTGGTTTGACGATCACATGCTTGGCGAGGGGCAGCTCTGACTGGCAAGAGTGGTGCGTTGCCTTCCTCGGCGCGATGCTGCACCAGGGCAACAATGAGCCACTCCGACGACTACTACTACGGTGGTTCCCTGGAAGGACGCTGCAGTCGATCATCGAAGAGCAATGCACAAGTGCCTGGAGGCAAACCACTGATAGACGTGACGCGTCCATTCGCAGACTGGAAGGCGAGCCACGTGTGGAACGAGTGCGTCTTGAACATCGTCCCTGGCGAGCGCTGGCGGGGCCTCGCACCGTGTTCCGTCGTTTTCGCGGTGAAGCAGCGCCAGATCGCCTTCGGCAGCCGCCTCCCAGGCGACCAGTTCATGATGATGATCAAGCAGGCGTTCGTGCTGAGCAGCTGTAAAGAATAATCGGATGGCTATCTGCAGTGGAATATCCTATCTCAGTGGGCGTCCTAACTGATGGTAGTGCTGATATGGAAGCTAAGGCGGCCCCACTGCTCGGTGCAACTCCCTCGTCGACCCCGGCGCGGCTGATGCGGACTTGGAAGGAAGTGGCTTCCCCGAACTTGAGGCCAGGACATGAACAAAAGGCTCCGCAACGACCCCTGCGGCAATGCGCAGGGTTGCTGGCAAGTCTACGGTAAATTACTCCCCTGCCAGGCGAGGGATTAGGCCTGGCCAAGTTGTGCTGAACGAGATTCACAGCTCCCCAGCCAGGCGAGGGGTTAGGCCTGCAGCAGCCCCGGCTGGGCACATGGTGGAGGCTCCTGAGGGGCCCAGAGGGCATGACGCACAGCGCGTGGTATCCTCGGGGGGCCTCGCCAGTGCAGTCACGACGGCGAGCTCGACATCGTCGACTTCCCCTTGCCAGGCGAGGGGTTAGGCCTGTCGAAGTGGCGCAGAACGTGGTTAACAGTTCCCCAGCCAGGCGAGGGGTTAGGCCTGCAGCAGCGTCGACTGGGAGCCTGGTGGAGGCTCCCGAGGGGCCCAGTGGCCATGCAACACAGCGAGTGTTTTCCTTGGGGGGCCACACCAGTGTAGTCACGTCGGCGCCTTCGGCATCGTCGAATTCCCTTGCCAGGCGAGGGGTTAGGCCTGAGGTGCAGCGCTGAGCACCAACATCGGTTTGAGAGGCAGCTCAGAGTTCGAAAACTCCGACGAGCTGATGGTGCTGTACTTCAGCACCGCCGTCTCCCTCGTCATCTGAGAGGGGGCGTGCCCGCCGTCGCTGGCGGGCGCGACGGAGCGCGGCGCGGCTGGACCGCCCGCGTTCGGCCCCTGGGGCAGACCCGCGTTTCGCGGCCCGTGTTATCTTATCCTCCTCCTCTTCCTCCTCCTCCTCCTTCTCCTCCTCCTCCTCCCTCCTCCTCCTCCTCCTCCTCCTCCTCCTCCTCCTCCTCCTCCTCCTCCTCCTCCTCCTCCTCCCCCGCCAGGGGCGCGGGCGCCCACGGCGGCCCACAGCGCCCAGGGCGGCGAGCCCAGACGTGTTGCCGCGCCGGTGGTTCCGACGCGCGGCCTGCCGTGATTGGGAAGGGTGCCTCGGCCACCAGGGCAGACGCCGCCTCGGGCGCGAGGCTCGCCGTGGGCCTTGCCGCGGTGCCGACTTTGCGTATCTGGGCGCGTTCAGAACAAACGGCGCGGCGACACACCCAACACGATGCGCGTTTGTCATCCAGCCTTTTTCTTCGGTTTCGGCGCACGCGGGCTGCTGCCGGGCCCCAGGACAGTCAAGAGCGAATCGGGCACGAAGAGCTGCCCCGGGGGCAGCGGTCCAGACCTCTGGGGTTGCGGAATGAAGAACTCGCCTCGGCGGACGTCAGAGGGGTGATGGATGGATGAGGGCGACGCGGGGGGTCGGCGGGCGGGCGGGCGGTCCGATGGGGCCCGATGCTTGCATGGTACTGTCATGCGGGGGCCCGGAGTGAGCTACCAGAGGCCGCTTCCGAGGGAATGGCCGCCGCCACTGGAGCAAAAAGACAATCGTCGGAGGCTTGGGGACAGCGGCGACCCCTGGAGGCCTCCAGAGACCCAAAGAAGGCCAATCAGCGCGCCTAGAAAATGCCAAAAACATTCGAAGCGACGAATACGACGACGAGAACGACAACGACGAAGACAACTGCGGCGGCACCGGTGACGGCCACAGGCTGCGATCGAGGAAGAAGGCTGCTGCCACTGTAAGACACCGCTCGTCGGAGGTTCAGCTGGGACGATGGCGACGGCAGTGACGACGACGTGACACAACCAGAATAATTATAAAGCTGTGATTGCGCACTTCGTTGTTCCCCTTGGCCCTGGAACATGTTGCGACCCATCACGGAGGGTTTGACCGGGCCACAAGACAGCTTGGACTACTCGCGGTGATCGCGTTCACTTCACCAGAATGCAGGGGGAAGGGCCGTGCACAGCACAGGTGTCGAAGTGCAGGAACAGCAGCACTTACAGCAAGCAGAAGGTGAACAAAACAGGCGGCGATGATGAAGAGGAGTATGCACACATGTAGTCGCTCCAGAAGGAGACTCGTCTTCAAGGGTCAAGGGATCGAGATGTTGACGTCTCTTCTTCGGCCGAAAGGCGGCGGAAAGGCTGGCAGAAACTGGGGGGAGTAAAACTGTGGCGCCTTCGCCGGTGGAAGCAATACAAGCCTCCCTCAGAAAATATGTGTTCCCAACCATCCTATGTTCGGTCGGGTCTTCGTTTTGCATCAGCAGCGCCGGGCCGCCTCCCTCCTTCCCTCATCCCTCGCAATCCTCAATCCCATCTCTTGCCTCTGCCCTCCGCATGACTCTGTTCCAGCACACTCCTCGCACGTTCCGTGGCCCCATATGGAGCTGCACCAACGGCCCCAGTGGTTGCGCCCGCATGCCGCCGCCACTCCACTTTGGCGCACCCCTCACACGTTTCGCGGCCCCAAGCGGAGCTCCACCTAACGCCCCAGTGGCTACGCTCGCATGCCGCCGCCATCATACTTTGGCGCACCCCTCGCACGTTTCGTCACCCGACAGGGAGCTAGCTCCACCTGAGGCTCCAGTAACTACACCCGCATGCGCCACCACATTTCCCATGACCCCATAAGGGGGCTCCACCAAAGGCCCCACTGGCTGCGTTCGCATGCTTTCTCAAGACCAGTTCGGCACACCCATCGCACGCTTCGTGGCCCCATAGGGAGCTCCACCGAAGGCCCCAGCGGCAGGAATCGCATGCGCGGCCGCGCCCATGTCGGCACACCCCTCGCATGCAGTACCATACAGCCGGGGCCCTGAAGAAGGAACCTTTGTCGTTGGGGAGGGGCTCCGCGTTCCTTAAGTGTTTCGCAGCTTGCCTCAGGTTTTCCTTATGTTTTCGATCGGAAATCGAAGTTTAACGTATGGAAAAAAAGCGACCTCGTTCCTTATTTTGGGTTCCTTAGGTCAAGGCCCCGACTGTAGGGAGCTCCAGCTAAGGCCCCATTAACAGAAATTGCATGCGTGGCCGCGCCCATTTCGGCAGACCCCTCGCACGACGTTTCTTGGCCCCATACGGAGCTCCGCCGAAGGCCCCAGTGGTGGGAATCGCACGCGTGACCGCGCCTATCTCGGCACACCCCTCGCACATCTTGCGGCCCCATAGGGAGCTCCACCGAATGCCCCGTCGGCAGAAATCGCATGCGTGACCGCGCCTGTTTTGGCACGCCCACTGCAAGCTTCGTGGCCCCACAGGAGCTCCACCAGAGGTTCCGCCACCTGCAGCTCCCCAGACCGCGCCCTTCTGCTCCCCAGGTCCGGGCCGATAGGCGCTCAGATTAGCCGTGACGGGTTGCGGCTGACCCCTGCGACCCCGTCAGCAGTGCCGCTGCGTCTTTCTCACGCACGCCTCAGTCCTTTAGCCACCCCCCTCCCTCAGTTTCCACCTGCCTCGCGGTACTCGCAGCTGGACGTGGTTGGGTCTTTCTCCAAGATAATGTTTAGATTCAGGGCTCCCGCCACCCAGCCATGCACACATATATATATATATATATATATATATAGACAGAAAGAGAGAGAGAGAGAGAGAGAGAGAGAGAGACATGTGTATATATAACGCATACACAAATGCATAGATGTATACACGCATCTGCAAGACATCTACCCGGCAGGCGCTTAGCTTCCCGGCAGCGCAGAGCGGCCCTCATCGGAAGTTTGGTTTGTTTCTAGAACGCGTCGAAACGCTCTGAGATTCGAGCCTCGACGAAGACGGCACCCGTGGCTCGAAAAAGCAAATCTCATCACAAACCCAAGCTTTAGGAGTTCCGCGCGGATTTCTTGGATCGGCGCTTGGCTCCCCCGGCGGTGCCTCCGGCGTCGCCCTTGGCGCGCTCCGCGCCCAGGAAAGGTGGCCCAGCGCCGGTCCAAGAGATCCGCACGGACCTCCGAAAGTCTGTGCCTGTGCCTCTCTCTCCGAACATGTCTGCTTCGAGAGCTTGCTAGCCGAGGTGCTCTCTGGCCGTTTTCTCCAGCGATGTGTGCCAATTCCAGTCTCTCAAACTCTTGATCCCTGCCATCTGCCGATCCGATGTTGTTCAACCCGCGGCCCCAGAAGGTCCCGACCCCTTCCCCAGGGCCGGTTTTTCGCCCTCGACCCATTTGTTGATGGTCCTGAGGTCCGCGAGCGGCCACCGAGGGCCGACATCGAAGAAGAAGCGCCAGTTAAAAAGAACATGCGTCAGAAATCTTCCTCCTCGTCGTCCTCCTCCTCCTCCTCCACCTCCTCTTCCTCCTCCTCCTCCTTTTCACAATCACCATCCTACTCCTAGCAGGAGGAAAGGGAGGAGGAGGAGGAGGAGGAGGAGGAGGAGGAGGAGGAGGAGGAGGAGGAGTGCTCCGAGAGTTGGCCTCCGGCGATGGGCCCAGGCCACCGTCCTGGCGCAGGCTCTCTGCCCATGGGCCTCCCGGGCCGCCGCCCGGGGCGCGGTGCGGGTCGCCGCGTGCGACGCGAAGGAGCCGTGGCTGGCGGCGCCGACGGCGACGGCGACGGCGCCGACGCCGCCGACGACGACGACGACGACAACGACGACGACGACGACCACGACCATGACCACGACGACGGCAACGACGACGACGGCAACGACGACGACGACGACGACAGCGACGACGGCCGCGGCGGCGACGCTGGCGGCGGCGACGACGGCGACGGCAGCGACAGCGACGGCGACTGCGGCGACGGCGACCTGCTTGCCATGGGGGAAAGGGGTCCTGAGCTTAGCTGCCTCGATTCGCCCGTGTTGAAACGCAACACGTGCCGTGTTCAAGACGTCTGTCTGAAGACGTCGCGTGTGGCTCGGCGTATTGGCCCGCGTTTCGGCGAATTGAACGCGCCAGACCTGCGTTGTCGATCTACATGTTGAGCTCCGTGTCAACACGCTACTTGTTGCGTGTGTGTGTGTGTTGCGTATCGGGGTGGCTAAGTTCCTGAGAGCAATGGGCCCTGAGGTTTTTTCGAGCTCTCGGGGCTCTCCACAGCCGGAAAGATTTCGCAATCGAGTCTCCCAAAAACATACAAAACACAGGGTTTCGCAACACTGATTTGCTAAAAAAGCTTCCGCGGGAGCTCTTGCGAAATCTTAAGAAAAACATAGGTTTTTTCCAGATTTTCACAAAATGCTACCAACTGGGCTTCGCGCGCGCATGTCGAAATCTGTCGAATGCCCTTGCGCGTGTGCCGTCGCGAGAATCCTCTTCCAAAAATGGGACGAAGTGCAGACGCGCGCGTCGTCGCGCGCGTATGCCGAAATCCTTCAAAATCCATCGGTTTCGGAAGGATTTCAAAATCGTGTGTCCAAAAAACTTATAAAAAAAACCCAAGGATTCGCAACACGGATTTTCAACAAAGGCGTGCGCGCGCGCTCTTGCGTCGTCGTCGTCGTCGTCGTCGCCGTCCTCCTTCCTCCCGCGTCGTCGTCGTCGCCGTCGCCTACGTCGTCCTCTGTCTTTCCTCGTGTTCGTCGTCATCGTCCTCTTTGGCGTCGTGGTCGTTTCCGTCGTCGTTGTCGCCGTGGTCGTCCTTCCTCCTCCTCCCTCGTCGTCGTCGTCGTCCGTCGTCGGCGTCTCGTCGTCGTCCCTCCTATTTCGTCGCCGTCGTCGTCGTCGTCGTTGTCGTCGTCGTCCTCCCTCCTCCCTCGTCGTTGTCGTCGTCGGCGTCGCCGTCCTTCCTCCTTCTTCGTCGTTCGCGTCGTCGCCGTCCTTCCTCCTCCCTCGTCGTTGTCGTCGTTGTCGTCGTTGTCGCCGTCGTCGTCCATCCTCCTCCCTCGTCGTCGCCTTCGTTGGCGTCGTCGTCGTCTTCGTCGTCGTCGGCGTCGGCGTCGTTGTCGTCGTCGAAGTCGTTGGAGACGTCGTCGGTGTCGTCATCGTCGTTGTCGTCGGTGTCGTCGTAGTCGGTCTGAAGAGGTTTTGCAAACCAAGTTGCGGGTGGGTGGGTGGAATGTTTGCGCGAGCAGTGGAGATGACGACTTCAAGTTCAGCAGAGTGGGTTTGCACCATATAGATTACACCACGTAGATTGCACGACGTATCTTGCACAACATATATTGCACGACGTAGATTCCACAATATTGATTGCACCATATAGCTCGTTCCATATACGATCCACAACATAGACCGCACCACAAATATTGAACAGCATATGTTGCGCCACAAACGATGCACAACATACATTGCACACCAAATATTGAAACACGTATATTGCATAGCACAGGTTACCCACGTACGGTGAACAATATGTAATGCATAAGGTGGGTTCCACCACCTAAGTTGCACTATATATATATATATATAGTGCACAAGATTTACTGCACCACACAGATCGTTCCATATACGTTGCACAACACAGTTTGCACACATACTGCACAGCACAGGTCGCACCACAGGTTGCACAATACAGATGTCACAACGTAGATTTCGCAAGATGGATGAGTCTACGCATCTTATAACACACCGATTGCCCCACATAGGTTGCACACCATGTATTGCATCACATAGGTTGCACCACATGAGGCGTCTCATGGAATCTTCTTCTTTCGAAAGGACTTCGGAGTCCCCCCCAGGATTATCCGCCCGCTTTGATGGCTTACGCTCTACACGTGATTGTGCCTCATCTTTCTTTTAAAAGGTGAATACATACCGTCCCAGCCCAGCCAGTACCCCCCCCCGCCATCCTCTGCCACCCAAAAAGTATGCGCGCATGCGCGGGCTAGCGCGGCCGCACAGATGCTCCAGCCAACACGAAGCACGCATCGCAACGCCGCCGCATGAGATTTGCAAACCAAGTTGCGGGTGGGCGGGTGGGCGGGATGATTGCGCGAGCAATGGGGTTGACAGTTAAAAGCTGATCAACATCAATTGCACCACATATTTTGCACCACGCGCATTTCTAGAACGCGATGTCTGGAGCCTAGAACGCACTGTTTGAGGCCCGTCATGGCTAACATTCTCGATAAGCCCATATTCTACAACGAAGACGAGCAACGACGGCGCTCGGCTCAAGACCCCGCCGCCCAGCCAGCCGCCCGCCGTAATTTGAGTCGCCCCGCCCGGTCCGCACAGCACACCAGGCCGCTTCTGCGTGCAGAAGAGAGTTGTGCGGGGGCGCGGCGAGCTCCCTTCACCTTCTCCTCCTCCTCCTCCTTCTCCTCCTCCTCCTCCTCCTCCTCCTCCTCCTCCTCCTTCCTTCTCTCTCCTTCTCCCGCTCCTCCTCTTCAGCCGTCCTCCTCCTCCTCGTTTTCCCTCCCCCCGGTCCGCCTCATTTCCTTCCTCCTGCTCCTCCTTCTCGTCCTCCAGGAGGAGGAGGACGAGGATAGTGACGGCGATGAAAATGAGAAGGGGATGAAGGGGGCGAGGAGATTGTGGGGCGGAGGGGGGAGGGGGAAGGAGCAGAGGGAGCGTCGAGACCTCAGGGAAATGTTGGGAACATGTGGGTCCTCGTTGTCGTCGTCGTCGTCGTCCTTCTCATCCTCCTATTGCTCCTCCTCGTCAGCATCCTCCCGTCCTCCTCCTGCGCCGTTTCCTCCTCCTGTTCCTCGTCCGCGTCTTCCTCGTCGCCCTCGCCCTCGCCCTCCTCCTGTATCTTGCCATCTTCCTCTTCCCCTCCCCCTCCTCCTCCTCCTCCACCTCCTCCTCCTCTTCATCCTCGTCTTCCTCATGTTCCTCCCCATTGTGTTGCTCATCGTCCCCCATTAGCGTGCTGGAGGTCTGTCTCCTCCTCCTCCTCCGCCTCCTCCTCCTCCTCCTCACCTGGAGGAGGGGAGAGAGGAGTGGCGAAGAGGCGGAGGGGAAGAGAAAAAGGCGGAGGACGAAGAGCATGAGGTGGGTAAAGAAGGAGGGGGATGGCGAAAAACAGGAGGAGGAGGAAGAGGACGATCAAGCTGGCCAGCTCGAGCGAGTCAAGCATGGCATGCCCATTGCCAGCCGCCCTCCCACAAAACAAGAAACAGTGCTGGCGCAACTGGGGACCGAAATCAGATCGGCAAGGTGGTTTGCCACAGCTGATGCAGCCGCGATGGCGGTTACCGATAAGAAATCCCTGGCGCGTCTCAAAGACTGCGCTGGCATTTCAGCACGAGCCGAGGAGGCCCCAGGAAGCCTCAGGAGGCTCCAGGAGGATCCACGATACCATGGGGAAGCCCCGGGAAGCCCCAGGATGTCCCAGGAGACCTTGGGAGGCCCCAGGGGGCCCTAGGCGCTCGACGAATTGGCTGGCGAAAAATGCGCGCCGCGCCTTAGCGGGAGCGCAACTTTCAGAAAACATGCGATGTACACTGCGCGCCACTTCCTGCCACGCATTTCGCAACGCCGACGACAAGAAAATCCCGACTCAGAAGAAGCATGTCGAATTTGTATTGCTTTTGGCAGGTAGGATGGCCCATCCCGCTTGGGGAAACCCAGACGTCCGCGCGCGATGCGCATTTCGCATCGTCGACGACAAGAAAGGCCATGTTGAGAGAAACAACGACGATTTCTTACAGTTGGGATGGGGGGGCCTGGATTGACGGCCGCGCGCGATGTACGCCGAGTCCTATTCCTGCAACGCATTTCGCATCGTCGGTGACAAGAAAGGCCATGTGTAGAAAAAACGACGAAATTATATTGTTTCCAGTTGGGATGGGAGGGCCAGGATGGAACCCATATCGGCCGCCCGGAGGGGGGAGTAAGAGTATATTCTAATATGGAATGCCGGAATAAGAATATGGAGGGCGACGACGACGAGAATGTGGAGGAACACGAGCCGGGAGGCGAAGAGGAACACGGCGACGACGATGCTGTTGCCGCCGCCGCCGAGGACGACGACGCCGACGACGACGACGCCGCCGCCGCCGCCGCCGCTGCAGCCGCCGCCGCCGACGACGACGACGACGACGACGACGATGGCGACGGCGACGGCCACGGCCACAGCAAGGCCGTCGACGGCGGGGACGGCGAGGCCGCGTCTCGAGCCTCGCCGTGGTGTTGGGCCGCCCCGGGGCCCGCGATGGCCTTTGCGCGCTTCCTCGTCTTGGCAGCGGCCTGCCGCGCCGCTGCGGCGTTCGTGCCCGCGGTGGCGCCCTCGTCGTCCTCGTCGTCGTCCTCGTCGCCGTCGTCGTCGTCGTCGTCTTCGTCCTTGCCGTCGTCTACTCGTCGTCGTCGTCGTCGTCCTCCTCCTCCTCCTTCTCCTCCTCCTCCTCCTCCTCCTCCTCCTCCTCCTCCTCCCCGTCCTCCTCCTCCTCCTCCTTCCTCCTCCTCCTCCTCCTCCTCCTCCTCCTCCTCCTCCCCCTCCTCCTTCTCAAGGGTCGATGTGATTGGCGTTTGGACATTCAGGGCATGCTCAAGTCCCCGGAGGCCTCAGGAGACCTCCTGCGATCGCTCGCTTCTCACCATCCTCCCTGCTGCTGCTCCTGCTCCTCAACGCTTGCGTTTCCGATCCTTCTCCGATCCTTCTCCGATCCTTCTCCCCCCCCGCCTCCTGCTGCTCTTCGTGCTTCTGCTCATCCTTCCCAAAACCGCTGTCAGTCTCGTGCTCCTGCTCCTCCTCCTGATAATGCTGCCCCTCCTCCTCCTCCTCCTCCTCCTCCTCCTCCTCCTCCTCCTCCTCCCTCCAGATTTCCAAAGCCTGCTTGGAACACATGGTAACTAGTTACAAGCATGGGGCTTTCGAAGATCACCAAAATATTGTTTCACTCCCTCCATCTGCTCACTTCCACTTCCTCTTCCACCTCCTCCTCTCAACTTCTCTATCTCCTCTGTCTCCTTCATTGGATCATGCTAGACGCCCCTGGAACCTCGTAATCTTCCGTGGGCCCAGTGGAGCTCCCTTGAGCCATGCTAGAAGTTTCTTTTAGCCATGCCGCAGCACCTCTCTCGTCGACCCTCTCTGCTCCCCATTTCTCTCTTCCCCCCATCCTTCCCAACCTCCTCTTGTTCCTTTCCTTGTGGGCGTCATTATTGTATCCCCCGTCGCGTCCTCCACTGCATCCCCGCGAGGAAGAGGAAGCGAGTAGAAACGAGGAAGATGAGGAGGAGAAGGCGGAGGAAACGAGGAACACGGGGAGGGTGGAGGATGGGCCAGGGTAGACCCAAGGCGCGTCCACGAGGTTGCAGTGCACGTTCCATCCAGGCTCTGTTTTCATGGTCCCTTATAACTAGTTTTTCACTGCGGGGCTTGCCCCATGGGAAGACAACCTATCGAGAGTTTTCCGCCGTGCCAAGAGAACATCCTTGGGGCTTCGACGCCGCGAATCAGCTGCGCCTTGGCGATTCTAACTCGTGCCAGAGCACCGTCCCTGGGAACGTCAAAGCCGCGACTCGGAAGGACCGCTGCGCCCCAGATATTCCCAACTCGAACCAGAACGCCATTCCTGGTAATTCAAGCGCGCTAGCCCTGGAAGCGGCTGCAAAACTGTGAAGACGAATGCGCGCGGCGCAAAGGCGAGGGTTACATTCTGAAAACGGCTTGCTCTCCAATCTTGAAGCTGTTGCCAAAGGCTCAGGACGAGTGTGCGCGGCGCTAAAACCAGAGCTACATTTTGAAAACGGGCCGCCCCCCATCCTCAAAGCTGTTGCCAGTTTCCAGCTTCGAGATCACACATGGAGAGGAGGTCTCAGGCGAAACGCCCAGCCCGCCCTACCGACGACACGCCTGGGGGTGCGACAGGGAGGAGTTATGCATTTTGGGAAAAGGGAATGGGTGAGTGAGGGTGGTGGCAGAAGGAGGACACCCCCTCCCAGGCCACCCGCTCGGCGACCGCGGCGCTGGCGAGGACGCCCCGGCAGGGCGCTTCGGCCGCCGCCGCGCAGGAGGAGGCCGCGTCGCTTGCCGTCGCGGCTCGTCGCCGCCAGCCGCCGCCAGCCGCCGCCAGCCGTCGCTCGTCGTCGTCGTCGTCGTCGTCGTCGTCGTCGTCGTCGAGCGTCGAGCGTCGAGCGTCGACGTCGTCCGCCGAGCGCTTCGGCCGCCGCCGCGCAGGAGGAGGCCGCGTCGCTGGCCGCCGCCAGCCGCCGCCAGCCGCCGCCAGCCGCCGCTCGTCGTCGAGCGTCGAGCGTCGGGCGTCGAGCGCCGAGCGTCGTCCGCCGAGCGCCGAGCGCCGAGCACCGAGCGTCGAGCGTCGAGCGTCGTCGTGCCCCTGCTTCTCCTGCGCCTCCTGCTCCTCCTCCTCCTCCTCCTCCTCCTCCTCCTCCTCCTCCTCCTCCTCCTCCCCTCCTCCTCCTCCTCCTCCTCCTCCCTCCCTTCCTCCTGCCTCCTCCTCCTCCTCTCCTCCTCCTTCCCCTCCTCCTCCTCCTCCTCCTCTTCCTCCTCCTTACCCTCCTCCTCCTCCTCAACCTCGTCCTCCTCCTCCTCCTCCTCCTCCTCCTCCTCCTCCTCTTCCTCATTCATCGCTGTCGGCCGCCGCTCGTCGTCGTCGTCGTCGCCGAGTGTCGAGCAGAGTTGAAGGCATGCAAGCGTCGTCCAGCAAAACCGATTGGAACTTGACCAGGGTTGAAGTGATAGCTGCCCTTTGCTCTTCCCCTCTTCTTATTATCAGTTCCATCGCTGCCTGACCTTAGCCGTCTTGACCCTGTAGCTCCGCAGCCGGCACCTTCGCTACAGAACAGCGCCATCCCGTTGCATCGGTTGCTTCCTCTCCGCGCCGCCAGCGCCTCGACTGGGCGGAGGAGGAGGAGTCGGACGGGGCTATTACAGGGACAAGTCCGTTCCAGAGCCTTCCGGAACGCTACCAGAGCGTTCCGGAACGCTCTGAGAGGGCCGCGGCGCCCGAGACATCTTCCAGAGCCGCCGGGTCTCATATATTCTCGATTGGTCTTCACCCGATGTTAGCCTCGTCCTGGCTTCGTCTTAGGGAGGCGGGCGCCGGAGGGCGGAGGCGCAGGAGGATCAGGGGCGGTCTAACCGACCCCTGCCCCTGCCGTGACGTCCCCCTCGCCTCCCCCCAGGACGTATGCATGCGGCTGGAGGGAAGCTTGACGGGCGAGGATGACGCCAAAGAAGGAGCTGGTTTGTTGGGGGTCGGCTACCTACAGTGCCGTTTTTAATGCATGCTCCGCGTGCGGATCACGTATTCAAAACATGCAGGGAATTTTGTATTCAAAGCAACGATGAGGTCGTGCACACATCTGTTCGACAACTGTAATCATGTATCAACAATCCTACATGTTAAACAATCCTACGTGTTAAACACTGCCCTGCAGGCCGCGCCCGAGCGGAGCTCCCCCCCCCCGAGGCCGCCACGCCCGCCGCCGCCTGCCTCCTCGCGGGCCTCGGCGCCGGCTACGCGGCCGCGGTGGCGGCGCGCGCGGGGGCCGTGCCCCGGCGCGCCGAGGCCAAGCCGCAGATCGCGGCCGCGCGCACACCGGTGGCGTACCCGATCTTCACCTTCCGGTGGCTCTGCGAGGGCGGCGGAGGAGGAGGAGGAGGAGGAGGAGGGGGAGGAGGAGGAGGGGGGGAGGAGGAGGAGGAGGAGGAGAGGAGGAGGAGGAGGAGGAGGAGGGAGGAGGAGGAGGAGGAGGAGGAGGAGGAGGAGGAGGAGGAAGAGGAGGAGGAGGATTTGGGCGCGAATTTCTCGGGCGGCGACAAAGGAGGCGGGGCAGAGAAAGGTGCCCTGAAGGCCCTTCGGTCCCTGAAGGCTCCCTTCTGGGTCCTGAAGGGCCCCTTCAGGGGCCCTCAAGGGCCCCCCGTCTGCGCAGGTCGCTGCCCCTCCACTTTGTCGCCCCCCGTCAATTCGCGCCCAAGCGGCGGGGTCGGTCGTCGGTGGTTCAAAGATGGGGTCCTGAGGGATGGGGTCCTGAGGACGAGGGGCCTCGAACAGTGTGAATCCACCCTTGGATTCATTCTCCGTGCTGCAAGAGATATGAACTCTACCCCCTGGACTCAACGCCCCCTGTTTTTCCGTATTGCAAGTTACATAAGATCTGCCCCATCGTTCATCCTAACAATGAGTTCGTATTATCCCAGCCAACCCAATATCCCCCCCGCCCCCTCGTCTTCTACAAAAACACTATGCGCGCGCACTCGCGTGTCAAAACTCATCCGTATCCGAGAACCGTTTGCAAACTATCCGACGAAGTGCACTCGCGCGCGTCGTCGCGCGCGCATGCCGAAATACGTCGAACACCTGCGGTGTCGCAGAAATGTCAAAATCGACCGTCCCGAAATCATACCACAAAAAACACGTTCTCTTAACAATAATTCTTTTACACATAAAAACATGCGCCCGCGCTCCTGCGACTTCTTAAGAATACCGTGGGCTTCTCAATATTGTCAGAACGTGCTACCAACAGGGTCTCTCGCGCTCGCATGTTGGCATTGCAAGAACGCCCTTTGCGCGCGTGCTGTCGAAAGAGCGACTTGCAACTAATGAGACAAAGTGCCCACGCGCGCGTCGTATGCCGAAATATTTCAAAAACCTGTATGGCTCCGTAGGGATTCCACAATCGAGTGTCCCGACAATTTTCTAAAGGGGGAACATTTCTCTCGCAACAAGAATATTCCAAAACAACCTGCGCTCGTGGTCCTACGAATAATTAGGAAGACCATCGATTTTCATCATTTTCACGGAGTCCTGCCAAACGGGCCTCTCGCGTCGCATCTCGGAATCACTCGAACGCCTTTGCGCGCGTGCTTGGGGGGCGGCACGGTCCGTGCCAAATGACACCATGCGAGCCACTCTCGCGAATCGTCCGCGCGCGCATTTCGAATTCTTTCCAAAACCTTCGTCACCGATTGGAGGACGCCGTTATCGTCATCGGTGTGGTCAGCATCAGCGCCGTGACTGGCCGTGCCGCCGTCGCTGTCATCATCGTCACGAGCATCACTATTATCATCATCGCGTCTACCGTTGTCGACGTTGCCATGATACCGGGCCCGCCCACGTCGCCGACTCGCACCGAAGTGCCCGCTGGGAAGTGCCCAGCGGTCAGCGCCACCGCGGCCGCATCGGTCGCACAAAACTAATTGGCAGCTGCGTGCGCGAGCATGCGCGCTAGCGCGGCCGCGGCGATGCGCCAGCCAGCGCCGAGCAGTCATCGCAACCGCCGCCGCATGGGTTTTGCAAACCAGGTTGCGGGCGGGTGGGTGGGACGATTGCGCGAGCAGTGGAGTTGACAATCTCGAATTCGGCTGGGTAAACTCCGATCCTGAGGCCCCCATCCCTCAGGACCCCATCTGGGCCACCGAGGTTGGTCGGTCGAGGATCTCGGGTGACCCAGTCGGTTGACCTCTGCCAGGGATGGCGCGGGCTTCAGAGTCTGCCTGCAGCACACGGCGGCGGGGAGGACGGGGAGGGAGGAGGAGGAGGATCGCCGTGGGGGAAGCGGGTCCTGAGGGAAACGGGCCCTGAGGTTTGCCATCGGTTTCGGGCTCTCGGGGCCCTCCATGGGCACCAGGACCAGCAGAAAACGAGTCAGGATGAAGGTCTCGTCTTGAGGAAAGGTCCTGTGGGGTAAACACACACACACAAAACACAAAAACATACTGCTGTGTGTTTGTTTGTTTTGTTTGGTTTGTGTTTGGTTTGTGTTTTGTTGTGTTTGTTTTGTGTTGTTGTTTTTGTTTCCCACTGTGTCCAGGACCCGTCTCCCTCGGGACCCATTTCCCCCGCGCGAAGAGGAGGACCTGGGCCCTGCCCCCTGCCTCCTCCCCAAAGCCCAGTCCTCCAGCGGCCTGGCGACCTCACAACACGTCGTCGTTGTTTTCAAAGGTTCGTGGAGGAGGTGGAGGAGGAGGAGGAGGAGGAGGAGGAAGAGGAAAGGCACATTCGGAGGAGGAGGAGGAGGAGGAGGAGGACGAGGAAGAGCAGACACCTCTCCTAGTGTGATGATCCTCTTGAGACTGGCCTCCCTTCCCCCGAGGTGGCTCGCAGTGCACATGCTGGCGGTGCCCACTGTGTTCTTCCTCGGCGCTATCAGCTCTATGCAGTTCATCCAGCGCTGAGCGGCTTGGCAGCCTCCTCGTTGCCCCTCCTCCTCCTCATCCCCCTCCTCCTGGTCCAGCTCCTCGTCCTCTTCCCTCCCTCTTCTATATCCTCCTCTTTTTCCTCCTTCTCTTGCTCTCTCTGCCTCTCTCTCTCTATGTTGTGCTCTCTCTCTCTCTCTCTGTCTCTGTCTGCCTTCATGCGTTAAAGACACATCTACCAATCGACCCGTCCCGCCAACATGCCGGGGTCAAAGGCCAGGGGCCTCTTGGGTGCTCGTTGGGATCGGCCGTGCTACTCGTCAACAACAGCGCTGTGGCTGACGGGTTCCAAGCTCTCCTGGCCGGCGGGTTGCCCTTTACCACCGGCTCACAGAGCGACTTGTGGGGACTCTTCCACTGCGTCGTCCTGACGAGCCTCGGCGTGCTCTGGGTCAAAATCGGAGAAACGTAGGACTCGAGTACGCCGGGTTTGCCGACGCCTTTTTGACGAGCGCGTCCTGGATTTTGACGGTCGAGGTTCATTTTTTGTGGGATGTTTGCCGCGGGAGTTCGCGTCCAATTTCAGATTGGGCCTCCTCATTCTCATGCTGGCCCCGTCAGGCCAATTCGAGTCCCCCGAACCCGAGTCTGCGCCTCCCAGAAGAGGTCGAAGGTCATTTGGGCCAGGCTGTCATCGATGCTGGGCAAATCTCGGCGGCAAGGCCGAGCATTTCCACCGCCAGGCTGGCGAGGTGGCCACGCGCGTGGCCGACCTGCACAGCCTCCCTGGGCCGCTGGAGTGGCGACACCGATTTGTCACGGTCTTCCACAGCGTTGCGGTGGACATCCGCGACCATCGGGCACGCACCGGACTGGGCCAGGGCGAGGAGAAATCCGTTCCAGAGCCTTTCGAAGCGCTCGGAGAAGGCCGCGGCGCCCCAGACATCCTCCACAGCCGCCAGACCTCAAAGACTCTCGATTTATCCTCACCCGATTTTGTCCTCGTCCTGGCTTCGTCTTAGGAGGGAGGAGGGAGTTCGGGGGGGGAGAAGGGGGGAGGGAGGAGGAGAGGAGGGAGGAGGGAGGAACGAGGGAAGAGGGATGAGGGAGGAGGGAGTTCGATTGGTCCTCACCCGATGTTGTCCTCGCCCTGGCTTCGTCTGAACGTACCCTGCTCCTCCCGACCTGTCTACATAATCAGTTCCGATACATATATATATACACATATGTGTACACGTATCTACGTACATACGTGTTCCCCTCTCTTCCCCCCCTCACATCCTTTCTCATCATCGTCCATGCGCACACTCATCCTTCATGGTTGCTGCATCATCACGATCGCACTCGTCCGTCAACGAATGTTCCCCGTCCCTCCATCTCGACCTGATCATCATTTTCTGAGGCTCCTCATCATCATCCTGCTCCTTCCTCTTCCTCCTCCTCCTCCTCCTCCTCCTCCTCCTCCTCCCCGTCCTTCTCCCTCTTTCTCTTCCTTCTGCTCCTTCTCCTCCTTATCCTCCTCCTCCTCTTACTCCTCCTCCTCCTCCTCCCCCTCCTCCTCCTCCTTCTCCTCCTCCGCCTCCTCCTCCTCCCTTGTACCCTTCCTCCCGATTCTGGTCCTGATCCTCCTCGCGATCCCTCTCCTCCTTCTCGTCTTCCTCTGCCTTCTCCTCCCTCCTGTTCTTCCTCCTCCTCTGCCACCTCCTCCCTCCTCCGCCTCCTCCGCCTCGTCCTTCTTCTCCTCCTCCTCCTCCTCGTTCTCTTTTTTCAGAACAATCCTGTTTTGTGGGGTCCTCGCTTTGAATAGACAGCGCCGCGCGTCTCCTCCTCTACTCCTCTTCTCCCCTCTCATCCTCCCCTCCTCCAGGTCCTCCATCCTTCACACCCCCATGCCGGCACACCCCTCATTCGTTTTGTGGCCCCATAGGGAGCTCCACGTAAGGCCCCAGAAGCAGCGCCCACATGCGCTTTCACACCCATGTCGGTGCACTCCTCATACGTTTCGTGGCCCCATAGGGAGCTCCACCGAAGGCCCCAGTGGCAGCGCCCGCATGCAGTTCCACCTTCCAGTTCAGCACACCGCTCACATTTTTCGTGGCCCCGTAGGGAGCTCCACCGAGGCCCTGGTGGCAGCGCCCGCATGCAGTTCCACCCCCATGTCGGTGCACTCCTCACACGCTTCGTGATCCCATAGGGAGCTCCACCCAAGGCCCCAGTGGCAGCGCCCGCATGCAGTTCCACCCGTCATTTCGGCGCACTCCTCAAACGGTTCGCGGCCTCATAGGGAGCTCCACCTACGGCCCCAGTGGCAGCGCCCGCATGCAGTTCCACCTTCCATTTCGGCACACCCCTCACACGTTTCGTTGCCCCATAGGGAGCTCCACCGAGGGCCCCAGTGGCAGCGCCCGCAGGCAGTTCCGCCCTCCATTTCGGCACACCCCGCACACGCTTCGTGGCCCCACAGGGGAGGGCCCCTATGGCAGCGCCCGCATGCGGTTCCACCACCGATTTCGGTGCACCCCTCACACGTTTCGTGGCCCCGCAGGGAGCTCCACCGAAGGCCCCAGTGGCAGCGCCCGCAGGTAGTTCCACCCGTCATTTCGGCGCACCCATCACACGGTTCGTGGCCCCATTGGAAGTTCCACCGAGGGCCCCAGGGGCAGCGCTTGCATGCAGTTTCACCCTCCATTTCGGCGCACCCCTCCCACGCTTTGAGGTCTCACAGGGAGCTCCACCGAAGACCCCGGTGGCAGCGCCCGCATGCGGGTTCACCCCCAACTTCGGTGCACCCCTCTCACGGTTCGTGACCCCATAAGGGGGTTCCACCTAAGGCACCAGAGGCAGCGCCCGCATGCTGTTCCTTTTTTCCATCTCCGCGAACATTTCACACTCTTCGTGCCCCACAGGGAGCTCCACCTACGGCCCCAGTGGCAGCGCCCGCATGGCGGGCCCGCCGCATTTTGGCACACCTTTCACGCGCTTCATGGCCCCATAAGAACCGACAGCAATACTCACAAGGACGGTACCCACAGTTGCCTATGGTTGGGCCCCTCGCCAGGCTTTTTCCTCATCCCTCGCGTTGTCCCCCCTCCTCCTGTACCACTGCCTCATGTGATTCGTCTCTATTTCCGTATCATATTAGTCAGATTCATCTTCGTTCTGTTCCTCCTCTTCTTCTTGCTCCTGCTCCTCGTCATCATCGTGTTCATCATCGTCATCATCATCAACAGCACCATCATCATCGTCAGCATCGCAATCATCGTCATAATAAGCATCCAAATCATCACCAACATTATCACCTACGTCGTCAACACCATCATCATCATCATCATCATCATCATCATCATCATCATCAGCATCATCGTCACCATCGTCGACATCGCAATCATTGTCAATAGCATTGTCGTCGCCATCGGCATGATCATCATCATCATACCATAACCATCGACACCATCATCATCGGTTCCAGCATCGCAACCAACATCATCAGCCACCATCATCAACAACGTGCCCACCGTCAGCATCATCTTCATCCTCGTCATCACCAGCATCATCATCATCATCATCATCATCATCATCATCAGTGCCATCATCATCCTCACAATCATCATACTCGTCGCATTTTTCTTCATCATCATCGTCACCATCATCACCATCATCGGCGTCATCTTCATCACCACATCGTCATAGCCACCACCACCATCATATTAAGCATCAACAGCATCATCATTATTGTCATCATCAGCATCATCGTTACTATCGGTGTTGTGACCAGCATCATCACCATCACCATCGCCATCATCAGCATCATAATCATCCCCACCTTCATCATCATCAGCATCATCAACATCACAACGATCACCAACATTATCATAGCCGTCATCACCATCATCATTTTCGGTATCGTCGTCATCGCCATCATCGTCAATAGCATTGTCGGCGCCATCGACATCTTCATCATCATCGGCAGTATCATCATCAACACCATCACCATCGGTTCCAGCATCGCAACCAACATCATGAGTCATCATCAACAACGTGCCCACCGTCAGCTTCATCTCCATCCGTCATCACCAGCATCATCATCATCATCAGTGCCATCGTCATCCTCACAATCATCATACTCGTCGCATTTTTCTTCATCATCATCATCAATATCATCACCATCATCGGCGTCATCTTCATCACCACATCGTCATAGCCACCACCACCATCATATTAAGCATCAACAGCATCATCATTATTGTCATCATCAGCATCATCGTTACTATCGGTGTCGTGACCAGCATCATCACCATCACCATCGCCATCATCAGCATCATAATCATCCCCACCTTCCATCATCATCAGCATCATCAACATCTCAACGATCACCAACATCATCATAGCCGTCTTCACCATCATCATTATCGGTATCGTCGTCATCGCCATCATCGTCAATAGCATTGTCGGAGCCATCGACATCATCATCAGCATCATCATCGGCATCATCAACATCAACACCATCATCATCGGTTCCAGCATCGCAACCAACATCATCAGTCATCATCAACAACGTGCCCACCGTCAGCATCATCTCCATCCTCGTCATCACCAGCACCATCATCGTCATCATCATCATCATCAGTGCCATCATCATCACCATCATCATACTCGTCGCATTCTTCTTCATCATCATTGTCAGTATCGTCACCATCAGCATCACCATCATCAGCGTCATCTTCATCACCACATCGTCATCACCACCACCACCATCATATTCAGCATCATCAGCATCATCATTATTATCATCATCAGCATCATCGTTACGACCGGTGTCATGACCAGAATCATCATCATTACCATCGCCATCATCAGCATCATAATCATCCTTACCTTCATCAGCATCATCATCAGCAGCAGCATCACCAACACAACGATCACCAACATCATCATAGCCGTCATCACCATCATCATCATTATCGGTATCGTCGTCATCATCATCAACATCATAGCATCAGTCTCAGCATCGTAATCAATAAAATCATCATCAGCAGCATCAGTAGCATCATCATCATCCTTACGATTGTCATAATCAGCGTCATCATCTTCACTTTCATCATCATCATCATCATCATCATCATCGTAGTCGCCATCGTCATCGTCGTCAGCATCGTCGTCATCGTCGTCACCATCATCATGCTCCGCATCCCCCTTCCCAAAATCTACCTACGGCTTCCTGATTCGCACCCTCCTTCCCAAGAATTACGGTTTCCTGATGAGCCCCCCCATTGACCTCGTCGTCTTCCTGATCCTCCCTCCTCCAATCCGCATCCCCCTCCTTGTCATCCGCCTCCTCCCTCGTCGCCCGCCCCCTCGTCCTCCCGATTCTCAGAGTCTTCCATGCCGTCATCCCAAAAGACGGCCACAGCAGAGATCGAGTTTTTGAGCGGCGACGCCTGGCGGTGAGTGGCCGGAGAAAAATGCCATTCTGTTTTGGCAACCACACCACGATTGACATGACGACTGCCCCTTCTGCGCCCTCATCTTCTCCTCTCGTCCTCTCCCCTTCTTCCCGCCCTGTTCCCCGTTCTCCTCCTGGTCTCCCTCCTGCTGCTGCTGCTCCTCCTCGCCTCCCCACTCCCTTTCTCCTTCGTGTGTCCCATGCCTCTGCTCCTCGTCTCTCTGCTCCTCCCCGCGCTCCCCCCGACATCCTTCTCCTCCTCATCCTCCTCTTCTTGATAGGAGCTACGCCTTTTGCTGGAGCTCTTCGTCATGCTGTTTCTGCTGAGGGGATGGCGGCGGTGCGAATCAAGCTTAGCAACCTGCGAGGCCACCAACATCTCCCAACCTTGGTGATGGACGAGGCGGCGCTCCGCTTAGGTGCGGCCAGCGCAATCAGCAGTTCGACGTGTGGTAGTCTGCAAAGCAGATGCAGGCGAAGCTGCACTTCGATGTGGGCATGTCTGACGCTGCTGAGTCTCAGTTGGGTGCTGATATATTGGAAGAGCTACAGCAGCCCGAACATCGTGCTGTCGATGGCGTGTTGGCAGCAGACAGCCATAGTATATTTGAGCACTCGTTGGCAAAGCAGGCCTCCCAGAAGGCTGTCACGCGAGCTACGACAGCACGTTCGGACGCAGCTACTGGTTTCAACCCCGTGTTCCAACAGTTCCGGATGATTCCACCAGCTCGAGCTGCGGGTCTTGCAGCACCATCTGGGCCAGTACCTCCCTTCCTTGCGGCCCATTGGGCTGCTGCAGGGTCTCGTTAGCAGTCATGAGCGCCCAATGAGCCGCCATCGCGTCAGGCCCGCGCCTCAGACCAGCGAGTTTCCATTCTCCCACGCGACCAGTTGGGATGCGGTTGTGTTCAATGTCGCCCAGAAAGTGGCATCGATGTGTGATGCGATCTTCCTGTTGCGAGCATCTCGTCCTCCCTGGGATGTGTAGGCTCGCCAAACGCTAGTGCGTCTGCGTGTAGGATCAAATGGGGCGGAGGCCACACTGTACCCCTGCCTTCACCTCCCATCGAGTGCGACATGGGAATCGAGTGGCAGGTCCCGCAGAGAGTCGTGGGTTTTGGATTTGCAGGTCCCTGGCTTCTGGTGCGCTTCCTTTTGGATTTTTTTCAAACAAAATAGTTGTCAGCTAAGCGGGCTGTGTTTGTTGTTCGCACCGTACATGTAGTGTCTGGCTTTCGGGCACCGGGTGAACATATGGGCTGGTTGCCACGTTTATTTGGGTTCGGTTGGACCCTTGCAGCGCCGTGGATTCTTATGGGTGGCTTCCATGTTTGTACTGCTGCTTCAGAATTGCGTAGTTCTTCTCGTTGTGCTCGAGCGCACCGCGCCGCCAGATGTGGTGGATTGCTCGTCATCACGAACAGTACGACTACACGACGTGAGTTCGTCGGGCTCAGCCTTCCAACATTCCCCAGTGCCTTGGCGAGGTGAATAGCTTGTCTGACGCGGTCAGCACTGCCGTTCCTGAGGCGCGGGCTGCCTCGCGCGCGGAAGCTCAGCCGGCACGAAGCAGCGCCTGCTTGAGGCCTTTCGCGAGGGGCACAGCGCGCGCGCTCGCGCTCTTGACTCGAGTCGAGTAGGACCAAGGCGTAGACCTCGAGGCGCCAGCCGAACCGATTGAGCTCGCACGCGTCGTCGCGCGCACATGCCAAAATCCGTCAAACACCTTCGGTTTCGCAGCGATTGCACAACCGAGTGCCCGAAACACACATAAAAAAGCATCTGGCTTCGCAACGTCGTTTTTTATATTATATAAGAACAAAAGAAAATGCGCGCTCGCGCTTTTGCGACCTCTTAAGAACAACATCGGTTTTTCAACAGGTTCATGGAATTCTGCCCAAGGGGTTTCTGTCGCCGCATGCCGACAGCATTCGCACGACCTCGCGCGCGCGCTGGGGGGGTGCAATCCGCGTCGAAAAAACCACGCGAGCCACTCTCGCGCGTCGGCCGCACATGCATGTCCAACTGTTTCCAAAACCGTCATCGCCGACGCGAGGGCGCCGTCGTCGTCGTCGGCGCGATCAGAGTCTGCGCCCGCGCTGGCCGCGCCGTCGTCGTTGTCAACATCGTCGCCAGCATCGCTACTGTCATCGTCGCGTCGACCGCCGCCGACGCTGCCATGACACCGCGCTGATGTGCCCGCCGGGGCGCGCCCAGCGGTCAGCGCCGCCGCGGCCGCGTGGGTCGCGCCAGACTAGCAGGCCGCCGCGCGCGCTTGGATTAGCGCGGTCGCAGAGGTCCATTTCATCATCCGTGCTCATCAATCGTCACGGCGTCGGTCGTGGAAGAGCGCTTCTCAGGAAATTCGCACTTTCAGCAACCTGCTTCCGTTCTGCTTCGCAAGACTGGACTAGCCATGGAGTCCTAACGTTACCTGTTCTGGTGCCTGTCCCAGCGGTTACGCAGCGTGCTCCAGGAACTCTTCGGCCGAGGATGTCTCCCAGGTCGGCGGATTCAAGGCGAAGTCTCGATGTCGCGCCGAGGCCCCCGCAGAACAGGCTCGCAGGTGGGCCCTCGAGGACCCCGACGCGTTCAATGACGTCGCCGCCGTGGCCCCCCCAAAGGTCGACAAGGAGGAGGAGGGAATCAAGACGACGGAGGAGAACCCAGTTTTCCCGGAGGCCCCTAGAACGCGGCTTGACCCCGAACGATGGCAATTGGACTACACCGCGACATTCGTCAAAAAGGAAAACGCCATGATTTGGGAGGGAAGGGGAACGGCATCAGCTCTACGACATAAACTTCGTTCCCTCCAGATTATTGGGTTACGACGTCTGCATCTTGGGGATAATATGTCGCTCGTTTTGGCTTGTGAGGAAGGGCGTTCGGCTGCTTTAGGTGTCAGTCTATGTATTTGTAAGGTGCTTGCACTATGTATCGCGGGAGATGTTGCGCTGCCGCGCCGCTGGCATCCGTCTGAGTTGAATGCGGCGGATGTGGGCCCCAGGCTCTGGGAAGGCGTCGAGGCGCCGCTGGCCTCCTCGCCCAGCACGCGTTTCGCCTAGGGCCCCGCCCCAGTCGACGCGCTCGGACCTGCTTTCGAGCGAGCTCGCGCAAGAGGTGAAGGACATGGCCATGCGCTTCGGCCATCCACCCCCCAACGTCCTCACCGTGTCCGCGGCGAAGGCCGTGATCTGGAAGAGGTGCCTCGATTCGCTGGGGCGCCTCCTCCGGCACCTGACGGGCGCCGGGAGGCCCTTCGGCTCGCTGACCCAGGTGGGCGCGGGCGTGGCGGACCAGGTCGAGGCCGGGTTATTCGCCGGAGCCGTGCGTGGCGATGCGCAGGTGACCTGCGCCGCTTTCTCGGCCCTCTGCCCGCAGCAGATGAAGGGGGCCCAGGCGCTGCCGCGCGCGGCGCGGGCGATCCGAGCACGGCACCGTTTCAGCCCTGCCGCCGCGCGGGCTCCTGCGCCTTGGGCGATCGCGGCGGCGATCGCCCGCGCGATGACCACGAAGGGCATGCCGACCGAAGCGCCGATGACGTTGGTGATGTTCTCGGCGCGCCGCCGCCCCTGCGAGGCGTGGAACCTTCATGCCGAGGGCGCGGCGCCGCCTTGCCCCCCACTGCCCTGGACGCCCGCGCTGAACCTGCGCCCAGAGGAGCGCGGGGGCACGTCCAAGACGTTTGCGACCAACGAGAGCATCTTGTTGGACCACCCGCGTCGCGGTTTCCTCGGGCTGGAGATCGCCAGGCTGGCGCTCGCCAGAAAGTCAGGCCGACTCTTCAAGTTCAGCACCCAGCGCGTCAATGCGGTGTTCAAACAAGCGCAGCACGAGCTCAACCAGCCCGCGGTGCACGTGCTCTACCGGCTACGACACGGGGGGCCCTCGGCAGACAGGCGGGAAAACATCCGCCCCCTCGCCGAGGCGAAGCAGCGAGGCAGGTGGGCCAGCGATTCGCCTCTTCGTCGGCACGAAGCAGCCGCGCGCCTTCAACGCGAGGAAGCTCGACGATCCAGTCCCCTCGGGGGCTTGTGCCTGTCCGCCATCGCCTCGTTGCCTGCCGACCTTGGAGCGTCGTCGAGCCTGCGCCTGGGGCACACCGGAAAAGGAAATTCGTTGTGGAGATCTTCTCGGGCTCGAAGCACCTCTCGTTTGCTGCGGCCCAATGTGGATGCAGATGTTTCGCCGTTGACGTATACGCGGCTCGCCCAATCAGAACGCCCCACGGACCAAAGTATTCGAAGCCATCAAAGCACCCATCGCGCATCCCGACTGCGAGCTCGTCAGGGCGGGGGGCCCTCGTGCGCCGTGGTCGAGAGCAAGACGGGGGGGGGCGGTCTGCCCCCCCCCCCCCCCCCACACACACACACACACACACACCACCACCACCACCACCACCACCACCACCACCACCACCACCACCACCACCACCACCACCACCACCACCACGCGCACACACGCACACGCACACACTCACACACGCACACACACACACACTCTCTCTCTCTCTCACACAAACACACACACACACGCGCAGGGACTCCAGCGACGGCCTGCGCGGACATAGCGGCCCCAGCTTCTCGGATGCTCAGAATTTCAAGGTCGGGGGCCAACTGATGAGAATATTCGCCAGACTAGCTCGTTGGGCTGCCGCCTTCCGTCGTCAGCGCATCATAGAGAACCCGGCAAGTTCGAGAATTTGGCTGACCTCTGAGTTCAAGCGATTAGAGGCCTCAGGCTTTGCATTAGAAAATGTAGTCTCTGTGGGCACGATAACCCCTGGCAGAAACAAACGCCTGTCTGTTTGCCTGTTCGGCCCCGGGGCTAGGTGAGCCCCGCAGGTGTCGCATGAGAGCTGGGCGCGTTGTCTCTGGCAAGGTGCGCGAACAGCTGGCGGGCAAGAACCCGCAGGGCGAATTTCCAACGAGGATCGCTCAGCCGTGCCGCTCGCTCTTCTGCTCGCATGTTTGCCAGATGATGGGTGTCCGCAGATAGCTATATAGCATGCGCTCGCCTAACATATTATATCAGCCGTGCTCAGCACGTCCAGCACCAAGTAATGGGTTTCTGGGGCATTATACCTTGGCGCTGTTCTCGCTGCTGCACGCTCGTGGCCTCGCGAATCGCCCCCGCGCCAGTTCTAGCAGATATGAGATTGCGGGGCTCGTGGCCTCACTTCGGCTGGCGTTCGTAAACTAGACGGGCCCATTCAGACATTGTCAGTGCTTGCGCGTCGTTGTCTGTCGGCGTCGTTCCGACGCTGTCTGTCGCTCTGTAGTTTCTCGGCGATCCCTGGGCCGCCCGTGCTCGCTGCTGCGCGCTCGTGGCCTCGCGAATCGTTCCCGTGCCAGTGCTAGCGGATATCAGATTGTGGAGCCCGTCGCCTCACCTCGGCTGGCGTTCGTAAAATAGACGGACCCATCTATAGATATTTGTGTATATATATGTATATATATACAACTATATATATATATATAGATATTGCATAACATAGATCGCATCACATGTATTCTCTTTCCTTCGAAGAGAATAATACACTCCCCCCCCCAAGGACTATCCGTTCCCACCTTCGCAATACAATTTATATATGCTTCTGCCCCATCGCCCATCCTGGCTCTAAGTTCGCACCATCCCAGCCGAGCCGGCTTCCCCCCCCCGCTTTCCCGTCAACAAAATACACTGCGCGCGCACACGTCCATCAAAATTCACAAGTTTTCACGAATCCTTAACAAACATGAGAAGAAGTGCGCGCGCGCGCCGTCGCGCGCGCATGCCGAAATCCTTCAACAACTCGCGGCTTCGCAACACATTCAGCATCGAGTGCCCCAAAAAACATGCGCTAAAAAACAAGGTTTCGCAATGCGGATTTTCAAGAAAAGCTCGCGCGCGCTCTCCTGCGAATTTTTGAGAAGGACATCGGTTTCCAACATTTTCTGGAGAAAAAAAAAAAGCGACCAAACGGGCTTCGTCCGAGCGCATGCCCAAATAGTTCGAACGCCCTTGCGCGCGTGCCGTCGCGAGAATCCCGTGCAAAAAAGCTCCTTGCGAATTGCGCGCGCGTGCCAGAATCCATCGACAACTGCTGGTGTCGTAGCGATGTCGAAACCAAGTGCCCAACAAACATATAAAACAAATTTGGTTTCGTAACGTCAGTTTTGCGCGCGCGCTCGCGCTCCTGCGAATTCTTCATGAATCTATTGACTGTTATCAATTGTTCCACGGCGTTCTGCCAGACGGGCCTCTGGCGCCGCATGCCGAGATCATTCGCGCGCCCTCGCGCGCGTGTTGGCGGGGGGGGGGGGCGCTATCCTTTTCAAATGCTGCCGCGCGGGCCATTCTCGCGCGTCGGCCGCGCGCGCGCGTCAGACTCTCGCCAAAACCTTCATCGCCGACGACAGGACGCCGTCATCGTTGTCGCCGCGATCAGCATCTGCGCTCGCACTGGCCGCGCCGTCGTCGTCGTCGACGTCGCCGCCAGCGTCGCCGCTATCATCGTCGCGCCCACCGCTGTCGACGTTGCCGCGACGCCGCGCCCGCCCGCGTCGCCGGCTCGCACCGAAGTGCCCGCGGACACGCGCCCAGCGGCCAGCGCCACTGTCAGCCCGCATTAGGCTTCGCAGCGTCAGTTCTCAAACAAAAAAAAGGCTTGCGCGCGCTCTTGCGAATTTCGGGGGGAAACCATAGGTGTTCTAATTTGTTCGCGGCACTCTGCCAGACGGGCCTCTTGCGCCGCGCGCCGACATCACTCGCGCGCCCTTTCGCGCGCGCTGGGGGGGGGGGGGGCATTCAAATAGAACCACGCGGGCCAGTCTCGCGCGCCAGCCGCGCGCGCATGTCGATCTCTTGCCAAGACCTCCATCTCCGACGCGAGGACGCCGTCATCGTGGCCGGTGTGATCAGCGTCGGCGCCCGCGCTGGCCGCGCCTTCGTCGGTGCGAAAATCACCGCCAGCATCGCCGCTATCATCGTCGCGTCTACCGTAGTTGGCGTTGCCATGATACCGCGCCCGCCCACGTCGCCGACTCGCACTGAAGTGCCCGCAGGGATGCGCCCAGCCGTCAGCGCCACCGCGGCCGTGTCGGCGGCGCCAAACTAGCTGGCCGCTGCGCGCGCGTGCTGGGGTCGGCGCGGCCGCAGGGATGCACCAGCCAACGCCAAGCGTGCATCGCAATCGCCACCGCATGGGATTAGCAAGCCAAGTTGCGGGTGGGTGCGTGGGATGTTTACAAGGACATGGAATGTGTCAACTCGCCTGTAGAATTCAAGATTCCTTTTGAAAATGAATTAGGACCCCCCCTGGGTTTATCGCCCCCCCTTTTTCGCATTGCAATTAACGTGTGGTTTTGCCGCGTCATCCATCCTAAATGTGGATTCGTACCGTCCCAGCCGAGCAAGTATCGCCGTATTCTGGCAAAGATATCAAGCGCGCACTCGTTTATCACAAATCACAAGTTTTCAAGAATCCCTCGCAGAAAATCAGACGAAGTGCGCACGCGCTCATCGTCGCGCGCGCGTGCCGAAATCCTTCAAAAACATTTGGTTTCGGAGAGATTCCACAGTCGAGTGTCCAAACACGTATAAACGCATGGTTTCGCAACGCAGGGTTTCAAACAGAAGCGTGCGCGCTCTTACGAATCCTGAAGAAAACCTCAGGTTCTTCAGCCTTTTCAATCAAACAATGCCTCCACATGGGCTTCGCGCGCGCATGTCGAAATCGTTCGACCGCCTCTGCGCCGTGCAGTCGCGAGAATCCTTCGCACAATACGGGACGAAGTGCACGCGCGCGAATCCTTCCAAAACCTAGGTTTCGTAGCGTTTTCAAAACCGACTGTCCATCATACATTTCCCTACAAAAACATTAGGTTTCGCAGCGTCAATTTTCAAATAATATTTGCGCGCGCGCTCCTGCGAATTCTGGGGAAAACCACAGGTGCTCCAATTTGTTCATGGCATTCTGCCAGACGGGCGTGTGCCGCCACATGCCGACATCATTCGCACGCCTTTGCGCGCGTGTTGGGGGGGCACGATCTTTGTCAAGTAAAACCATGCGGGCCACTATCGCGCGTCAGCTGCGCGCGCATGTCGATCTCTTGCCAAAACTTCTATATCCGACGCGAGGGCGCCGTCATCGTCGCCGGCGTGATCAGCATCGGCGCCCGCGCTGGCCGCGCCTTCGTCCGTGCGAACATCGCCACCAGCATCGCCACTATCGTCATCGCGTCTATCGTAGTTGGCGTTGTCATGATACCGCGCCCGCCCACGTCACCGACTCGCACTGAAGTGCCCGCTGGGATGCGCCCAGCCGTCAGCGCCACCGCGGCCGTGTCGGCGGCGCCAAACTAGCTGGCCGCTGCGCGCGCGTGCTGGGGTCGGCGCGGCCGCAGGGATGCACCAGCCAACGCCAAGCGTGCATCGCAATCGCCACCGCATGGGTTTAGCAAACTAAGTTGCGGGTGGGTGCGTGGGATGTTCGAGCGAGCAGCGGACGTGGTCAAGCGCGGACACAGGTAGTCAATAGCACCAAATAGGTTGCACCGCATATTGTGCACCGCGTAGATTGCACCACTTATACTGTTCCACATGTGTATGTGTGTATGTCTGTTTATATGTATGTATGTATGTATGTATGTATGTATGTATGTTTGTATGTATGTATGTATGTATGTATGTATGTATGAATTCATGTATTCATGTGCGTGTTTATGTATTACACGTATGTGCGTGTTCCACAAAACCTGTTCCTTGAGACGTATTGGTTGGCGTCCACGTTGGCGACCACATAACTCAAATGTTCCTCTGCATGGCTTTTGTTTGTTCAGGAATATCCCTTCTCATCGCCCTCATGGCTTCCCTCCCTCTTCATTCCCCCCGTCCCCATTCAGCCGTTCCCCTTATTGTTAGCGTGTATCCTCCGATTGCCTCCTCCTCCTCCTTTCGCCTCCTCTTCTTGTTTCTCCTCCGCCTCCTTTCCTCATCCCTCCCCATCATCTTTTTACTCCCTCCCTCCCTCCTGTTCCTCCTAATCATTACCTTCTCTCCTCCTGATTCCCTCCTCCCTCACTCTTCCGCCTCCTCCCCCAACTACTACTATCAGTCATTCTTCTCTTCCCCCATCATCATTTGCAGCGGCGTCCTTGCTCCCGTGGTGTGCTGCTATGTCTTCTTCCGCTCTTTGGTTCACGCCAGGCGTTTGGCGTCCACAGCCGTTTGTTTCAGGGTGTGCGGCGTCTGTGGGTGGACAAAGGGCCTGCTCGGCGGTCTGCGCGACCTTGGCGCAACAGGCGTGGGCACGGGTCGGAATGGCGGCACGGGATGGCGCGGAGCGCGCGCCAAGACGTCTGGCGGCTCGGCGCACGGCATGCCGACAATGGTCGATAGGGTCCGCCGACATCGCCGTCTTCTGGATCTCTCGCGGGCTGGCGAAGGCCCGCAATGCGCCAGGATGCCGCGGAGGCGGTCCTGTGCGCCGTCCGCGGCGACGGCGAGTCTGCGCGGCGGCTGCAGGCGGTGCCCCCTGCGCTGCAGGCCAAGCGGAGGGGAAGCCCCCCACACGGCTCGAACGCCTGCGGCGCGACGTCGCCCTCCAGGCCGAGGCGCAGGGCGTGGACCTCGTGGCGGCGGGAGCGGCGGAGCTGCGCCGTGCACATCGGGAGCCCTGGCTGGAGGGGCGCGCGGCGCCCAGGGGGCGAGGCGAAGGAGGTTGGCGCGGGGGCGACGCGGGCGTCATTACCAGCCTCCAGGGGGCGTTGCACCACCCGACCTCGCCGACGGCTTTAGCGGGGAATGGGTTCGGCAGGACACGACGCAGTGCGTGCACATCGTCGAGAACGGCCCCGGCCCGAAGGCCACGCAGACCGACAGGCCCGACAGACGGAGGTCGGCAGGCCCAACTTGTGCGGCGACGAGCTCGGCAGGCGCGGGCGAGGCGGCACCCCGTCGGTGACGGCAGCCACGTGAAGTCCGAGCAGGCGGACGTCGACGTGCCTGAGCTGTTCGGCGACGAGCTGGGCAGAGGCGCTGGCGAGGAGGCCCCAGAGGAGGCCGAGGCGCCCGAGCTTGGCATCGCTCGGACGTGTGCATTTTTTCTCGGCGAGAACCATCGAGGACCTTCCTGGACCATCCAGTAAAAAAACACGCACGAAACCGACAAATGCACGGGAAATGGACGTCCGAGCGACGGCAAGCGAGGCGCTCACGGTGTTTCCCGCGGGCAGCGGAGGGCCACGCGAGAGGCCGCTCCCGATTTCAGCGAGGTGCTCGAGCAGGAGGCCTGCCTCGCCTCAGCGGAGGCCGCCCGCTGGACATTCCCATCGTCCTCCTCCTCCTCCTCCTCCTCCTCCTCCTTCTCCTCCTCCTCCTCCTCCTCCTCCTCCTCTCCTCCTCCTCCTCCTCCTCCTCCTCCTCCTCCTCCTCCTCCTCCTCCTCCTCCTCGTCCGGTTTCTCCCCTGCCGGGGGGGAGGGCGCAGACGGAGCTCCCGAGGGCCGGCATCGAGGACATCTGTGGAGTTGCCGCAGGCCCTGTGAATCCAGGGGCGCCCTGGAGCGGCAGCCGCGTGCCTGGGCCAAGGGCTCCCTCGAGGGCGCGAAGTTACTCGCGCTTCGCGCTTCGCGGTCCTCGTTCCTTCTCCCCCTCCTCCTCGTCCTCCTCTTCTCCCTTTGGGAGGGCGGCGCGAGAGCGCGAAGTTATTCGCGCTTCGCGCTTCGCGCAGCGCGAAGTTGGGAGCCCTAGCTGGGCTCGCCAGCGTGAGGTGGCGGAGGCGAGGGCGCGCAGGGCCGGGTGGCCTTGCGCTCTGGGGCCGCGCAGCTCGGGAGGGTCGCCAGGGCGGCGGGGCCGCGCGCGGGCCGCGGCGGAGAGTCGGACTCGGCTCTGTCTCTCTCTTCTCCCTTCTCTTTCGTTCGGGGGCGTGCGATCCTCCTCCTTTTTTCTTCTCCCTCATGGTTCCCCCTGTTCCCTCTCCTCCTCTCCCTACCTTCTCTCCTCCTCCTCCTCCTCCATTTCCTGCTTCCTTGTGTCCATATTCCTCCTTGTCATCCTCCCCTTCCCGTTCTTCTTCCCCGATCGTCAGCATCATCACCTCATCATCATCATCATCATCATCATCATCATCATCATCATCATCATCATCATCATCATCATCATCATCATCATCATCATCATCATCGTCATCGTCATCATCATCATCATCGTCATCATCATCATCATCAGCATCATCATCATCAGCAGCAGCATCGTCATCATCCATCATCCATCATCATCCTCATCGTCATCATGATCATCATGATCATCATCATCGTCATCATCATCATCACCATCATCAGCAGCAGCATCATCAGCATCATCCTCATCGTAATCTTCCTTATCCACCCCCTCTTGCTCGAGTGGAGGGGGAAGGTGGAAAGGCACTGAACGAGGTGGAAAACGGGGGACCACTACCACCACGACGAGAAGCCCAGCCAATGCGGCCCCTTTCCTCGTGTTCGCTCTTCTCTGGCAGGCGGTTGCTTCTCCTTCTCCTCCTCCTCCACAGCGGGGGCGACGTGCTGAGGGCGGCTGCCTCGCCATCGGGCAGGCGGCGACGCACAGGAGCTGAACAAAGCTCGGGCGACCTGTTTAAAAAGGACGGTTCGGCCGAGGGACGGGGCATGCTGCCGCAGGCCTGGCCCAGGTGGTCAGGCAGCCGCCCTGCCAATCTGACCCTCTCCCACATTCCTGGCTTTCGTGGGCACCTCACCCCGACTAGATGAGGCGCGGACGGGGGGGGGGGGGGAAAGGGGTGAGTGAGAAGGAAGGATGGAGGGAGGATATTGACGAGAAGGAAAAAGAAGAGGAGGATGAGGAGGAGGAAGAAGAGGAGCAGGATGAGGAGAACCAGGGGCAGGCGGAAGAAGGGAAATAACATATGTAGGGAGATGGAGGGAAGGAGGGAACGAGAATGGAAGGGAGGAACGGGCAGGAGAAGGAGGAGGAGGAGGAGGAAAAGGAGGGAAGCGGGTGTTGGAGGGAGATGAAGGAAGGAAAGGGAGGGAGCGAGGGAGCGATAGAGGAGGAGGAGGAGGAGGAACAGGAGGAGGAGCAGGAGGAAGAGGAGAAGGAGTCGGAGGAGGAGGGGCCTCCTTTCTCTCCCCGTGCCCTAGGAACCAGCCGCCGTTGCGCGCGTGCTGGAGGCGGAAGCGGCGAGTCTGCTGCGGCCAGCGGCTCCTCCGCTGGCGCGCCGGGGGGGGGGCGGCAGGCCTTCGAAAGCCCTCTGAGCGGGCCGGATGCCTCCAGAGGCTCTCTTAGGCCCTCGGGTGCTTTCGGCGGCATCTGGCGATCTTGAGATGTCCACGGATCTCGGGGAAGGGGAGCTAGCGGGAGGGATGGAGTGAGTGAGTGACGGAGCGCGTGAGGAGGAGGGGGAGGAGGAGGAGGAGGAGGAGGAGGAGGAGGAGGAGGAGGGAGGAGGAGGAGAGGAGGAGGAGGAGGGAGGAGGAGGAGGAGGAGGAGGAGGAGGAGGATCAAAGACGAGGATCGAGGAGGCTTTGGGGGCGTTCTTAGGGGGCCATATGCGAACCCTACCCCTACCCCCCAAGATTTCTGAGGGGGAGGGTGGGGTTCACCTCGCTCGGGAGCTTCCGAACGAATGGAACCCCACCCTCCCCCTCAGAAATCTTGGGGGGCAGGGGTAGGGTTCGCATATGGCCCCCTAGTTCTGGGGAGGGACCGCAGGAAGGGACCGGCAAGTCGCGAGGAGGAGGAGGAGGAGGAGGTGGATGAGGTGAGCGTGCGGGGAGGAGTAGATGGAGGGAGGAGGGGGGAGAGACGAGGACCAGGATGATGATGATGATGATGATGATGATGATGATGATGATGATGATGATGATGATGATGATGATGATGATGATGATGATGATGATGGTGATGATGATCATGATGATGATGATGCTGATGATGCTGATGCTGATGCTGATGCTGATGATGATGATGATGATGATGATGATGATGATGATGCTGATGATGATGATGATGATGATGACGGGAAGGAGGAGGAGGAGGATGATGAGGATGATGATGCTGATGATGAGGAGGAGGAGGAGGAGGGGAAGAGAGGAGGGGGTGAAGAGGAGGGGGAGGAGCAGACGGAGGATGGAGAGACGAAGGAAATTGTAGGAATCGCGGGATGAGCAGAAGCAGCAGCAACAGCAGCAGCAGCAGTACGAAGAAGACGATCGGGAACAACACATACAGCGAGCAGGAGAAGGAACGGGATAATGCGAAGGAGCAGGATGAGGAGCTGCAACAGCAGCAGCATGACAACGAGGAGCACCAAGGGTAGGAGTAGCATTCAGAGGGCCATGGTATGGGGGAAAGCAGGGGGAGACATTGTTATGGAGGGGCCAGCGAGGAGAATGGGCGTGGGGGGGGGGGAGATGGAAGGGGAACGATCAGGAGTGGACGAGATAGGGGAAGGAGGGCTGACGTGTCGAATGATGGGGCCCCAGGCGACGACGCTCATCGTCTGCGCGCACGTTGACTCATGGGCGCGCTTTCCTCTATCGCTCCTCGCCATTTCTCTGTCTCCCGCGCTTCTTATCCCACGTATCCCGATTGATCCCAATGGCACACTTAACAGTGAAAGTTCACAATGAATCATGTTCAGCGGCGAAGTGCTCCCCACGTAATGCCAAGAGCGTAACGTCAACAGCGTCGTGTCAACAGCGTTGTGTTAGTATTTGCGTGGTGCGCGTGGGAATTTAGCGTTAGAGTGGGCGCAGTGTCGAAGTGAGCATAGTGTTATACAGTGTGAGCGTCCTGTTATTTCGAGCGTGGTGTCGGTGAGCGTAGTGCCACTGTGAGCGTCGCGTTCGCGCGAGCCGAGTGTCAAGTGCGAACGTAGTGTTGGTGTGAAGCGGGCTTTTCTTGTCACTTCCTCCGACGCTGATGGTTGGAGCACGTTTGTCTTATTGATGGGTGGCTGCTTATTTTACGCAGGATGGGTGCGTCGTTGTATGCATTTGCGCTGGCGATTGAGCTGGTAGTCGTGCTGCTGGTTATGCTTGTGGTGGTTGTGCGGGTGCTGGTGGTGTGGTGGCGGTTGTGCTGGTAGTCGCGTTGATGCTCGCGTTCGGCGGCGAAGTTTCTTCCCCCCTCCTCTCCTTGCACTTTCGTTCATCTTCCTTTTTTTCTCTCCCATCAATCCCCTTCCCCCCCTTCCGCCCTCCCCCCCCCCCCGACCCCATCCCCGCGCGACCCGCTGGATATCCAACCTCAAGAAGGTTGCATATTGCCGCGAGGACGTGGACTGCGTGTCTAGACTCGCCCTGGCCCAGACCGAAGCTGATGGGCACAGCGTGTTCTTGCATGCCGAACAGGGCGATCTACTCGATGGTCCTGCGCGGGCACTTGCTGGACACATGCTCTAACATCTTCATGGCTGGCGACAGGCTGTGCTTCGACGCGCGCCCAGACTTCCTGAAGGTGGGGCGCCAAATCGGCCATTATGTTCTTTGCGCGCGTCATCGCGGCGCCCGAGAACCCCCCTCCCATCGGCAGCATCGCTTGGGGTCCTTCCGCTCGTCCCCGGAGGGAAAGGCGAAAGGGCAGCAGACGTTTGCGGCGTTGCAAGCGCCGACAGTCTGGCGACAAGCGGACAGCGCGCCAAGCGCGCGTTGCGGCGCCCGCCGCGGGTTCAGCATTGCGCGCGGCGCTGCCGGGCCCCGCCGCCGTCGAGTCCGCTCGCCGGCAGCGCGCCGCCCGCAAGCGGCCCGCAGCCGGAGTGGCTCCTTCGGGTTTGCCGAGGCGGCGCCATCACTTCCTGCTCCTCTTTGCCGAAGCGAGGCTCGTCGCCACGGCGGTCGCCAGATGCATGTCTTCGCGCAGCCAGACCAGCTGGCAGAGGCCGCCACCGCGCCGCGGGTAGCTGCTCCGATGGAAGTGGGGCAGCCGGAGCGCTGGCAGAGGCCGCGGCGGAACGTGGCCCCTCTGCCTTCGCGCATCCACGGCCAGGGTCAAAGGCTGGCCCTCGATTCGTTTCCCAGCGCGTGCCGCATGTCGATGCGGCCCATTTGGGTAAGACGCCGCGGCTTTTACATCCTGCTCCCTTCCCTCACATCCCCTGCCCCTTCTTCCTTCCCCGTCCGCTCCCCATCCTCGTCCTTCCCCTTTCCTCCTCCTCCTCCTCCTCCTCCTCCTCCTCCTCCTCCTCCTCCTCCTCCTCCTCCTCCCCCCCTATGTCCGGCCCCGGGGTGCGTGCTGAGTGGTGCCGAGGGTCGAAGCAGAGGCACTTGGACATTGGGATTGCACGCGCGTTGGACAAATCCATGGATGCGAGCCCGCTGGAGCCCATGCGAACCGCTGGCCATTGCGCCGCGGCTGAAACGATTATTCAGGCAAGGACTGCGCAGGACGGACATGACAAACTGCTTCATCGGCGCGATGACAAAGGCGCAGTGGCAGCATGTTGTCACGGTCGACAGGGCCTGGTGCAGCGCGTGCTTGATGGGATGAAACCGCGGGGGATGCCGCGGGTCGCGTCGCAGTGCTGAACCAGAGCGGTGCTGCTGAGATTTACAAAAGGAATTGTGATTGCACTGGAGATTCAATGCGGCGCCTCGAGAGTTGCCTCAATGGCACCCCAGAGGACGACGCTCGTGGCTACCCACATACGAACATGTTGGGCAGTATCATTTCAAACGGATCGCTGGTGAGTTTACCTGCCCCTTGGCATGGCGTACTTGGAAGAAAATAAGGGCGCCGTTGAGCTTCTAGCTCCAGCTTGAACCTAATGTGCCACAAGTTCCCGAGGTTTTAGCAAGTATACAGTTCGACAAGCATTTATTATGTAGTATGGAAAAGTATTGGGAGAGTTGTCTGGGGGGGTGTCCGGGGGGGGCCGGTTCCTCGCGGGGTCGTCCAAGGGTATCCAGGCCGCGCTGGCTTGCCAGCGCACGCGCCTGCCTCAGTCATGTATATATATATATATATATTATCATCAGGAGCATGGCACGGCCAGTCAAACTCAGCTGGAAAGGGCGCCTCTCTCCTCATTCCCCTCTTGTTCGTTCCTCCTCTCTCGCGTCCTCCCGCCCCCGCTCGCGCATCCCCGTTGATCGCTGTTCCCCGCGAAGCGTGGCTGGCTGGCGTCTTGCAGTTGTAGAAGTTATTTCCCGCCGCGGGGCAGCGCGCAGTGAACGCCCAAAATGAGGAGGTTGTCTTGCCAGTTTCTCCGGAGGCACCCTCGCAACGCTGGGCCCACGCGTGCCGGGATCTGAGGTGTTCCGCCCGGTTTCGCCCGCGATATCTTTGCAAGTTTGGGATCGGAGATGCCGTGCACGAAATGGTCCGTTCTCGCAACCGTGGCCTCAGAGATGCCCCTGCCTCAGGTGGTCAGAGAGAAGAGAGCCACCGGCGACCCCCAATACAAGGACAAAGCCGTTCCCCCGCACGTCGGATTCTCGAGGGGATTGTCCAGGGGGTTGTCAATCAAGTTGTCCGGGGGATTGTCCGGGGGCTGTCCAGGCGCAATCCTGCCCGAGCCTTCTCTTGGGCCTCCTCATTCTGCAGCCTTCAGCCTTCTCCTCGTTCCTCAGCGCCCGGCCGCTTTCCCTTGCGACATCTTCGCAACCATGGGTTCGGGGATGGCGCGTCCTGACCTGAGGTTGACCAGCCAGTTTCGCTTGAGACGTCCTCGAAACGATGGCTTCTAATATGCTCCGCGTGAGGTTGTCCAGCGCCTTCAGCGGTCACTTGTCAGCTTCGTTGTCTGTGACCTTGCCGTCGGCACTGCCCCCGGATCCTGGTCCTGGTTGCAGTTTGCATCGCCCGCCGGCAAGGTTTCGGGCCCTGCCCCACTTCCTGGCACCACCTCGCGCAGCCCGGCAGCTCAGGCAGCTTAGGCAGCTTAGGTTCGGCCGTCGGTCCCCGTGCGCTAGGCAATTGGGCTCGCGCGTAGCCCGCCCGACCTCTGACGCTGCTGGCGCGTTCGCCTGCAGCCGCGACGAAAAACGTGAGGTTGTCCAGCCAGTTTCGCCTAAGGCCGCCTCGCAATTTTGCGCGCAGAGATGCCCTGACCCAAGGATGAGCTGACACAGGACTCCCACGGAATCGGGGGGGAGGCGGCGAATGGCGCTGTCGTTGGATAGCCGGCCGCATCCCTGAACTGGAGTGGCGCTGTCGCCTGAGCGGCGATTGCACTCTCGATTGGGAAGTGATCTGTCGCCCTAGCACTGGATGTTGCTCTCGCCTGAGCGCCAGCCACATCTCTGATTGAAGAAGGTGCTCTCTCCAGCGCGCCGGCCACATCACTGGCGGGGAACGGTGCTCTCGCTCCAGCGTTGGCCACACTTACATGCTGCAGCTGCTACGGCACTTGTGGTCTCCACTTCGGAGGGATTGTCTGGGTTGTCCGGGGAACTGTCGGGGATTACTTTGTTTGATGTGTTCCTATGCGTGTGTGTATATATATGTATGCATGTAGAATCACGCAGCGCAGCAGCAGTTGGCAATAGAAGACAGCGCGCAGATAGCAGTTGCCAAATGCGTTTCGGCGCACGTGGTCATTGACATCTCGGCTGGTTCAGCGGCCAGAGATCTGGCCGCTGCGCGCGTGCAGACTGGGGCCAATGGAAGGCCGCCGCCATGCCCCCCCCCCCC
>CAUYUJ010014786.1:158754-176254 GCA_963575745.1 Prorocentrum cordatum
TATCCTCCGTATCCTGCTGCTGCTGCTCCTCCTCCTGTTGCTGTACCTTGCTCCTGGTCCTGCTGCTCTTGATCCTCCTCCTCATCCTCCTCCTCCTCCTTCTCCTCCTCCTCCTCCTCCTCCTCCTCCTCCTCCTCCCTCCTCCTCCTCCTCCTCCTCCTCCTCCTCCTCCTCCTCCTCCTCCTCCTCCTCCTCCCCCCCCCTCCTCCTGCCCCTGCTCCCCTTCCCTCCCGCCCCGCCTCCGACCCCCCCCGGGGAGCGGGGCCGAGCGGGACGCAGGCCGTGTCGCTGGTCGCCTTCCACCCCGCCTTCCGGAGGTGGTGCGCGCTCGCCCCGGGCGTCGGCCCCGGCAGCACGGAGGGGAGGGGGGGGGGGGGGGCGAGCGGCCTTGCGCCCGCGGGGGCGCGGGGGGCAGGGGCCCACATGCGAACCCTAACCCTGCCCCCCGCGATTTCTGCGGGGGAGGGTGGGGTTCGCTTCGCTCGACATGGGGGGGGGGGGTGGGGGGGGCGGCCACGTGCGAAGGCTACCCCTGCCCCCTCCCGAGCGGAGTGAGCCCCACCCTCCCACTCAGAGATCGTGGGGGGCAGGGGCAGGGTTCGCATGTGGCCCCCCTAAGGGGGGGGGTCGTCGCAAGGTGGGGTGACGATTGTTTTGTTCTGGGAGCCTCTGGCAGCACAGAAGGGGAGCCTTGGGGGGCCGCCGATTCCTGCAGTTCTGGGGGCTCGTTCTGGGCACCGGATCGTTGAAAACAGTGGCGCTCGACCTTGGAAAGGCATGCAAGTCTGCAGATCCTGCGCGCTGCCTCCTGATGGCCATCGTCCTCGGAGGGTGACCATCGAGGGGAAAAAACGGCACGAATATAAACTTTCGGAGCTCAGCGCGGATTTCTTGGATCGGCGTTGGGGCCCCCCATGGCGCGCCCCGCGTGCCAGGGAGGGCGGTTTCGGCGCGGATCCAAGAAATCCGCGCGGACTTCCAAAAATTCATGTCTATGCCTTTGTCTTCCCCCTCTGGTCCAGGGACAGACAGCGTCAGGGGGGATGCATGGACCAGGGGCGCAATTTTCAGGAGGGAAAACACACAGACACAATGAATCGTCGATCCCCAGGAAAACGTGCGAAAACATGTGCAGTGGGGGGAAAGACGACAAGCAACAAAATATGGGAAAATATTTGGAATCCTTTTGTTTGTGTGTGTACAGTCGGGGCCCTGAAGAAGGAACCCTTTTCGTTGGGGAGGGGCTCCGTGTTCCTTAATTGTTTCGCAGCTTGCCTTGGATTTTCCTTAGGTGTTCGATACGACATCGAGGTTCAACTTATGGAAAATAGGGGCCTCGTCCCTTATTTAGGGTTTTATTTGTGTGCCCCAGGGCCCCTTTGAAGTGTCTCGGAGTCGAGGCTCGAGGTTTTTCCTCGGTGCTCGGCGGCCCTCTGGCCTCGGGGGTGCGCGCCAGCAGCGGCGCCTCGCCGAGAAAGCGCTCCTCCTCCTCCTCCTCCTCCTCCTCCCCCTCCTCCTCCTCCTCCTCCTCCTCCTCCCTCCTCCTCCCTCCTCCTCCCTCCTCCCTCCTCCTCTCCTCCTCCTCCTCCTCTCCTCCTCCTCCTCCTCCCTCCTCCTCCTCCTCCTCCTCCTCCTCCTCCTCCTCCTCCTCCTCCTCCTCACCCTCCCCTGGCGTCCTTGCCCGCGCTCGGTCTTTCACCCCCCCCCTTCCCCCTGGCATCTGGCCCCGGAGGCACGGCCCAGGGCCCGAAAGCGAGGGGGGGGGGGGGGGGGGCGCGGGGCAGGAGGAGGAGGAGGGGAGGAGGAGGAGGAGGAGAGGAGGAGGGGGAGCAGTTCGACCTGCTGGCGCCGCGTCAAGGAAAAAGAAGGAGGCATAGGAGGAGGAGGAGGAGGAGGAGGAGGAGGAGGAGGAGGAGAGGAGGAGGAGGAGGAGGAGGAGAGGAGGAGGGGGAGGAGGGGGGAGGAGGAGGAGAGGAGGAGAGGAGGAGGAGGAAGGCCTATCGAATAGGGTGCGAGTGTAGATTGGGTCGGAGGATCGCGCCACATCGCCGATGCATCGGCGATGCGGCTCCACGTGAAGCCCGAATCGACGCATCGGCGATACATCGGCGGTGCGGCGCGATCCCCCGAACCCATGCTGAGGCCTTGTTGGAGAGGCCTCCAGGAGGCAGAGGCCAGATAGGAGGAGGAGCAGGAGGAGGAGGAGGAGGAAGAGGAGGAGGAGGAGGAGGCGGAGGCGGAGGAGGAGGAGGAGGGGGAGGAGGGAGGAGGAGGAGGGAAGAGGAGGAGGAGGCGGGGGAGGCGTATTAGATTGGATTGTTTGTTCTGTATGTGAGTCCACCTGCCCGCCATCCCTTGCTACCTTTTAGATGCTGCGTCTAGGTGCGAAATCGACTGAGTAAGTGCTGAGCGCCATGCGCAGGGAACAAGAAGGCCTCTAGGAATCACCGTCGTTGTATATTTAGCTGTGCTGGACGTCTTGGTCGCAAATCTCACTACATGCGCTGCCGCGCTCATATTCGTGCAGTGGGCCGATCGCTTGACCATGGTCTCGATTCGCTCTCGCGGCATGTCACATGTCTGAGGCGCTGATGACCTGTGACTTGTGTAGTCCAGAATCCGGATAGCGGAACACCAGAAGGCCGTCCAAAGGCTTGTCGAGGGAGTTTTGGAAGCTCCTGGAAGGAGCTTCCGAAGGAGTTTCTGGAGAGCTTCTGGGCAGACGTATTGGGAAACGTTTAGACAATGCTTCTCGGGACACGCCGCAGGCTCAGGCAAGGCGCGCCAGGGTGTTTTCACGGAAGCCGGAACGAGCTCCGGGGGTACCTTGCGGTGCCGGCGTCTAATTCTATTAGCAAAGCCTAAAATCCGGATAGCGGCGCAGCGCAAGGCGTGTGAAGTGCAAGGCGCGTGAAATTGATAGCGTCCCAGACCCGGATAGCAGCGCAGTCCAAAGCGCGTGGAATGTTTGTGGGGGACGCTTGTACGGACGCTGGAAAGGATGCCTGGGGAGCTTGCGAGCTTGAGAGAGGGAGCTTCGCAGGAGCTCCGAAAGATCTTCGAAGGAGCTGCGGATTGGCTTTCCGCACGCGTATTGGGAACGAGTAGGAAAACGTTGCGAGGTGTCCTGCCCGTCGCTGGAATGAGCTCATGGGCCACTCTGCGGCTCCGGCTTCTAATATGACACCCTCTTAGCTCTCTGCAAGTTACCCAGGAATCTGCGTGGAGGGGCCTTGCACGGACGCTGGAAGGGATGCCTGGGAACTGGGAAGTTTGCAGGCCCGCGAAAACGAGCTCCGCAGGAGCTCGCAAGGAGCTTCGACGAGTAGGAAATCGATTCTCGGGACACACTGGAAGCTCAAGCAAGGCGCACCGAGAAGGGCTGCCAGGCCACCTTGCGCTGCGGGCTTCTATTTCTACCACCCTTGTTGCTCCCTGAGTAGATATCCGGAGATGTGACACTGTGGCGTCTGAATCCCGGATAGCGGCACGGTGCACGGCGCGGGAAGCCCTTGTGGGGAGGCGCTGGAACGAAAGGATGCCTGGGGAGCTTGCAGGCTGTGGAAAGTGAGCTTCGCTCGAACTCCCAAGGAGCTTCGCCACCTTGCGCTGCCGGCTTCTAATTCTACAACCCTCGCAGCTCTCCAAAAGGAGCTATCTGGGAATGTTGATGGAGGCTTCTTGCGATTCCTCCAGCGCTGCAGCTGCTAGGTCGAAATGCGAGCTGACGACGGTGATGTGCCTGGACGGGTTCCTAGCCAGCCAGTCGTCGGCACCACGTGCGCCGCCAATGCGTCTTGCCAGGTCTCTTACCGATTCCTCCCGCCTTACGCCGAGGCCGTATCTGACGCCGTCCCCGGGCCAGGGAGCGATCTGACCCAGCGCGCTCGGGGCCGTGACTCGTTCGGGTCTGCCCCTCGGGGGAGCCCGCTCGGGGCTGCGTCCCGTTCGGAGCGGGGTCTTCTTGATGGCCCATCCACAGACGTCGTCCCCTCTGTGGCATATCTCGGGGGTGGGCAGACCTCCTACCCTGACACGTCGATTAAGGAATTGGCCGTTTTCGGTTCGCGAGAGGACGTCGCGGCCGTCATTTTTGCGGGTCCAGGTCCGTCGGTTTCGGTCCCAGGCCGTTTTCACTAAGGGGAGGTCTACTAAAGGGAGGTTTGTCCACCGCCGAATATCGCCCACTGGGGACTGGCCTCAGTCGGAGGCTCCCCACGGGCTGCAGAGCTGTTGGGTATTCCAGAGTGGTGGCTCGAAAGATTCAGACCGATTCAATGATAGGTCCAAGTATTGCGCCGCTGGAGGCACAGCGTGCCACTAGCCAAATCCAGTTTCGCCTGCTCCGGTCGTCCCTCTTCCTTTCGTTTCCCCTCCGTCGTCTCTTTCCCGTCGCTGTCCCCACGTTTCGCCCCCATCTCCACCCGTGTCCCTCCTCTCTCGATCGGTTCCCGTGCTCGGTAACCTTCCCACTGGCGCTCAACGGTCTGCTTGCCCGCCTCACGTTTCCCGAAATTACCGTGCCAGCCTCACGTGTCGCCTCCTGCTCGTTGTCCTCCTCCTCTTCGTCCTCCTCCTCCTCAGCCTCCTCCTCCTCCTCAGCCTCCTCCTCCTCCTCCTCCTCCTCCTCCTCCTCCTCCTCCTCGTCCTCCTCCTTACCCCGCGTGCCAGCTTGCCTCGGACTGTCCTGATTCGCTCGACCCCGTTCCTCCCTTTCCCCACCGTCGTCTCTTCCCCGTCGCCGTCCGCTCCGTTCGCCCCCCTCTGAGCCCGAGTGCTTCGTCGTCCGCTCGTCGCCCGCGCCTGATGCTGGTTTTGAGATAGCGGCTGTTGCTTCGTCTTGCGCAGCTTCATCAGCTGTAAGCACGCCGCCTCACTTGCATCACTTTCTATCTCTGTCTCTCTCTCTCTCACTCTCTTTCTCCCTCTGACTCTCGCTCTCTCTCTCTCTCTCTCTCTGTCTGTTTTTTTGTTGTTTATCTCTCTATATCTTCCCCCTCTCGTTCGATGCGTATGTACGTATATGTATATAAATATATGTATACATAAATACCGCCCCCCCCCCCCCCGGCCCCCCGGCCCCGGGTCCCACACCTCCCCGGAACATCTCTGGGCCCAAGACGCCTCCCAGGAGCCTCCAGAATGCGAAAGGATGGTAAGACGCTCCCAAGCAGCCCGAATCAGCCTTCCTACGGCTCTCGAGGCTCCCAGGTGGCCTCCAAGAGACCCCAAGAGGTCCAAGAGGCGCCCCGGGACGGCCCGAAGAGGCCAACATCGTCGATGTTCATTGGTTTTTTCATATGTTTTTGGCTTCTCTCGTTTTCGAGCTTCCAATGGTCCAAGAGCGCCGAAGAGCCACCCAAGACTGCCCCAAGACCAAAGAGACCCTCAGGACGACCCCAAGACGGGCCAAGAAGGCTCCAAGACTGCCGAAGAGGCGCCCAGGACAGCCCCAGACCACCCCAGAACAGGCCCAAGATGGGCCCAAGAGCGGGAGCAGGAGGCTTCCAGGGACCTCCGAGAGGCCTCCGGGACCCCAGAGGCCCCCCAAACACCCCCGACCCACCCCTGAGAAGCCCCAAAAAGACCCCGATGAGGCTCCAAGAACAGCCCAAGAGAGCTGCGAGAGCCGTCCCGAGAGAGCCCAAAGAGGGTAAAATCGTGGATTTCCAATGGTTTTTCTGATGTTTTTCGCCTTCTCACGTTTTCCCGCTTCCAACCTTCGAAGATCGCAGATTTTGAAAGAAAAAAGGGGATTCCCAGAATTCTTGTTTTTTTTCAAGGTGGGACTGCTACTCGGAGATCCCACACATCCCCTGACATCTGGCCGGTACCGCGCCTCCTGGCTTCCCCGGGGGGCCCCCAAGACGCCCAAGGACAGCCCAAGACGACCCCGAGGAGCGCCCAGAACGTAAGGAACGGCCCAACACGCACACCCCTGAGGGGCCCGGCTAACAAAACCCGCGAGGCACAAACAAAAAGCAGCGCCGAACAGCGCCGAGGAACTGGAAAACATGGAAATCACACAATTCGTTTTTTTTCAAGTTTGGCCCTCGACCAACTCTGGCACAAAAGACCACAATTCAGACCCCCCTCACTTCCCCAAAAAGCATCCAGGAAGCCTTTGAGGGCCCCAAATCGTTGAATACCGAAAGGGAATGAATGAGTTTTGCGTTTCCGCACTTCCCTTTCTAATTATACGATTCCAAAGCTTGCGCAGGGCCTCCGAGGGAGTCCCTGGACGCAAGAAGCGACCAACATGATATTACATGAGTTAGCCTATCAAGCCTAGCTAGAACTTGAGCGCGCGCGAAGCGCGCGATGGGTCTAGTACACATATGTATGTATGTATGTATGTATGTATGTATGTATGCATGCATGCATGCATGCATGCATGCATGTATGTATGTATGTATGTATGTATGTATGTATGTAAGTAAGTAAGTATGTATGTATGTATGTATGTATGTATGTATGTATGTATGTGTATATGTGTGTGTACACCTCAAGCTGTAAGACGCCTTCCCCCGAGCCGCCCCATCCTGGGCAGAGCTCATAGACAGAAGGCTGCCCTGCCCTGATCGGGAGGTTGAGGGGCAGGGTGGGATCAGAACTCCCCCTCTACGCTGTGCCCCTCCTTCTCTCCTTCTCTCCTCCTCTTGCTGCTTATTCCTCGCTCCTCTTCCTCCTCCGCCTACTCGTCCTCTTCGTCCCCCTCCTCGTCCTCCTCCTCAGCATCAGCATCATCATGGTCATCGTCATCAGCATCACCATCAGGATCACCATCATCATCATCATCATCATCATCATCATCATCATCATCATCATCATCATCATCATCATCATCATCATCATCATCATCATCATCATCATCATCATCATCATCATCATCATCATCTGTGTGCCTGCTCCTTCTTCTTCTTAATCCTCCTCCTCCTCTCCTCCTCCTCCCTCTCCTCCTCCTCCTCCTCCTCCTCCTCCTCCTCTCCTCCTCCTCTTCGTCCTCCTCCTCCTCCTTCTCCTCCTCCTCCTCCTTTCCTTCTTCCTCCTCCTCCTTCCCCTGCTCCTCCTCCCCCTCCTCCTCCTCCTCCTCCTCCTCCTCCTCTCCAGTGGCGGACCGCCGCCCGCTGGAAGCTCTCAGGTTGTCTGCAACAGTAAGCTCCGGAGCTCCGTGAACCGAGACGTTCTGCCTGAGCGGGCAGCGGCAACCGACAGGCGAAACGAGGGATGATCGCTGGTGCAGTTCGACACTCTCCTCCTCCTCCTTCTCCTCCTCCTCCTCCCCCTCCCTCCTCTCTTCTGCGCCTCCTCCTCCTCCGCCTCCTCCCCCTTCTCCGTCGATCATCCAACAAGCGGATGCTGGACTCTCTCCGAATGCTGGCGCAGTTCGACAACCGTCCTCGATCATCCGGCTGCATGGTTCCAGAAAGCATCGGCCGATCGTCTAAGCCGAGGTCCGCTAACCGATCAGCACAGTGTGGCGCGGGTGCGCCGCCGAAGATGGGCGAGAACCTCCACATTATGAAGATAATTAGCCATGCTGCGCGGTATGCTCCACCGTAGCGGTGGTTCTGCTCTGGGCGTCGCGGGTTCGACGCTCATCCGCACGCCTGTGGCGGGTCGTCCTGACCGCCTCCTTCGCGAAGGTTGCCTCAGCGAGACCTTCGCACTCACGTAGCTGTCCATCATCGCCCTCGTCAAGTAGCCCCCCTCAGCCTCCAACTTCGTCAAAGCATCTGCCAGCTGTACCGACGTGTCGCACCTTTCCAGGTCAACTCCGTCTTGTGATAGCTTCTCTCGCAGGGCTGCGATGACCACTCGATCTCGACGATCTGCGGTCTGGCCAGCGTCAGAGAGAAGGTGGGATACGAGACTGCTGGCATCGTCGAACCACTTAGCGGGTATCAAGGTCGCCATATCGTCCACCAGGTCACCCAGTTGCTGCTCTTGCTTCTGCATCTCGTCATAGAGCGCCCTGATCCACTCCAGTGCTTCAGCTTCTTTCGTCAGTCCGTAGGCTTCTGCTCCGAACTTCGAAGCCGCTGCCGAGAGCGTCGAATGGGTCGCCGTTCTGCTCCTGCGCTGGGGGAGCCCGCGCTCCACTCGCCAAGGGCAGTGGGCCAAATCAGGTGCAACGCATGCCGGTACAGGTCCAGCTTGAGCTTGCCGCCCGGCGCATTCTGTCTCATGGGCCTCGTGATTACGTTGACGCCGCGGGCGGCTGCGGACTGCTTCTCAGCGAACTCCGCGAACGCGCATCCAGAGTACTTGCCCGTCTTGATCTTGTCTGTGCCCATCGGAGTGCCCCCGACGTCGAGGTCGCCCACGTCCTTGTCGAATTCTGGCGGGTGCGCCGCGTAGACGTCGCCGCCGCCCTCCTCGAGCACCTCGGCCTTCTCCGCGAGCTGCCCCTGCTCGATCTCGAAACCGATCTCAAGCTCCTTCTCCGCGTCGGAGTCGGGCGCCTCGATCTCCTCCGCCTTGGGCCGAGACGCAGGAGTTGCCAAACTCGACGACCTTGCCATTCCGCGAGCCCTAACTACGGCATGGCCGCCAGTTCTAGCATCAAGATGACCGATGTGCAATCCTTGCTTCAGCCTGCTTGCAATCGGCCTCCGCCGCCCGGATGCACTCCAGACTCTTTGGCCTCTCGGCGTGTAGAGCAGAGGGCAGATCAGGAACCGCCAGAGCCTTTGCCCGCCCTTTCGTCCAGAGCCGGGTCGGTGCGCCTCGGTGGCGTGGATGCCGTCCTCGGCGCACAGGTGGCACGTTGGCGCCCTTGCGCAAGCTCGGGTGCTCGTCGATCGCGCGCTGGCAGGTTTGCCTCATGATGGGCAGTGGGCCGTTGCTCCGCCGCGCGGGCGGCTCGTTGTTGACGTCGATCGTCGTCGTGCTCGGGTCTGGCTTCGGCTTAGGCTTCGCTTTCGGTAGTGCGCCAAGCTGCCCACTCCGCATTGCCGCCAACATGTCTGCGATCTTGACCTCACCGCCGCTGCTCCTTCCGTCGTAGTCGGTCGCGCTGAAGTAGCTGCTCTTCGGCCTGTCCGAGAGAGGAGGTGACGATCTCAATGACCTCGGACAGTCGGGGTTTCCATGCCGATGCCCGATCTGTCCGTAGCTCGCGCACCTGGTCGTTCCCCTCAGCTTCTCGATGCGAGCGCCTCGCTCTGGATTCTCGCCTGGGCTGCTCCTGGTTCGTCCTGCTGGCTTGTCCCTCGAGCGTGCCGATTGATACCGATCTCCGCGACTTCGCCCACCGCCTCGGCCACGTCCGCCGCCTCTGCCGCGGAAGCTCCGCTTGCGCTGCACGGTGGCCGCGAAGCTCTCGAGCGCCTCGTCGCCCATCTGGTCAATCTCTTCGAGCGTCGCTTCTTCCTCGCCAAGGTGGGCCACTTCGCAGTCGCTTTGGGTAGGTGACTGAGCGCCTTGGCTGGTAGAGACTGCGTCGTCACCTCCCTGCTCGTGCTCACCCTCTTCTTCTACGCCTGCCTGCCGCGCTGCCTTGTGCTGATGATGCCCGTGATGCTGCCGTCGTTGGTTGAGCCACTGAAGTCGGGCGTCCAGCCTCTGGTCATTCTTGCCTTTCCACTCGCGCTCGTGGACGTTCGGACGTTGCTATCGTTGTGCCTTGCCGAAGGCGTCCTTGTCGCATTTCTTGCCGGCGCTGCTGATGATGCTTGCGTGGTCTGGACTTTCGAACCCTGGGGGCTTCAAGAGTTAGTGGGCCTGCAAGTCGTTCCTGATACCCGTTTCCTCGCTGCCCTCCTTGAGGTCGTCGAACGCCTTCGAGCGCCCGGCGGTGCACTCCTGCGCGCTCTGTCCGGGCGACCTCCAAATTGCTTGTCGCGCAGCGCGCCATCGAACGGCTCAGCCGCTAGAGCGGGCCCCCCCTTCAGCGCAAACGTCTCAGGTCGCGGGCAACAACTCCAGTCTGCCCGTGGTCGCTGTCTTCTTCTTCTTCGCGCAGCTGCCGCCGCCCTTGCCACCGGTCCTGAGCGTCTCCATCTCGAGGGCGAGCAGCTGCTGATGCGCGAGCAACCGAACCGCGTCGTAGGCGGCGCCAGGAGAGACCGACCCTGAGTTTGATCGGCGCCGCTATCTGCTTCTCATCGCCCCTGCGGCCGTAGAAGGCGCCGCGGGCTTTCTCTTGGCACTCCTCGAAGAGCGCGGCATCTCCATCATATAGCGGCATGTCCTTCTCGAGCTGAAGTTTTGATTCTCTCGGCGCGGCTTCTGACGCAGGCGGCACCGAGCCGCTGCCAGTAGATGTAGTAGGAGTCGCAGTGGTGCTGCTGCACGCAGCGCGAGGCCGCGCGGCTGCCGGTCGCCAGACACCGCCCAGGTAGCCCAGCTTGCGCGGGCTCGCCGACGCCCGCGTCGTGGATGCCGGCCTTTCCCTGCAGGCTGGCGCGCAGCCCCCGCCGCGGGGCGCGCCTCGCAGACCTCCGCGCAAGCGCAGCGGAGACGGGGGCTGGCCGGGGCGAATCGGCCAGCTCCGCCATTATCAGGCGGCGGGCCGCCGCCCGCCGGAGGCTTCCAGGATCTCTGCAACAGTAAATTCAAAAGCTCCGTGAACCGAAACGTTCTGCCTGAGCGGGCGATAGCAGGCTGCAGCAACAGGCGGGCTAAAAGAGGGATGATCGCTGGCGCAGTTCAACATTCTCCTCCTCCTTCTCCTCCTTCCCCCCCCCTCCCCCCCCTCTCCCGCGCCCCCTCCTCCTCCTCCTCCGCCCTCCCCCCCCCCTCCTCGTTAGCCATTCTGGTTCAAGGCTAAACGCTGTGAAAGGCTATGAACGCCCAAGAATCAGTAATAGGCCGTGGTATATATGTCCGCGCGTGGCCCGAGCCATCTTCTGGCATTTGGTGGCCACGGGGCGCCTCGCGCCGTTCCGCGTATTGGCCCATCTAGCGGCCCCGGCTGGGCCCCGCATCTCTCGCTCGCCCGCAGTTGTTCGACCCTTTTGCTGCGTGTGCCCGCGCGGCTATAGTCTCTGGCGGCGACTGCGCGGCAGTTCATGGCAGTGGTCTGCTGATCCCATGCCTTCTTCTGATAGTGACGCCGGTTCCGTTCGCCTCAATGCCGACAGCAGTCGGAGTGACGCAGCGGACCAGCGACGCCAGCGAGATCATTCTGACCCACCTCTTCGGCGATCGGGACGCGCGTTGCGTGAAGAGCGGGAGCGAGATCGTGCTCGGGATCGCGTCGAACGCGCTCTTGGCGCCCCCCTTGTTGAGCTCGGGATCGTCGCTCCGGTCGCGCCGCTGCTCCTGCTCCTGGCTCTTCGCAACGCGCTCGCAATTCCGTCGGCGCGGCGGTTGCTGCGTCTGCCGCTCTCGGTCTCTCTCCAGAGGAAGCTGCGCGTCTCGGAGCTGAGGCGAACGCAGCGCGTACTTTTCCTGGAGGTGAAGTTCCTGCGGCCGGTTAGCGCGCAGCTGCTGAGTGGGCGCTTGGAAGCGCACTTGTTGGTGGCAAAAGCACCCCCGTGGACTCTTCGCCAGCAAATGACCCCGGCGCAAACGAGCTGATATGCAGAAGGTGGAGCAGCGCCTTCGCGATGCCTCTCGCGTGGACATGGACGCTTTTAGGAGTGCGGCCGCTGCCTCCGCGGCGAGCGTCGCTGCCGCGACAGCGGCGTCGCAGTTGGAAAGCATTGCAGGCCAGCTGCGCGGCGCGTTCGTGCAGGAGCAGGCTCGCACTCCTCGCCGTCTGGACGCACAATCTCGCGAGGTTCAAAAGTTTCGGCTGCGGCAGGATCAAGTCGCTGCTGCCCGGGCTTCCACGAGCGCAGAGGTTGACGCTATTCGCCAGCAGCTGGCCACTGCAGAAGCTCAGCCCCCGTGTGATTCTGAGAATTTAGCGACCTGGGATCAGGCCGTGGACCCGCTCATCTTCTCGGTGGGCATCGTCGCGCCTGCGGCTCCCCAAGCTGTTCGCGATTCCCTGTCTGCCTGGGCTGCCGACGCCAAGCTCCAGAGAGATCTTGCCGAGTGAGTCGGCGATGTCGTGGCAAGGCGATTCACCGTGCGAGCGTTGAGGAACAAGGCTGAAGCAAGCTCGAGAGCCACAGCGCTCGCGCGGAGCTTGCGGACGTCCTCTGGCCGGCGATCATTCTCAGTGCTATCCGCAGAAAATGCGGCCGCCCCGGCGCATGTCTCGACGGACGAAAGTCCCAAGATAGCGCTTGGAGAAGTGCAGCCGAAAAAGAGATGCAAGACCCCGGGAAGAAATGCAAGTCTCTTTCGTGGCTTTGCAGATCTCGGTCAACGCCGCGCCGCGCTCCAGCTCGAGCCTCGCGAGCGAGACGGACCCACTCGCGTCAAATGGCATGCGCCTGCGACGGCGCAGTTCGACATTGACCAGTCAGCGGCGGCAGGGGGTCTCCAATTCAGCGTTCTCGGCAGCGGAGGCACAGTGGTCTGGGCAACGCATGCCGGGCTCCGCGGGGGCCCTTTCTGCGCGACGCTCAGAACGGAGGTCGAGTGATTTGTTGGGCCGCCCGCAGCATGCTATGCACTGATCCTCGGAACAGAAACGCCGAAGTTCAACTTCTCGCTGAGTGCATGCGCCAGCGGTACCTCATTGTCCCTCAGGAGTTTCGAGGAGATGTCCATCCTCTGCAGCAGCTGGTGGACGACGCCCCTTGCGCGCACGAATGTTCCATGTCGGGCGCGGATGTTGCAGCAGGTGGCGCGGCCCTTCTCGTTCCTAAACATCCACGACATCAGCCTGCGCCTGACGAGCTGAAGCCAGCGCGCGCCCTGCGCGCGGTCGCGCCTGGCCGAGCGGCCGCGCCGCGCATCCCTTCCCCCGCGCATGCTTATCTCATGCGTCCGCTCGACGTCCACAGCCGCAATTTGCCCCCGCCCTCGACGTTCACGAGGTCGAACGTTTCTGGGCTGCCCAGAAAGCTCATGCCCAGCAGCGCGAACGCACTTTCAGATTCATTGCTTTCGGTGGCTCGCGGCCGCGACTGAGATCGCGAACGGTTTACACACTCGTTACGACTCGCACAGGTCGCGGGTCTCTTGCATCGATCGCTTCAGCTCTCAGGCAGCCCTTCTCAGCTCATGGCACCTGATTGCGCGTGCGAGCGCGCGCTTGTCGGACCGAGTGTTGTCCGACCGCGCGATTCTCCTCCTCGAGATTCGGCAATCGGCTCCGCGCGATAAGACTGAACGTGCTATCCCTCCATATCTGTTCAGAACGGAAGAGTTGAAGTCGACCTTTGCCCACGCGCTTGCGGCGCGGACTTTGAGCAGCCGCCGACGGCCGTTGCGCGGCAGGGCGCGGAGGATGTTACGCATGAGGCGCTCATTCGGGACAGGCTGCAGGGGCCCGAATGCGCCCGCGCTGCGCGCCCAGATGCTCCTCTCACGCGCGCGCGCATGTTCCGCTCCATGGCTCGAGCATTGCGGGGGGGCGATGCGCGCGCAGCAGCGCGTCTCATTGCCACCTCTCCCCTTGCCTATCCCCACCCGTATGTCGTCGATGGCGTCGTCTCCCTCCTCAGCCCCGCCTCCCAGCGCGATGCAGCCAAGGATGAATGGCGCCCGACGCGTGCGCTGCAGGCGAGCACGTGCGTCTCGCAGTTCGATGCATTCGGCCGGCGCGAGGAATGTGGACGGGGCGCTTCAGCGCAAGATCGAGCACGCAGCTGCCCGCAGAGCGCGCCCGTGGACGCCGCGGCCGCGGCAGTGAAGGCTCGAAGACGAATCGTCAGACGAAGCCATTGTCGCTGAGGATGCGGGTCTCTTTGGGGCCGCGCGGAGTCATTGGCCACCTGTGTCTGCCGCTCGCGCGTCTTCGGATGCAGACGTGCGCGCTGCTACCTCGGTTGTTCCCCCTCCTGCTCCCGCTTGCGGCGCTCCGCTGCCCGGTGAGACAGTGCTGCTTCGTGCCCTGCAACGCGCGAGGCCAAGCGCCCCCGGGCCTGGCCGCCCGCCCCCCCCCCCCCCCCCAGGCTCAGATTCGCTTGCTCACCCCCTAGCAGCCAGCATCTTGCACAGAGTCCTCGCCCACACCTGTCACTGCGGGATTTTGCCACATGAAGCCAACCGTTCGCTGTTTGCTTTTCTCCCGAAGGTAAAGGAAGCGTCGGGGGCAGTTCGTTTACGTCGCCGTTGTCAGAATCTGTGGTCTCTCAGCTTTTTTGTAGAGAATAACGCAACAGTTATCAGTTCGGCTATTGATTACACTTTAGAGCCACGTCTTGTCGAGAAGGTAAATGAAAGTTAGCACGGGCATACCACTGGTCGTTGGTAACATACACCTGCTGGACGCGGAAGCGAGAAGAGCAGGCTGGCTTGAACATGGGCCTAGCAAAAGGCCATTGCTTCTTTCCTTCGGTTTCAAAGCTGCCTTTCCGAGTCTCAATCGCAGATGGCGTGTCAGTGCATTACGGCGTCCCGCTTGGTGCGGGCTGGGCCAGCCACGCCCTTTGCAGTGCTCCCATTGCGTTTGCTCGACTTGGTGACATGCCGCTCACAGCGATGTGCGAGCTAGCCAACAGGGCCTTTCAAGGCTGCCCCCGTTCTGGCAGTTTGTGGGCGCCGTGCATGGGCCCGCTGCCGCGTCACTTGCAAAGGCCGCTCTCCTCCATTAGTCATGGAATCGTCCGTGCATGCGTTGATGACATCGGCATCATCTTGCTTTGTGCCACCCAGCTTGTCACGGTTGCAGAAACGTTCTGCTTTGCCGAGAGACTCGTTGGCCTCAACTTACAGCCAGCCAAAGGCGTCGCCGGTCCGTTATGAGCCCCACTGCCCCCAGAGGTCACGAGCCAAACCCTGGGTGATCTTGAGGCTGTGCGTGGGATGTTGTGGTTGTTTCAGGGTCCGGACGCTGCGAAGTACCTCGGGGCTTGGCGCGGCCCCGGGGCGACGGCGGATCTCCAGCAGCAGGCTCCTGCTGAGAAGTGTTGGGAGCGAATGCAGATTGCCAGCGTCGCCCGTGTCCCACGGCCTGCTCCGACTCAATGTTTATGCCTCTGCCATTCTCTCCACGCTCAGCTATGTTGCCCAGCTTTTCTCGCTCATCCCTCGTCTCCTCAAGAGAGAGGTTCATGGCCTGTATAAGCTGTTTCTAGACTCCCGCCGAATGCGATGAGGAAGCGTGGCCTTTTATCGATGGAGCTCTGTCTGGTGCCGTGGATGAGGCCCTTCCTCGATCCCCACTTTGTGCAGTGCCTCCTTGTGGCGCACATGCCCCACCGCAGTCGCAGGATGGGGCACGGCGCTCTCCAGCTGGCGCGCAGCTGCCGAGTCTTGCGCGACGCTGCCCAGATACGTTGCACGCAAGTGGTCGCCTCAGTGGTGGTGTGAAAAGACGGCAGTGGCGCAGCGTTGTGATGACCTTTTCGTGTGTGTGTGTGTGTGTGTGTGTGTGTGTGTGTGTGTGTGTGTGTGTGTGTGTGTGTGTGTGTGTGTGTGTGTGTGTGTGTGTGTGTGTGTGTGTGTGTGTGTGTGTGTGTGTGTGTGTGTGTGTGTGTGTGTGTGTGTGTGTGTGTGTGTGTGGTGTGTGTGTGTGTGTGTGTGTGTGTGTGTGTGTGTGTGTGTGTTGTGTGTGTGTGTGTGTGTGTGTGTGTGTGTGTGTGTGTGGTGTGTGTGTGTGTGTGTGGGTGTGTGTGTGTGTGTGTGTGTGTGTGTGTGTGTGTGTGTGTGTGTGTGTGTGTGTGTGTGTGGTGTGTGTGTGTGTGGTGTGTGGGTGTTGTGTGTGTGTGTGTGTGTGTGTGTGTGTGTGTGTGGTGTGTGTGTGTGTGTGTGTGTGTGTGTGTGTGTGTGTGTGTGTGTGTGTGTGTGTGTGTGTGTGTGTGTGTGTGTGTGTGTTGTGTGTGTGTGTGTGTGTGTGTGTGTGTGTGTGTGTGTGTGTGTGTGTGTGTGTGGGTGTGTGTGTCTTTGTGTGTGTGTGTGTGTGTGTGTGTGTGTGTGTGTGTGTGTGTGTGTGTGTGTGTGTGTGTGTGTGTGTGTGTGTGTGTGTGTGTGCAGGCCTGCCGTGTTGTACCGCTCTTGAGAAGTACAATCGCTTGTCTTGCGCGCTGCTGTGAGAACGGGAAGGGCGGAGGTGGTTCGTTCAGGGGGCGGCGGTGACGGGGGACGTCCTAAAGTGCAGCGTGCGGTGCGAGACTCTCTCTCTCTCTCTCTCTCTCCAGGAACTTGTTACCATATACCTTTGTGGACACGATCCGCAATAGATTTCGGGCGTGGCCTCCCGACATTGCCCTTCCTCCTGACCTCCCCGAGCGTTGGCTCTTTCTCCGCTCCTTTCTAGCAAGATGTGGGCCAGCGATCCGCTGGTGTGTGCTGGGGACTTTGTGCGGTGCATTGGCCGCCAGCAGTATAATGCATGTGGTCCCCGGGTCCAAAGCTTGCCTCCTTGGCTGCCCCAGCTGTGTGGATTGCGTTCAGCATTACCTCATTTGTGTTCGTTTCCTGGAGCTTGCTGCCGACCCACAGCAGTCGATGAGTCCTGATGTGTTAGTTCGGTTGGGCCTTGGGGGAGAAGCGGCGCACGTGGGTCGGCACTCGCTCGGGCGCGTCGCTCGCTATCTTGCCATTGCTTTTACATACATCACGGCTTGAAGAGAGAGATAGGTGCTCCCCCTCACGTTTACATATCAGCCTCGGCTGACTCTCGCTTCCATGTTCTCGCCATTTAGCGGCCGCGCGAGGTGTAGGTGACCAGGACTCTCCAGGGGACGTTCACCCCTCCTCATCCTCCACTGTCTCTCCCCCTCCTGTCCTCCCACCTTCCTCTTACTCCTCGTCCTCTGTGTCCTCCCTCCTCCCTCGTCCCGCTATTCCTCCTCTCATTCCTTCGTCCACCCCCCCCTCCCACCTCCCAACCCCCCACCCCTTGACGGAGGGGCCCGGTGCAGGTGCTCTCCCACTACGAGGAGGGCGACGGCGGCCGCAGTGCCCGTCCGCTGCCGGCCGCCGTCGCCACCACCGACGCCCGAGTCGTCGGCGGGGCGGGGGGGCAATGCAGAGGAGGCGGGAGGGAAGAGGAGGAGGAGGAAAAAACATTAAGAGGAGGAAGCGCAGCAGGAGGAGGAAGAGGAGGAGGAGGAGGAGAAGGAGGAGGAGGAGGAGGAGGAGGAGGAGGAGGAGGCGGAGGCGAGGCGGAGGCCGAGGCGGAGGAGGAGGAGGAGAGGGAGGAGGAGGAGGAGGATGAGGAGGAGGGGGAGGAGGGGAGGAGGGGGAGGAGGAGAGGAGGAGGACGATGAGGAGGAGGGGGAGGAGGAAGAGAAGGGGAAAACGGAGGATGAGGAGCGGAGGATCGAGGAGGAGGGGGGGGCGAATGAGGAGGGGTACCAGGGATACCAGTTCAAACCCAACACGTATCAACTATGTTGCGATAAACCTTCTCTCCAAGTACCATCTTCACAGGCCCCTACAAGATTCCTTCGTTGCGGAAATGCCACATGGAAAGACGACCGTCTGAGAGACGACGACGATGCCGGCGACGACGACGACGCCAGCGACGACGACGACGACGCCAGCG
>CAUYUJ010014786.1:177440-182440 GCA_963575745.1 Prorocentrum cordatum
GTCCATATCTCAGGAGTTCATGTTCTCCACTTTGTCTGCGATTGGTCTTCCGGGGGGAGCCATGAACCTCCTCAGGGCTTTGTATTCAGAGTCGTACTGTCACGTTCGGCACGGTTCTATCGAGGCCGCTGGATTCCCTCTCGAATCAGGTGTGCGACAGGGTTGTCCCCTCTCCCCGCTGCTGTACGCCACAGTCGCGGAGGTCCTCATGGATCGCATCGAAGCTGATTGCCCCAACACGCTAGTGAGAGCATATGCTGACGATACCGCTCATGTGTTGTTGAACTACTGGCTGGAGGCACCGAGACTGCAGCGTATATTCGAAGATTTTGGAGCGATCTCAGGCCTACACCTTAACTTGCACAAATGCATCACAATCCCCCTGGTCATCGGAACGTTGGAAGAATTCAGGGTGAAACGGGAAGAACGACTTCCAGAATGGTCCAATATGCCGCTGGCCGAATGTGGGAAATATTTGGGCTTCCTCGTCGGCCCTGTCAAGGGCGAGCACTCCTGGGACGAACCCGGCAAGAAGTACATTCAACGGTGCCGCGACTGGGGAGACCAGGGCATGGGCCTGCAGTACCACACGGTGGCGTACAATACCTTTGCAGTATCTACGCTGGGGTACATTGGACAACTAGAACAAGTCCCAGCTGGCATTCTGAGGCTGGAGGAGCACGGGCTGAAGATCACCCACAACGGACCTCATGCATGGGTGTCGCCAGACGACATGTGGAGGCTCCGCGAGTCCTACGGGCAATCCGCTTCCTGTCGGTCGATTCGTCTGGCGTCCCATGCCTCTCAACTACGAGTCCGCGCTTGGGATCCGGCTTGCAGGGCGCGCCACTATGCGCAGGATGTGCGGGATCTCAGGGAAACACTCTCACGACCCCGACAGCTTATCAACCGGGCTCGCTGGGACGACTGGTATTCCAGAGCCTTCGCGCTTACCCTTGAGAACACCTGGCAATCGTTTGAAGTTCGGTTCGGGTCGCCGTGGGACCTTTGCAATACGTCAACTGGGCCATGCGAGCACGAAGACGAAACCAACGTTCATGCTCGGCTGGACGACGCCCGCGTCCAGGCACCGCCCAAGACCCACCCCAGGACCAACTTCCAGCGACAGGCATACCACTTGCTGCTCATGCACAACGCGCCCCACCCTGCCTTCCGTGTCCGGGCCAAGTTTCGACGCTGGGAGCTGTTCGACCATATGAAGCATCCGCCGCCAGCAGGGGCAAGCGTCCGACACAATACGCCGTCATGGCAGGCACGCCGGGCTGCGGCCAACCTCCAATTGCTTCCCAAGCTGGTTCCACCGCGAGTGTGCTCCGCAGTATCCGGGACTATGTGGAATCGATGGTGCACGCGCCGCCAGTTCCAGGAGCGCCATTCGCAGCACAACCGGTGTATTCTTGGGTGTGGAGGTGCAGCGGAGGACTCGATTGAACATTACTGCCGGTGCCCGTTCACGAAGGAGGTATTGGCGCGCAAGCTCAACTTATCCCCGCGCGTGTACGCCAACCTCCACACGTTCTTGTTGTGCAACTCGTACACCCAGACCCAGGACGAACTTGCCGCACTTGCATTGCTTACGTACGGTATCTACAATGCGGTCAATCACTTCCGGTACAACCCCCCGGCGCGGGGCACCGACATGTGTGAGGCCATCACGCAATGGATACGGGAGGGCGCAAAAAACCATCGTAACGCCACGCGCGCTTTCGACGACAGGTGGAATCCCTCGCGGCAGGACAAGCCTATCCCTCCCATACCCCCGCACCTGTGAGGGCGGGCGTCAACATCGGCGACGACGGCGGCAGTTGTGTTGACGTCGACTCCGACGCCCTTCCCGTCGCCCTTCCCGACGCCCTTCCCGACGGCCTACCCCTCGCCCTCCCCGTCGTCTTTCTCGTCGCCCTTCTCGACGCCCTACACCGCGCCCTCCTCGACGCCCTTCCCAACGCCCTTCCCGACGTCGACCTACCCCACGCCCTACCCCACGCCCTACCCCACGCCCTACCCCACGCCCTCCCCGGCGCCCTTCCCGACACCCTTCCCGACGACGCCCTGCCCGACGCCCTACCCGACGCCGTACCCGCCGCCCTACCCCACGCCTTGCCCGACGCCCTATCCGACGCCATTCCTGACGACGCCCTTCGGCCCTTCCCTCCACCAGCACGACGGCGAGTAATACGAGGGCCACCGACGCCTACGCCGGCACCAACGCCAGGACTGTCGACAGCTTCAGCGCCAGCACCGCCGCCAGCACCAAGCCGGCACCTACGTTGGCACTAACGCCAGCGCCGACGCCAGCATGCGCATACGCCAGCACCACCGCCAGCGCCTACACCAGCGCCAGCGCCGACGCCTGCACTGACGTCAGCACGCACGCCGACGCACGCGTCGGCACCAACGCCCGCGCTTGCACCAGCATCGATGGCAGCACCGACGCCAGCTCCAAGGTTGGCGCCTCCAACGGTGCCGGCGCCAGCACCGACGCCAACATCAACGTCGGCGACTACGCCGGCACCAATGCCAGCGCCTACACCAGCCCCGACGCCAGCACCCGACGCCAGTACCAACGCCAGCGCCTGCGGCGGCACCAACGCCGGCGCCTACACAAGCACCGGCGCCAGCACCGATTCGACAGCCGATTCTGGCCCCTGCCCGACCCCGGCACATTCGAGAGCTCCTACACCAGCACCCTCGCCAGCATCAGCGCTTGGAACTACGACGCCTGCACCAACGCCAGCCCCTACATCCGCGCCGACGTCATCAACGACTTCAGCACCAATGCCAGCCATTGGACGACACCGCGCCAGAGGACTCATTAATCCAGCAGGGCCATGAGGTAAAGTTTGACCAAGACAAGCACGCACCGAATGCTGCGGCCTCTAAGCGTCCAGCCGGCCTGGATCCACATCGCGGCACCGCGATAAGGAGGATCAGCCGAACTCTGGTGCTAGGATGGGCAGGTATACCCAAAAAGAACGGATCGACAATATGAACGGGAGCTAACCTACCCATAGTGTGACAGGGAAATTCACTGCACAGTTCCGACTCCACCGATTGTCTGGTGCATTCTGTCGGCACCAATCTGCCCGCAGCGGCCCGAGAAGAGGTCAACAACATGTCCCCCCCGGGCTCCTTGTTCCCCTAAGCAGTGGCGACAATGTGCACACATATTGGTACACTGTGTGGCGGCATCCTTGTTTCTGACACACATGACGCCGACGCCGGCCCCAGCCCGACCCCGGCACACTCGCCAGCTCCTACACCAGCACCCTCACCAGCATCAGCGCTTGGACCTACGACGCCTGCACCAGCGCCAGCGCCTACATCAGCGCCGACATCATCAAAGACTTCAGCACCAACGCCGACCATCTGACGACAACGCACCAGAGGATTTATTAATTCAGCAGGGCCGCGAGGATGAGGTTGACCAAGACAACGGCGCCCGACTGACCCCACTGCCCCTCCCTACGCCCACTTCCATCTGTCTTCCCAACCCCGCCTCCACCTACCAACCTCCTGCCGCCCTCACCTCCAGCGCCTACGCCAGCGCAGACGCCGACGCCGGCCCCAGCCCGATCCCCGGCACACTCGCCAGCTCCTACACCAGCACCCTCGCCAGCATCAGCGCTTGGACCTACGACGCCTGCACCAACGCCAGCGCCTACATCCGCGCCGACGTCATCAGCGACTCCAGCACCAAAGCCGACCATCTGACGACAACGCACCAGAGGACTCATTAATCCAGCAGAACCGCGAACTCTAGTGCTAGGATGGGCAGGTACACCCAAACAGAATGGATCGGCAATATGAGCGAAAATGGGCACATATATTGGTACACTGTGTGGCGGCATCCTTGTTTCTGACACACATGACGCCGACACCGGCCCCAGCCCGTCCCTGGCACACTCGCCAGCTGCTACACCAGCACCCTCGCCAGCATCAGCGCTTGGACATACGAAGCCTGCACCAACGCCAGCGCCTACATCAGCGCCGACGTCACCACAGACTCCAACACCAACGCCGGCCACCTGACGGCAACGCACGAGAGGATTCATTTATCCAGTATGGCCGCGAGAACAAGGCTGACCAAGACAAGGGCGCCGGACGGACCCCACTGCCCCTCCCCGCGCCCACTGCCCTCTGTCTGCCCACCCCCACCTCCACCTACCAACCTCCAGCCGCCACCACCTCCAGCGCCTACGCCAGCGCAGACGCCGACGCCGGCCCCAGCCCGACCCCGGCACACTCGCCAGCTACTACACCAGCACACTCGCCAGCATCAGCGCTTGGACCTACGACGCCTGCACCAACGCCAGCGCCTACATCAGCGCCGACGTCAGCACCGACGCCTGCACCAACGCCGGGAGCGCCATCTAGAACGCGGGTACCTGCACCAGCGCCGACGCCAGCACCGTTTCCTGCACCAACGCCGGCCATCTGACGACGCCTGCGCTGGGGCCAACGCCAGCACCTACGCCAGCACCGTTATCATCACCGATGCCAGCACCGACGCCAACGCCTACACCAGCACCGACGCCAGCACCAACGCCTACACCAGGAGAACGACGAGGTGCTGGAGGATGGAGGCTGGAGTCGTGGCAGGGGTGGAGGTGTACTCTGCGAGGATCGACGCGTCCAACGCGGGGCTGGTCGAACTTGACGCGTCCTGAGGGCTCTCTCGGCGTTTTTTTGGGCGCCCGTGCCTCTCCGCCACTCTGTTCTCGCCTCCTCACCCCCCCCCTCCCGGTTCAGGTACAGTGCCCTGTAAAGCGTGTCTGTTGCTCCTCTTAGGCTTGGGGCAGGCGTGGAGCTCTCATGGCAGTCTGCGCTCTTCGCCTCCCTTTTGGCCTGTCTCTACTCTTTGTTTTTTTGTTTGACTGCCTGCCCCAACGGCGTGCTCCCTCAGCCGCGCTCCGCCCCTACGCGGTAGGTCTCGGACCGGCTTTGCGGTGCTGCCATGGCTCCATCATGTGACATTG
>CAUYUJ010014786.1:187440-302440 GCA_963575745.1 Prorocentrum cordatum
CCGTCCCACCCACCCCATCTCAGAACTCGTCAGGAGCCCCCCGGGGGCCTCGGGAGGCTTCCCGAGGCCCAGCAGGAATGTACAGTGCCGTTTTTAATACATGCTCCGCGAGCGGATCATGTATTAAACATGCAGGGATGTAGTGCTAAAAACAACGATGAGTTCATGCATGAACTTATTCCTGAATGAATCCTGTGTTTAAGAATCCTGCATTTTCTTCTGTTAAAAAAATTCCGATGTATTAAAAACTGCCCTGTAGCAACGCCCGTGCCCGTGCCAGTCTCCAAGCGAACGTCCGACCCCATCGGCCCCCGAGGCTGGGCGCAATGAACCCTTGGCCGGCGGGCCGCCTCGCCTGCGGCGGGGCCCGGACGGCCGCGTCCAGCGGCCGCGGGCCCCCCTCGGGCGGGGCGAGCGCAGCGGGATCGACCTCCCCCCGCCGTCCGCCTCCCCTGCGGCCTGGCATCGCTCGGACGTGTGCATTTTTTTCTCGGCGAGGACCATCCAGGACCATCCTGGACCATCGAGCAAAAAAAAAACGCGCACGAGACCGAAAAGTGCACGGGAAAATGGACGTCCGAGCGATGGCGAGCCGGCGGCCAATCGTGGGGGGCTGGTGTGCCCTCTCAATTCCACCTCTCGCCCCATGGTAGCGTCGGCTGGCGCCGTCGCAGCGGGCGGGCCGAGCGGGCGGGGCACCGGAGCAGGCGGGCCCTGGCGCAGGCGAGCCTCCTGTTGCTCGGTTTTTTCTCTATCCGTGGGTGTGTCATCGCGGACCTGGAAATCCCACTAAGAACCCATCGTGTTATGCGCAATCGGAAATGGGGAGCTCAGCAGGGTGAAAAGGAGGAGGAGGAGGAGGAGGAGGAGGAGGACGACGACGAACAGCAGCAGCGGGAACTGGAGCGCAAGGAGCGGGAGGAGCAGGAGGGCCAGCTGAAGGCGGAGGAGGCGGGCGGGCGGGGGCCGCCCGCCGCAGCCGGGGCCGCGCGCGCGCTGCGCCTGCTGCCGCGGCGGCGCCAGCGCGGGCGTGCGGGGCGGCACGGCGGAGACGTGGAGGTAAGGAGCAGTTCGGGCTCGGAAGGGGCTCGCTGTGCCTTCCTCGGGTCCTTCCTTTATGGGCCCAAGTCAGAGCCCCGAATCATCAGGGGTAACTCGGGTCAGGGCTAACTCGGGTTCGCTTTTCGGGATTCCGAACCCGCGTTACCCCTGACCCGAGTTACCCCGGATAACTCGGGCGCCCAACCAAGAGAGGACAGCGGCGCTCCGGGACCGACGCTTCAATGCGAAAAGACGACCTGAAAATCGAAAACGGCTGATTGCAAGACACCCAAAAGACCTTCACAAGTTGAGACATTGGCGCTGTGGCGTTGAGAAAGGGACGATATCCAATCGAAAAAACACACGTTTCAACTTGAACGAAAGCACCAGTGTCAAGTTGACACGTTTGCCTCTTCGGTTCCATATTGCTGGATCGCCACGTCGGATTGGTTTCCCACTCCCAGATAAGCGCAGGTAGGTGGAACAGCCAGCATTGTTCGGCAACGCATGTTCGACTCAGACGCAGCCGCACAGCCGCGAATACCAACCACGAAGCGCCAAACTGTCCTCGATCCTTTCTTGTTGACCAGGGACCACGGCAAGACCCCTGGTCTCTATGTGAACCTCCATCCTCCTGGTATAATGATTCCCTGGCTGCTCCTCTTAGCGCTCCTCGTGCACCCAGGCGTTTTGGGGGGCCACGAGGGGTTCGTTCCGTGCTCGGCGCTCCTTGCGGCTGTAGCTTGACTGAGCTGCACTGACTGCCCGAGCCGTTCGGAGCTCCTCCTCCTCCTCCTCCTCCTCCTCCTCCTCCTACTCCTCCTCCTCTGGCCTTGGAGCGCGGCGATCGCTTCGGGAGACGGTGCGCCCCTTTGCCCTTGCGGCGCGGGCCTGCCGTGTCCGCACCGGGGCGTCTGGCGGAGCCCTCGGCCAAGGCTCCGTCCATCTGCGGGCTGCCCAGGTCGGCGATGCGTGGGGAGCGCGCCAGGTTCGGGGCTCTTCCCCAGAGATCCAACGTATTGAAAAAAACAAGGCGGAGGTTTTTCACAAATTTCGGCCCTTGGATGCCCTCGCAGGGCCTCGGGACCGTAAAAAAACGACCCAGGATGAAAAACCGGTCCTGGGGAATCGGTCGAGACTTCTGGGGACCGCGTATTGAAAAAATCACGACATCGGATCTCTGGGTCTGGGCAGGAGAGAGCGATAAGACGTGCGTGTGCATGAATCTGCCCGGGGTTCGAGAGCATGGCAATGCGCGAGCGTTGGTAGCACGAGGCTGGCCTCACGGACAGGGGTGTCCGAATCCACACACACACGGCTGGGCGCGTACGTTCATTGTGGGAACCCTATCTGAGAGGGCCTGAATCACCGCATTCGCCGCCCCCGCCCCTGCGTGCGCTGCCGACGTCGAGGTTCACCCGCGCGCGCGCACAGGAGTGGTAGCCCTGACCTCCGACGTCGTGTTTTTTCCAGCCCGTGCCCCTCGCGACCCCTCGAGTGTGCGGTTAGCTTGGACCATCGGGGATACCCACACCACGCCTACCCCTTCCCCTGGGTTGGTCTTTCATCCCCGACCGTTTCTTGAAGGCCCCCCCTGGCCCGACAGCGACGCTGGAGACCGCGCAGGCATTGGGACAGACGACGACCGAAACGACGACGACGACGACGACGACGACGACGACGACGACGACCACGTTGACGACGACGACGACGAAGACGACGATGACGACGACAGCGAGGACGGCGACGAGGACGAGGAGGACAAATGAAACGACGGCGGCGGCTCACATGTGCCAGCGGGGTCCGGACAGGATCGGGAGCAGCAGCGAGGGGCGATGGCAGGAGGGGGGGGCTCGAGGGAGCTCCGCACTGACTCTCATCCCTCCTCCTCCTCCCTTCCTCCTCCTCCTCCTCCTCCTCCTCCTCCTCCTCCTCCTCACCCTCCTCCACCTCCTCCCCGCCCTCCTCCTCCTTCTCCTCCTCCTCCTCAGCTCTGCATGCGAGGATGGCTGCAAGCCCAGCCTGAGCAGCGGAACAGCACGGCAGAACACAGTAGACCGTGGTGAGACGCATGTGCAGTGTCAGAGTTCAGGAGGTTCTGCAAAGATTTATCTCGATCGACCTGGGCCCATAATGAGCTCGCGGAGGTAGTTTTCTAATGCATGAGGTCGTTCGGCCTGGGACGACAGTGAGGTAGCTTGAGGACAGTTCCCTAATATGCTAGGTCGTCCGATCTGGGGCGATAGTGAACTCGAGGAGACAATTTTCTATTGCATTCGGTACTTCGTCCTGGGACGATCAGGGTAGCGGACGTGGGTGGATGGAAGCGTGGGCGAGGGGGGAGGGAGTAGGATGGAAATGATTGTATCAGTCTGTTTGCGCGGCAGCCAGCAAAGTAGGTGAGAGCACGAACGATATGTTCACATTTGCTTTCCCGAGCTTGGAGGCGATGGCCTGAGTGCCATAAACCTTCACCCGTTCCATATCGATGTTGCTTTCGAGGGGGTTCGGCTCTGCGCCGAAGCGGGCACAGGGCTCCATCGGCTAAAGGGTCCCGCAGGCGTCCCCTCTGCTGCAAAGCTTCTGAACTTCCCAGCAGCACCACCCTCTGCTACAGCAGAGCCGAGCTCCCTGTGCCTAGAGGTCGTGACTCACCAGCTGCGCAGGCTTCCAGCTCCAGCTCCTCCTCCTCCTCGCCCTGCTCCTCCTCCTCCTCCTCCTCCTCCTCCTCCTCCTCCTCCTCCTCCTCATTAGCCATTCCTCTCGGGGAGGGGGGCCGTGCCGCCCGGGACCTTGCCCCGAGGTCCGCCGGCCAACTTGGGAGTGGCCCTGCCAGCGGGGGCCAGATGCAATGTGCAGGGGGGGCGTCTCGCAATGCCGTTTGCGGTGCGAGGCAGCGAATGCGATGGGCTGGAGGTGTTGCTTTTACCGTGCTCTCTCAAGAAGAAGTCCCACGTGTCCGTGACGGGCGACGCGCAGGCCAGCATGCGGACGGTCGACGAGGCACGGGGGGGCCCACAGTGGGACATAGGAGTCTAAACTGCTGCGGGGTGGCGGTGGTGAAGATGACCGACTCGGCAGTTCGCCTAGATGTACACGTTCACGGAAGCCGCCCAGTACATCGGGCCCGCGTTTCTGTGCTAATGCCCGTTTTTCAGGAGATGGGGGGAGCCTGGTAGTGCACTGACCCACCCGCCTGAGGGCTCATGCATGGCTTTGTTATTGGTGCCTACACTTTACCTTTCTCTTTCAATGCGTTGGATTGGGCTGTGTTCGTATACTTTTCAGCGTACGTTTGGTCACGCAGCGCCAGCATAGCCTGAGAAGGAGCGCGCTCGCCTTAGGCTAGTTGGCTTGGGCGCAAGATTATCGACACTGGTGGGCAATCACTCATTGTTCATTGGTGGCTCTGCAGTGCACAGTGCTTTGTGGAGTACGTGACGTACATGCTGTACACCATCCTCTGAGGCTCTAAGCACGCTCGGCCCTCAGGAGGTTATAGGAGAATCCAGGAGAATCCTCATCATCATTCCTCAAGCAGCGCTTGCACTGAAAGGGGTCCTAGCGGATGTTGAAGGATTTGGCGAAAGTTCCCCGCCGATTTTGGTGGCAGGCTGGGCTCCCGGGTTCCAGGTTCCAGGTCCCGGGCCACTTTCGGAGGGCGGCGAGGTTCCCGGGTTTCCGGGTTTTTGGTCGAGTTTCTTATCGATCGGTCTCACCATCGATCTCATTACCGATGTCTCGATCGATCTCACTATCTGTCTCACAATCGATCCCACTATCAATCCCACAAGGGATCTCATTAGAGATCGCATGAGAGATCTCGCGATCGATCTCAGTATCGATCTCATTGAATCGATTTCACTCTATGTCTCACGATCGACTTTACAATCTTCTTCACTATCGATTCCACGATCGATCTCATTTTCGACCTCACAATCGATCTCAAGATCCGTAGTATCAGTTTTCAAATCATCCACTGATTGGGTTCTCTCTGGTGTAATCCTCCTCCTCCTCCTTCTCCTCCCTCCGTCCTTCTCCTCCCTTCTCCCTCCTCCCTCCTCCCCTCCTTCCTGCCTCCCCCCCATCATCATCGTCCTCGTCAGCCTCCCTTCCGCTCCACTCTCTATGCGGCTCCCCTCTCTCCGCCGACGGCGCCACACCCTTCACCCACCCGTCACACGCACTCTCTCCCAACCATCCTGTCCTCGGTTTGCAGAGGCAGCGCCCCGCGTCTCCCCCTCTCCTCTCCGCCTTCCTCCCGTCCCTGAGGGACGTGCACGTTCGAGAGGACGGCTGGCCTTTTCGGCGGCCGACGCACGGGCGGCGCACGGGCGACGAATGCGCGACGCACCTCCTGTCGCGAGGGGGGGGGGGTCAGCACGCCGGTCGCTTTACTGGGCCTTAACACGTCCCTCCTCTCCTTCCGCCCATCTCTGCCTCTGCCCTCCGCACCCGTCAACCCTGCCGGCACACCCCTCACACGTGCCGTGGCCCCATAGGGAGCTCCACCGAAAAGCCTCGGTGGAGGTGCGCGCGTGCGGCTTCACCACCCAGTGCTGCTCTTCATGGCCCCATAGGAAGCCCCACCGAAGGCCTCAGTGTGGTGTTTGCATGCGTCTCCCCCACCCAGCACAGCGCTTCGCGACCTCATACGGAGCTCCACCGAAGGCCCTAGTGGCGCTGTTCGCATGCGCCTCCCTCACCCAGCACAGCGTTTCGTGACCCCACAGGAAGCTCCACCGAAGGCGTCCCAGTTGCGGTGCTCGCATGCGTCTCCCCACCCAATACAACGCGTCGTGGCCCCATGGGGACTCAACCGAAAGCCGCAGTGGCGGTGGTCGCGTGCGTCTCCCCCACCTAGTACAGCGCGTGGTGGCCCCATGGGGACTCCACCAAAGGCTCCAGTGTCGATGCTTGCATGCGTCCCCCCCGCAGTACAGCGCTTCGTTGCCCCATGGGGAGCTCCACCGAAGGCCACAGTGGCGGTGTTCGCAAGCGCTCCACCCGCGCAGGGCACATTTTTGGATCCCGTTCAGTCTTCCATGTTGCCGTTCATCTCCCTGTCCTTCCTCCGTGTTCCCCTGATCCTCTTGCTCCTCCTAGTCATGCTGCTGCTCCTCCTCGTCCTGCTCCTTTTCCTTCTGCTCCTCCTTTCCGTCCTCCTGCTCGTCCGCCTCCTCGCCCAGTATACAAAAGGCCACCCGTTCCGATTGCACAGCTAGCGATGGGCCAACTCGTGCAACTACCATGTGGGGATCGAGGTACTCGGGGACCCAGGCCAGCCGGCGCAGCATGATTTTTCGCAGCGGGAGGGGAGGTTGGGAGCGTATGGATGCCAGTTGTGTCGCGATCGGTCCTAGCTGTTCCGTACCCCACTCCTATCTCCCCTCTCCTCCCTCCCTCTCTCCCCTCCACTTCTCCGTTTGCCCCCCCCCGCCCGACGACGACGACAACGACGAATACGACGACGACGACGACGACGACGACGACGACGACGACGACGACGACGACGACGACGACGACCGCAGCCCTGCGAAAGCAGGGAGGCGAGCCCCTGGCCGACAACGGGCTGCATAGGGCGCCGCACCCGACGGTCCACTTGATACGGAGGGGCCCACGGCAGGGGGCTGGCAGTGTCGTCGTCGTCGTCGTCGTCGTCGTCGTCGTCGTCGTCGTCGTCGTCGTCGTCGTCGTCGTCGTCGTCACCGCCGTCGTCGTCGTCGTCGTCGTCGTCGTCGCCGTCGTCGCGTGAGGTGGGGACACAGGGAGAGCATCAGGAGGAGGAGGGGGCGGAGGAGGGGGCGGAGGCAGGGGAGGGAAGAGGAGGAGGCGGAGGAGGAAGCGGAGGAGGCGGAGGAGGGGCGGATTTGTTTTAACGCTCGACTTCTGCTTGACCCCCAACGAGTGGGGACCACCTCTCCTCACAGCACAGTCCAGGGAGAGGGCAAAAACTGTACGTTTTTTTCCCTCTTGATCTGCTGTGGGTGTCGGCCTTGGGTTACATAGTTCCAGGCCGTAAGTCTTGCCCCTGTCTTCTTACAGGAACAGGGTTCACCCAGCGTCTTGACGCGGCCGCCTGTGCTGTAAAAGCCGCACCGACGGGAGATACACAGGAAAGAGCCGTCCGTGCAGTCCAACAACGCACAAAGATGGTTGAACTGCTCAAGGAGGCTCGGGCACAGGCGGGGAGGCACTACACAGTGGCCAGGCGCTGGGCGCGCCCGACCTCGCTTGCCTCTCAGACACGTGCTGCACTGCCAAAGCTCCCCAGACCAACGCCACTCGTGGGGCGTCTTCGACGTCTGAGCGGGTGGGGCCTGGGGCTTGATGAATTGAACGCCAGATAAGTCGAGCCGCGGCCAGCGCGGCAAAAGCTTGGCTGCCAAGAGGATGACAGCCTTCGAAATCCGGATCTCACGCTCGACGCGTGACAGAACGTCAGGGTTGGCTTGGGGATGGACATTTGCGCCCCGCTTAGCCGCGAGGTCGGCATGAAAGTTACCCGTCCTCCGCCAAGCCTCCTGAGCAGAAATTCCTTCTTCATCTACAGCTTTGTGCGCGGCGACTTTGACCAGGCCCTGGAGGAGAGGACCAGCACCCGCGAAGGCTTCCAGGACCGAGCCCGCGTAGGCCTTATGCCCCCCCAGGCGGTCCCGAGGCGCCCTGGAACACACAGAAACAACCGACGCACAATCAGAGAAAATATTCGCGGGCCCATCTAAATTAACACCAGCAGCAGCCAGTGCCGTGAACTCACCAGCCTGTGATGACTGCGGCAAGTGGGAACAGACAGGCTCTAGCACTCTGGCCAAGAGATGGCCCTGGTCAGACAAAAGCACAAAAGCCCAGCCAGCTCTGGACAATTCACGAATCTTAGACTGAAAACAACTGCCGTCCAGGAACATACTGCCTTCAAAGCGAATTTTCTCGGGCCCCTGGAATTCCAAGCCTGAATCCTGGAAACCTTCCTGGAAGAACTCCATCTTGACAGCGTCCGAGTCCTGCTGGCTGACTGGTTGCGGCACATAGTCGCCAGGATGCGCAAAGGCACCCGTCAAGAAGTTCACAAGGTCCCCAGAGTTTTGGTCACACGCGTCCCTGGCCCAAGAGACAATCTCCTCATCCACAAGCTCCTTCCTTTCCTCCATGCATACCTCACACCCCCATAGTCTATGAAAGACAGAGTCCACCTTAGTGTGACACAGCGGGCACAGAGGGCACACTTGGCAGCCATACCTTAGTGCACGGGAGTTGGTCCACAAGGCATTGCAGGTGAGGGCACGAACGGAGCCTTTTTCCCAGGCCGAGAGTTTTTTTCGAGCGGAGACCAGCCGTGACGACATCGAAGCACAGGCGATTCGATCCTTCGAGGTCGGGGGGCCCCCGATCGGGGGCCAACTCCACGGCAGCAGGCTCATCTAGGCCTTGGACAGGCTCTGGCGGAGGAGCTCCGACGCCACACAAGAGATCGCAGTCCACCAGCTTGCCGTAGGCCGCTCGCCCGAGCTGGCGCAGCACAGCCTGGCGCAGCAGAACCTTGAAAAGCGCTGGCGAGAGTTGCATACAGGAGAGCTCTCGCCCCATATTATCAGTGAAACTACCATGTTCTTCATATCCCATCCAATCCTCCTGAGACTCATGAACATGGCACTCATCGGACCCGTGACGCTCCTCCAAGTGACAGATTGCTGACAACTGCGAAAAAAACGCTTTCCCAGGAAGCCCGAATAGTAGCCCAGTCCAGGGTACCTGGAAAGGCACTGGTCCTGAGAAGCTAGACCTCTTTGATGTAGCGCAGCACAGGCGCAACCGAGCCGTGCCAAACAGGGTCTCCTTCAATGAGCGACAGCACCGTCAGCGATCTGCGAGCGGCATCTGGCTTGATGGAGCTGGCTGCCACACGCCGAAGACTGTGCACCTCACCGTCCGTGAGGCCCTGGACTTCACATCCATAAATGTATCCAGGCAGCGGGCCAGCAGAGGACACCTTGATAGCTTTCCTCCCAAAGTGAGAACGAAACCGTTTCAAACGAATAGCCTTGCGCTGCATCTTGATATTCCTCTCCTGGCGCTTCCTCATCCTCCCCTTGCCCGTCCTGAAACACTTGCCAGCCGCGTCGTCGCAGCCGAGGTTGATGGCGGAGGTGTCCAGTGCGCCGAAGGGGCCAAGATCAGCCTCCAGCTGCTGGCCCAGGGCACCACAGGAGCACACTAGGGCAACCTTGTCGAGAGCGACACGGCCGCCTAACATCTGCCTGATACCCGCCAGCAGCAGGGAGGCCATGTTCAGGATGGTAGCTCTAGCGAAGGACCTGGAACCGATAGCCGAGATGCTAGAGTCATCGATGTAGGCGTCGAAAGAGGAAAACTCCGAGGACTCCCGATCGATGCGGCGCAGGCTGAAAGACCGAGGAACGGCGTCGAAGGCATCGAGGGCATGGACACGGATGAGGGAAGTGGCCATGCTACAGCCCGCGACGATGCCATGAGTGGCCCTCAGAGGGCCAGAGATGATGCCAGAGAGGCAGATGTATCGTGCCGACTTATATGCCGCCAGAAACATATGCAGGACTCCCAGAGGAAATTGATGCCTGCGACCTCTAAGTTCCAAGGCCTCGAGGTCGATCAGCTCATAGTGGTTATGCATGTCCCACAGAACTGTGGCTGAGCAGGCACCTCGTCTGACACCAGCTTCCGACCTAAAGGCTTGGCGCCACGCACAATCCATAGCCCCTTTGTGCCGTCCAGCGGCCCAGTAGTCTCTGGAGAAACGCGTTTCCCAGGCCTCAGCCAGGGGCCTGCGGGCCCGCCCCCAGAGGCGGTACACCGAGGGGGAAATGCCGATCGGCCGAAAACCCCCCTTCTCCTTGGCCAACAAAGCCACCAGCACTGCCGAGAGCCGGGTCGGAAGAATGCCCGAGCGCTCAGCGAGCGAGAGGATCAAGCTGAACACCTCCAGGCTGGCATCACTGAGGTGCTGAAAATGCCTCAAGTGAAAACCGTCGTGGGACACAGCACTCCTCTTGGGATGCTTCCTGCTCAGCTTCCGAAAGAACTCCACATCCAGGGGGGGAAGGGGCTCAGAGATTCTGCACCTGAGCTTCGGGGGCGAAACACGGACCTGCCAGAGGCCCGAGTACGTTTTGACCTCAGCGTCAAGCAACTGTTGGGGATCAGACACGACCTGACCCTCCGACGAGGGTAGTAGTGGGCTTCCAGCACAGGGGGTCTTTGAACGCACAATGGGCATTGCGGGCTCCATGACTAAGTTTATCCGTCAACCAAGCGTGCCAGCCCTGACCAGCCGTGCGTTGGTAGCGCTTCGTGCAAGCAGCAAGAACCTCCTTCTGGCGCGCAAGAAGGGCCTCCAGCCTAGCGAGCCTCTCAGCAACTGGTCAGAAGGCCGCTCCGCTTCGCTCAGAGCAGGGTCCCCGGCAACATGCGAGGAGCCACCCCGACCCTCGCCCGCGCAAGGGGCGGGGGAGGCGCGTCCTGAGACCAAGTTCTTCAAAATAGCATCCAGCTCAACGCGGGGAGGAGGGTTAAAACAATCCCAGTCCTTGAGCGAGTCCCTGATGTCTTGCAACAGAGAAATGTTGTCCTGGTGGGTCAGCTGACCAGGGACCCACTCGGACTGGAGCACGCCCGTCAGCAGCTCGCCAACGGTGCGCCTGGTGAAGGTCGAGGCTTGACCAGCCCAGACCGCAGGAAAGCTGGGCAGCAGCACGGAACCTAGAACAAAACCACCTCATGGCACGAAGCTCCGGGTACCGCCTAGCTTTGACATGTTTCTGAATGATCGGCTTCCAACAAACCTGGGGGTCCTTGCCCCTCGAACCACGGCAGGGGAGCTCCTCCTCCAGCCTCTGACAAAGCTCTCCCTCTGTCTCGTTGGCCCAAATCTGATAGGCCTTGCTCAGAAGACGCTGGACCTCACTGGCATCCTGGGACCTCGAGGCTTTCTCACCCCGCTCGAGGAACCTGCGGGCCCTTCCGAAGTCACCTGGGGGGGGGGGGGGGCAACGCCCGCAGGGGCGTCCACGGGGAGAGGGGGGGGGGGCTTGCGGAAACCCAGGGCCTGCAGGCGGCAGAGGGCAGGGTAGAACTCCAGCTCCACCACGAAGTGCGGCGAGAACTCACTATCGCCGCATCGCTGCACTTGCTTCACACCTCTGGCCAAGCCTCCAGAAACGAGGAGGTAATCGTAGTCCGACTGGCGAGCGCCGAAACATGTGGGCGCACCATTCGAGGTAAGTTCGCATCTAGCCAGCTCCAGAAAACCCGCATCTCGCAGCTCAGGGGGCTCGAGGTTGAAGTCGCCCCCAACGACGTACGAGAGGCCTTCGAGAGCCACGTGGGAGCCTATAGCCTTATAGAGCTCCAACTGCCTGGCCGTGAGGCCCTCCGTGTCGAACCCGTAGACAGAGACGAGCCCAAACTGAACACCCCCTGGCAGATGGGCAACCGCACCCAGAGCACGGCCGTGGAAGATCTGCAGGGGTTGGCGGAGCCCCATGAAGGCCCTGGCAAGGGTCGCTACGCCTCCCGACGTGCCTCCTTCAGCCGTCCGGACTGCAGGCTCCCAAAGGCTCTTCCACCCATGATCGAGACAAAACTTCGAAGCACGACCAATCGAATCTTGATCAGCCAAATGGTGCTCCTGCACTAAGATGACGCGGGGGGTCTCCGCCGACGGAAGCCAATCGCGAAGCGAGCCCCAGCTGTTGCAGTTAGGCGTGGCGATAGCCATTCCGAGAGTGTCTTCGGCTGGCCTGGACCCTGGGCTTGGGACTCCTGCGCCCGAGAGATGATGACTATAGCTAGAACTAAAGTTGGCTCCATCAAAATTGGACTCCCACCCTTCCCCAATCCGACAAAAACTACACTCACGCGGGGCAGGAGACGCGTCAGGCGGGGAGCCGACACAGGAGCTCGAGGGGATAGGCCCCTCACCTTCAGCAGCCACTACCCCCGCCCCCACCACCGTTGGGGGCGGGGGGGCGAAAAGAAGAGTCAGAAGTTGAGAGTACCTTTGAGAGCCTGGCGCAGGGAGCAGGGTCGGCCCCCGAAGGCCGCGACGAGCTCGAAGCGCCTCCAGGTGAGGCGGCTGGGGCTCCACCGCCAGCCTCAGAAGTCGCCCGCTCAGCGCCGCCTGGCGCTGCAGCACCAGCTCCTTGGCCAGGTTCTCCAGCACCTTCGCCGCCACCAGGTGTGTCGCCCTCAGCGGTCCTCCTCTTCTTCGTGGACAGCCTCTTGAGATGCTCCTGATGCTCACGGCGAGCGGCCTCCAGGTGCGACGAAGCCTTGCCGAAGAGCTGCTTCGCCATGTCCTTGAGGCCCGAGCGCAGCTGAGCCTTGCGCGCCTCCAGCTGCTCCTTGTCCTCCGCGGACATCTCGAACTCCTCTGGCATGTTCGCGCGCAGGTCGTCGACGAGCTCGAAGCTGAGCTCCTTGCCCTCCACCAGGTCGCGCAGGCTGATGGTCGGGCCAGAAGACTGCTTGGGCTGCACCGGCGAGGCCACCTCCAAACTGATCTGCTCGACGAGCTCCGAATACTGCCTCTCGAAGCCATCCAGCTCGTCGGCCATCTCCTGGATGGTGGACTCGAGCATGATGGTCGCCTCACGCCAGCGCTCCAGCTCCAAGATCTCCTTTTCGAGCTTCTTCTCCACCTGCCGTATCTTGCTCTGGGTCTGCGAAGCACGGGTGTGGAGCGAGGCATCCTGCTGGCGAGATGGCTGGAGAAGCTTCGCCCGAGCAGAGTCGTACTGCTTGGCCAGCTCCAGTTGCCCTTGGCGTGTGGCGATGGCGGCAAGCTGCTGCAGGTCCTCCGCGCTGAGGCCCTTGGTGTTGGTGCCATCAGAGCACGCTCCACCACCTCCGCCGACGGGACCTGGAGGAAGCGGAGCGCCGCGAGGGTCACCAGCGTAGTGATGACGAGCGCCAACACCGTCTTGAACTGCGGGGCGCAGCGGGTCGACCTCCGAACATGTGGCGCCGTTCCATTGAGCTTTGCAGTGCTTGCACTGCCACATCCAGCCAAGGTTGCGCGCACATCCACAGGAACCGCACCTCCACTTGGCATGACGGTGGGGTGCTGGGCGGCTCTGCCAGGGCGCGGGGGCCATGCGCTCGCGCCGAGACGGGCCGAGCCAAAGTGACTCGCGACAGCAACGCCCTTCTGAAGTTCGCTGCCGACAAGCTCCTCCAAATTGGCTGGAGCCAGAAGGGCTCGGAGGAGGGGCGGAGGAGGCGGAGGAGGAGGAGGAGGAGGAGGAGGAGGAGGAAGGGACGGAGGATAATCGAGGGGGGAGGTGACGGGAACGAAGTTGTCGGGCATCGGGAGATTCACGAAGTTCTGCTGGTTTAGGAGGGTGGCGGGGAGGCAGAAGGAGGAGGGGGAGGACGAGGGGGAGGCGGAGGAGGGCGGGAGGGAGTCTGAGGTGGAGGATGCGTTCCGCGCTTAGTTTGTATTTGTCTGAGGCTCTGTCAAGGGGCGAGGGGAGAGAAGAGGAGGTGGGTGGAAGTGGGAAGTGGGCGTCATTCCCTCCTCCTCCTCCTCCTCCTCCTCCTCCTCCTCCTCCCCCTCCCCCTCCGCCTTCTCCTCTTCCGCTTCCTCCTCCTCCTCCTTTGGACCCCCTCCCTCCTCGTCCTCCTCTTCCTCCTCCTCCGCATCCTATGCCCTGTCCTGGGATGGTCGCACACACTATGAGCCTGACGCTTGACAGGTTTTTTTTTCAAAATGCGTAACTCTCCTTATCGCCGCACCTATTCCTCTTAAAAGCTTGCAACCGTCACTGATGATGGAGTAGGGGTCGGGTTCAAACGTGAACTCTCGCCGTTGTGCCGGGTACATGTGTTTTTTAGCAGCGGCAGTTACATGGATGGAAAGGGGTAGTTTTCAACATGCAACCCTCGCCTTAGCACCACGCACAATTGGGTCCAAAGTTCGCAACAGCTCCGATGGTGAGGGGCGGCTCTGTTTCAACATGTGGTTCTCGCTTCAATTAGTAGCACATGTGCTTTAAAAGCTTGCAACAGTGACAGGCGATGGGTGTGGCCCTTGTTTCCTCCTAAGAGGGGCCGTCGCTGGGGACTTCCTGCTAAAGTAGAGACGTGCATGTACGTAACAGGTGCACGTAGGTGTGGCCGCTCATTTTCAAGCTGCGGTTCTCGCTTGAGGCTGCGTCGAAGGCCATGGCTGTGAATGTAAACTTGTGCAACAGCTATACACATTGGGGCGGCCCCTGTTCGTCAGAAAAGGAATTTCGCGGGACGCCTCGTTAAATTGTATGACCCTATTTGTTCGCAATTCCTGTTGCTGGCTGCAAGGATGCGTGACGGTTCCTTCCCAGAGTGGAACTACTACCTGGATGGCAAGCCATTCGGGTGCGGGTCTTTCAAGAGGGTTCGTCTTGTAGCGAAATGGCAGCACTTGGAGGGACTTATGAGGAGGGGATTTGGGACATAATCGCTTGTTGCGGCATCGTTGATGTACATCGGGCTTTCTCTGGTCCTGTTCCTCCTCCTCCTCCTCCGCCTCGTCGTCGTCCTCCTGCTCCTCCTCCTTCTCTTCCCCTGTCCATGCTACCCGTTGCTTCGCCTGAGCTATCCTCCTCACCTTCGGAGGAGGAGGGCGTGGAGAGGAGGAGGGAGCGCAGGAGGAGGAGAAGGAGGGTGAGATCGATCAGTCTGGCAGAGTCCAGGGCTACTTCACAGCGGCTAGAGTGGCACATCATCTACTGCAGATTTCGTAATAAAAGGGAGGGGGTCTGGACCCTCCAAGACAAGCCATTTCAGACCTCCCCCGTGGGAGAACCCTCCAAAACATCGTCCCCAGACCCCCCAGGCCCTCCAAGATAGCCTGGAAGAGACCCCCCCCCGAAATGAGACCCCCCTCCCTTTATTACGAAAACTGGAGTAAACATTCGCATGGTCCTGCTGTGGTCACCCTGTGGTTGGTCGCTCCTTGTTCCTCAGCGCACCTGCATTCCCAGCGCAGGGGTCGGCGGCTAGGGTCTGCCCGCTGCCTCGCACTCTGCGTCGGCATCCGTCGCTTTGACGCCTTTCAATTTCGCACTGACCTCATTTTCGCTGATGCACTATCCCTTATCCCTGCACGAAGCCGCTCAGCCCAATCGTTCTCACCATGTATCCCATTCGTTTTGATCGAAGGAGGCGCGTTGGCCCGTCCATGCGGCGATTACCTCCTCGAACAGCTCGCCGAGTCTGGCGTGCAACCAACGGTTTCTGAGCAGCGAGATCGCGATTCATAAACAAATGAAATGGAAGTCCCGGGCAAGAGCGTGATTATTGAGGAAGTTGCGAGGAGGTCTCGAGCGAGAACGCCATGCTTGAAAACATATGTGAGGAAGTAGCGTCAGGCGGGAACCGTTGTTGTTGTAGACGGGGGCCCAGGGGCGCTGCTTGTGGCTCAAGATTTTCCATCATCAGAAACCGGATGCGAGCGCCAGGGGGAGGATTCCAATTGCAAAAAATCAATGAGCACCCGTCATGGTGGCCCGCAACATTTTCAGAAGTGAGAGTCCAACAGCATCAATCCACTTCATATTGTGTGTTCTCCATTGCCCGCGTGTCAATGAACATTTGCACCCCAAATCATCGATGATCGTCCCCTCGTTTATGAACGTGTGCCAATGTGGGGGGGAGCTTTTTTCTCTGCCAGCTCATGGGCAAACCCCGACAGGGTCAGACAAGCGGGCCAGGCGGGCGGACTCTAACGGACGGGTCGTTCAGGTGGGACATTGAAGCGGGGGGTGTGCGGCTTTCGTGCAGTCGACCCGGCGGACCCTAACGGGCGGGTCTAGAATGGATCTTAACGGGCGGGTCCGGCGGGCAGATTTTTACGGGCGGGTCCGGCGGGTGGGTCCCAACGGGCGGGCCTGGCGGGCGGACCCCAGCGACCGGGTCGGGCAGGCAGAATATTACAGCGGGCGGGCGGGCTTCCAAGCAATCGACCCAACGAACCCTAAGAGGCGGTTCGGGTGGGCGGACCCCGAGTGAGAGCTCATTTTAATATGGTTCGTCGTGGCCCGCGTTTTGTTCAGCACGTGTATCCCCCTCGAGTCTCACCCTCGTCGCGTACGAACGTACCCGCTTAGCTCCTCCTCTCCCTCCTTAACGGTAGGGGGTCTCGCCGCATCACGATGCAGGACCGCCGTCCCTCCCCACCTCCCCCCCACATAGTGTTCGCGTTCTGTGATCGCCCCTACATGTATTTCTGATGGGCACGGTGCTAGTGACTCACCGCCCACCGAGCCGCCCCAACCCAACCCGAAGGCCCCGATGTGTGCTCCACTTCCAGTAGGGGGGGTGTTCGGGGAGCACGGGAAAAGCACACGTGGAACCCGTGTACCCCCTCAAACCGAAATTCGGGGCTTCGGGTTGCGTTGGGGTGACCTGGCAGGCAGTCAGTGACGCACCGCCGCCAGCTCGCTCTGGGCGACGGGCCCAGCCCAATGCAGCCGCGTGCTGCGCGAGGGGCCCGGCCCCCCCTGGGCCACCGCGAGCGGCATGCCGCGAGACGGACTTCGAGGCCAGCGTCGGCCAGCCGGGACCTTATCGGCCCCTCAAATCTTGGCGTTGCAATTTTTCTTGTGCGGGCGGTTTCGCTGGGCTTCGGGCCCCGGGACCCTCACAGACCGAACCGGCTCCCAAAATGGCGCAGAAAGATGGGGTCTAGGGTTCCGGTCGTGATTGGTGGCGATGTTTCGATGTCTGCGCAGCGTCGGATCTCAGGGCCTTCTGTGAGTCGACGCCGCGAACAAGCTGCACGGCCGTGAGAAATCGCGACGGCAGCCCCAGCCCCTGACCTCCTCCAGTCCCCCTCGAAGCCGGATCGGCCCGTCAGGGCCTCGCAGACGCAGTGTGAGGCCCAAGTCGGGCCTGTCCCTCTACAGGAGGTACATTCAAAAGTAGTCAAAAAATGCTCTGGGGACGATGTGTTGACCCTTTTTGAGCCTTTTTTATACTATGTTTACTTTCTCGTCCCAAATTCCCCTGTAGGGGGACAGGCCCGACTTAATGTTAGGGGGGGGCATACAATCGGGGCCCTGAAGAAGGAAACCTTTTCGTTGGGGAGGGGCTCCGCGTTCCTTGAGTGTTTCACAGCTTGCCTCAGGTTTCCTTTATGTTTTCGACCGGAAATCGGAGGTTAACTCATGGAAAACAGGGGCTCCGTTCCTTATTTAGGGTTCCTTAGGTCAACGCCCCGACTGTAGGCTCAGCGGGGGGGCGGGGCGCGCCGACACCCCATCGCCACTTTCTTCGCCGACGGGGGGCCTCGTGGCCCGCCCCGCGCAGGAAGGCTCGGCCCCGCTGCCCGGGGGCCTGCCGCCCCTGCGCCGCCGCTCCCAGGTCGAGGCTCCCCCCCGTGGCGCCCGCCCCCGCCCCCCCTCGTGACGCCCTCGAGACGCCCTCGAGAGGAAGAGGCTGAGGATCAGGAAGGGGAGGTTTGACCCCCTGTGGTTGTCGGCCCCGAAGGGGCCGAGCACAGTGGTCCGCCTTCAGCTACTCCCAGCTGCTCCCCCCCTCGTGACGCCCCCCCCTCGGCCCCGGGGCTCCAGCTTGGGCGGAGGCGCCCGGCGTGAGAAAAGCTGCGGTGCCCAACAGCGGATCTGGTTCAGGAGGGGAGAAAAACACACAGACACAAGTAATCGTCGATTCCCCAGAAAATATGGAAAATATGGGAAGTGGGGGGGAACACAGAGACCCAGAAAATATAGGAAAGTAGGGGGAATCTGGTAATTTGTGTATATTTATTTGTGTGTCCCAGTTCCCCTTCACTGGTTCATTCTGAGCAGGACTCGCTGTCCGCGCCGCCGCGGCCTGTGCCCATTCGAGACAGAGGGGCGCCTGCCCAGCAGCGGCCACTGCTGGTTTGGGACAACGTGTGCTGCTGGGCATTGCACCCCTTCTTTCCGTACCCATTGTTGTTTTTGCGGCGTGTTTTCGAGTCAAAACAAAATAAGCTTATAAACTAGTGCGCGTATACACGCCAAAAAGACCCCCCCCCCCTCCCCCCAAAAAAGCGGGCGCCCAGACTCGTGACGCTCCCCCTCGGCCCCGGGGCTCCAGCTTGGGCGGCGGCGCCCAGCGTGAACGAGTAGGGGGCCACAAGCGAACCCTACCCCTACCCCCCACGATTTCTGAGGGGGAGGGTGGGGCTCACTTCGCCCGTGACCCCCCGAACGAAGTGAACCCCACCCTGCCCCCTCAGAAACCGTGGGGGGTATAGGGGCAGGCTTCGCATGTGGCCCCCTAACGAGAGAGCCGCGGCGCCAAGGCTCCCCGGGGCCCCTGCCCCGCCGAGGAGGAGGAGGAGGAGGAGGAGGAGAGAGGAGAGGAGGGAGGGTAGGAGGAGGATGAGGATGATGAGGAGAAGTAAGAGGAGGAGGAGGAGGAGGAGGAGGAGGGGGAGGAGGAGGAGGAGTGGAGGTAGGGAGGTGGAGGGAGGGAGGGAGGGGGGAGGCGGAGGAAGGGAGGAGGAGGAGGGAGGAGGAGAGGAGGAGGAGGATGAGAGGAGTAGGGAGGAAGGAAGGAGGAAGGAGTAGGAGTCGGGAGGCCGCTTGCGGCAGGTTCCCTTAGCCCGAGGCCCGATCCGCCCGCGGCCGCCCGCCGCGGGCCGCCTGCCGGGGCCGCCCGCGCCGCGGGCACGCGCGCTCCGAGCCGCGATGGGCAGCGCCTGCGGGTCGGCCAGCGAACGAGGAAGGGACGTGTCCCTCGGTGGGGGGATCCCGGCGGGTGGGGGGGCAGCTTTGGCGGCAATCGAGAAGGGGGGGGGTGGGGGGGGGTGTGGGTGGGATGGGGCGAGGGGCGGAACGAATAAAAGAGGGGGGGGTAGAGGGGGGAAGCTCAGGGGCCAAAAAAACTAAACGAAAAAAACGACAGGGGGGGGATGGGGGCGACGCGGAACTTAAGGGGGGCGGTTGTGGGGGAGGCGGGGGGGGGGGGAAGCTCCCTGGCGCGATAAGGGGGGGGGGGATAGGGGCGACGATACAACGGAGCGTGGGGAGGGGGGAAGCTCAGGGGCAAACGAGAAGGGGGGGTGGGGGGGGATTTTAGTTAGGCAACGAGCGGGGGTGGAATGCGGCGGTGGATGCGTTTGACGGGTACGGAATAGGGGGGAGGGGGGGGGGGGGAGAGCCAGCACAGGGGGGAAAGGCCTTAGGGGGGGGGGGGACAGGCATAGGATAGGCATCGGGGCAGCGATAGGGGGGGGATAGGCATAGGGGGGGGAGGATGCATCGGCCCCCCCGATCGCCCATGGATCGTCGAGAGGGGCCCGATGGCGCCCGCCTGCCCAGGAAGGTGCGGATTCGCTGTCGGAGGCCTATCGCCGATCTATCGACGATGCATCGCTGATTCCAGGTCGATGCATCCCCCCCTATGCCTATCCCCCCCTATCGTTGCCCCTATGCCTATCCCCCCTATGCCTATCGGCTGCCGACGAGGAGGACTTCCCGGCGGCCAGTCTGGGGGGGAAGCGAGGGGGGGGCGGGCCTTCTCAGAAGGCTCGGGGGCCCTGTGGCCTTCTGATAAGCTTCCGGAACCTTCCCCGAAGGCACGGGAAACTTCTCGGAAGGCGCGAGGGTTTCTGAGAAGCCCCGCCGCCTCCTGCGAAGGCCTTCTCCGTCTTCCATTCGGACGCCAGGTGGTTTTTGGGTCATAACTCGGCTCTCCCATGGCAGTTGGGGCCGATCCGGGCACCCCCGGAACGCTTTCGGCCCGGTGCAATCGCTGGAACGCACCACGAGGCTGTTTAATACCGCCGCGGACCGACGCAAACGCCCGCAGACTTCGAACCTCGAGCCCGAAACTTCCCCCTCCTCCTTCCCCCCCCCCCGCTCGCCTCCTCCTCCTCGCTTCCCCTCCTCGCTCGCCGCCAGACGTCGAGGGGGGGGGGCTCCTCGGCGGCCTCGGCGGGCGGCGGCGCCGGCGGCGCGCCCCTCCCCTCCGCAGCCCGGGGGCCCTCCGCAGGCCGCCTTAAGGCTCAGAGGGGCCAGCAGGAGGAGGAGGAGGAGGAGGAGGAGGAGGAGGAGGAGAGGCTTCGTCGTTTTCTTTGTACTTCAGGAGGAGTATGCAGTGGTTATTGTTAGGCGTAGGTCTTGGTATGTCAGTATTCTTCCTCTTCTATCTTCCTTTTAGTACTTTCCTTCCTCTTTTCTCCGTCTTCCTCCCTTCTCCCCATCCCCCCCCACCGTACCCATACTACCTCATCAGCACCCATCAAAATCCGCACCCGTCTCCCCTCTCCTCTCACTTCTCCTGCTGTTTTTCTTGTTCGAGCGTCCAGGTTCATGGGCGCTTCTGGCCCTCCTGGGGCCTCCGGAGGCCTCGGTCCGGGGGCTTCCGGGGCGGCGCACCGTCGTCGTTGTCGTCGTGGAGTCGGAGGGGCACGTCGAGGACGAGGGATTGGTGGGATCCAGGCCGCCCACGATAATTGAGGAGGTCAGAGGAGGGAGAAGACGAAGGCGGAGGAGGAGGAGGAGGAGGAGGAGGAGAAGGAGGAGGAAGAGGAGGAGTGTCGTTGGGCATTCTGATCCGTTTTGCTGCCGCTGAGGTCTTTCAGAGGCCTCTGGAAGAGCGAGGGGTACGCCGCCTGTCGTCGCCATCGTCCCAGCATGAGTTAGGGCCAGAGACCTTTTTCCTCCTCCCCCCCTCCTCATCCTTCTCCCTGCTCCCCGTTGGCACTTGAGAGGGCGCTCTATGCAGCATTGATATACTTCGCAAGGTAGTCCCGTAGTAGTCCCCCTCCTCCCATCCTCCTTCTCCTCCCTCTTCCCATCCTAGTCACAAGTAGCTTTCCAAGGGTACCGTCGCATCCTTGCCACTTCGGCCGTTACTTAGCCTTTTCGGCCCGTACGGTGCTGCTCAGAAGGTTCAACATGGGCGTCCACGACCCGTGCGTCCTTACAGCGTGTCCTTCTGATCCGGTTTGACAGTACGTGAGATGGTGTTGTGTTGTTTGTGTCTGTTGCGACGAGGCAAAAACATGTTTGGAACGGAGCACGCCGATGCGACACTGCCCTCTCTTCGTGTGACTCCCACAGGGGAAACTAGCAACAGACAACTTAAGGAATGCCATCGTAAGTGCTAATGCTAAGAACGTGTCGGACACACTAGTTGTATCGCGTTGTGAATGTCGTCAGGTGCAAATCAGAAGCACAGTATCTCAAGTGCCTAAACATCCAGTCGAGAAATTACACACTCGATGTTCGGGTGCGTGCTGAGCCTGTGAACCAAATTCAAGCAAACGCGCCAGAAGGTCAACGTAGGCGCGAGAAGATGATGCACGCGCTGGAGCCGAAGGAAACGGACAGGAAACCCAAGGAACCCTCAAGAAGCCATCGGGGATCTCTGGGCTGTGAGGAGATACCCCCTACAGGAGCCCTCTTAAGGACTCTGCACAGTTTAGGGTGCCCAAAGAAGGTCCAAGAGGGCCACGAGTCAACTAACTGACTGCACACCTTGGTGCAAAGGCACACATCCAGACACCTACTCAAACATCCAAGCGAACCCACACACACACACATACCAATACACCGTCTCATATATGTATATACCTGTGTATATATATATGCATATATGCACATGTATGTAGATGTAAGTCTGGATATACACATGTATTGATAAACATACGTTGAATATACACTGAGCGTTGCGAAAATAATGCTGCAGACCCGATGCGTAACCGAACATTCAGACACTGTTAACACATATGTGTCAGAGGAAGAAACATGTGAACTATTCGGTTCATGAGAAATTCTGCATTTACATATTTATTGCGTGCACGGGGCATCGCAGGGATGCAGATGATTTCTTGTTGGAGGTTGGGAGGTGAGACCGAAGTGAAACGAAGGCCCCTACCAGGAAGTCGGCTTCGGTTACGCGTCGTGTCATGCGTGCGGGCCAGGCGAAGCTGCACGAGGGCGAGAGTTATCCTGCCCTGACTAACTAAGCCCAGGCCGAGCCAAAAAGAGTGGCGCTAGTTGAGGCGTGCCACGGATTATCCAGTGGTTGTCCCGTGATTGTTTTGTGGTGTGTCCGGGGTTGTCCAGCGGTTGCTCCGTGGTTGTGTTGTCCCGTGGTTGTCCCGTGGTTGTTTTTTGTTCGTCCCGCGGATGTCCCGTGGTTGTCCCGTGGTTGTCCGTGGATGTCCCGTGGTTGTTCTTTGGCTTTCCCGCTTTTCTCTTGTGGTTGCCACGTCTGCAGACTGATAGATCGTGTCCCGGCAGATAGACAGTGGGATCGGTCCATGTGTACATATGCATGAGCAGTTGATAAATGGATAATGCCACCTGTAAATCTTGTCTGGTAGGTCGATTGATCGTGAGATCGATAAGTGCAGTTTGAGATCGATGGACCAGTAGCTCGATGTCTACTATGCGAGTGTTACTGGTAGGATGGTAGTATAGTGAGTGGCACAACCAGGTCATTAGTTGTCCCGTTGTTGGTCCGTGGTTGTTCCGTGGTTGTCCCGTGGTTGTCCCGTGGTTGTCCTGTGATTGTCTTGTGATTGTCCCGTGGTTGTCCCGTGGTTGTCCCGTGGTTGTCCATGGCTGTCGCGTGGTTACCTGGTTGCCTCGTCTACAGAGACAGACATTTAGATAGTGCTTCAAAGTAGATAGAAATACTCGAGGTAAGTGCGCTTGGTGTTCGGCTGGTGTCTGGTTGGTGTGCGCCCGTGGGCACCCCGTGGGCACCTCGCGTTGTGTGTGTGTGTGTGTGCGTGTGTGTGTGTATGTGTGTGTGTGTGGGCGCTGGGTGGGCGTGCCGAGGTTCCGCCTGGGCGCCACGTGGGCGCCTCGCGCGCTGGGCGGCCGCGCAGACTGCACGGCATGGCTTTTGAAACACAGCTTGCACCACACATGTTACACCACAGAGCTACACCAGGTAGCTTTGCACCGCACAGCTTGCACCACAGAGCTTGCGCCGCGTAGCCTGCACTACGCAGGCTACACCGCCACACATCCTGCACCACAGTGCTTGCGCCACACTGCTTGCACCTCACACGTTGCACCACATAGTTTGCACCACATAGCGTTCACCGCACAGCTGGCACAAATCAGTGTGCAAAATCTCACTGGGGCCCGCGCTGGCAAACATATTTGGCGCACGGTCACCACACCTGCGAACATAGATTTAGAATTGCATACACATGTGTACAACTGTACGTGTACACATGTATATATATATATATCTATATACATATATATATATATATGTGCATAGGGCCGATCGACAGGGAGACCGATTGATATGCTGTTCATGGGACCGACTGGTATGGAGTGAGACCGATAGCATTGGCATACTATATAACTGCACATCGATCGAGGTCGTCAGGTAAACAGCGGATCCGACCCGCCACCAAACGCAAACCGAAAGTTGCACCGCCCTTGTCCCCCCCCCCCTCACAGGTATCTGGAGGTCCCCACAGGTCTCTGGAGGCCTCGCATTCCTGACGTTCCCCTTCCTCCTGTCCTCCGTCTCATTGGTCTATTTCTCCCCCCAGGTTGATGTTAGATGTTCCTCCTCCTCCTCCTCATCCGTCATCTTTCCCTGCCCTCACTGAGGATCAGGAGGAACTGGATCCCTGCGACGGCCACGTCAAGTGCCACACCAATCCCAGGCACTTCCCGCAGAAGGCACGCGGGGCACGACGAGGGTGAGGAAGCATCTGGCCTCAACTCCTCTCCCATCTTCCTCGTCCTCCTCCTTGTTCCTCCTCCCCTGCTCACCGCTCCAAAATCCTCCCTCTTTCCCTCCTCGTCCTTGTCCTTATCGCTTCTCCTCCGACGCATTCCTACCATCAGCACCATCAGCAGCAGTACCGGCAGCCTCGTCATTATCATCATCATCATCATCATCATCATCATCATCATCATCATCATCAGCAGCAGCAGCAGCATCATCATCATCACCACTCATCATCACCACTCATCATCATCACCCTCAGCATCATTATCATCATCATAATCATCATCACCAGCATCATCAGCAGCAGCAGCATCGGCAGCATCATCAGCATCAGCATCAGCATCAGTAGCATCATCATCATACTTACCACCATCGGTATCATCATCACCAGTATCATCATCATCATCATCATCATCATCATCATCATCATCATCATCATCATCATCATCATCATAGTCATAGTCATCATCATCAGAAGCATCCTTATCCTAATCATCAGAATCACCATCATAATCATAAACATAATCGGCATCAGTGGCATCATCATCGTCGTCATCATCAGTATTGGTAGGATTAACCTTATTATTGTGACTACCATCCTCATCATCCTCATCCTCATCCTTGTCCTCAACCTTCCACCTTACCCTCCATCTATCTCCCGTCTCCTCTTTATTATCCTGCTCTCTCTTCCTCCTCATCCTCATCCCTCTCGTCCTCCTCTTCCGTTTCTCTGCGCCTTGTGGTCTTCAGTGTTTTTCTCCCCCTTATGTTTCTCGTTTTCGTCCACTCCATTATCTTTATAATACATATCTCCTCCTCCACCTACCCCCCATCCGCCCTATCCCACCCACATCCGCCTCATCATCATCACCCTCCTCTTCCTCATCCTCAATGTTATGTTCGTTTTCTGGCTCTTCCCTCCTTATATTGTCCCTGTTCTACCTTCTCCTCCAGGGCGGTTCCTTATCAACATGTGGTTATAGGTTGACTTCATCCCGCTTTATGGCTCGACGTTGACACTTGAGAACAGTTTCACGGATGGAGAGTGCTTCGTTATCAAAACGAAGTTAACGATGGAAACGTCTTGGGGTCCTTGAACGTTATGTCCCTACCTTTTTTCGCATTTCTGGTTACGCATGAGAGCAATTCCTACAGGGGAAAAGACATGCTTGCAAGGATGTATGAGGATGGTGCTTGGGACGGGAGGGTGTGTCCCAGCAGCATTGACACATCTTGAGTCTGCTCTGGTCTTCGTGGTGGTCCTTCTCCTCCTCCTCCTCATCATCCCCGTCCTCCCGGTCCTCCTCCTCCTTCCTCTCCCCGTCGTACTCCTCCACAGTGGTACCATTATGAATGCTGTTCTCGCTTGTCCGAATCTGTGCTTAGAGTATATGCACCCCCCATCCGCGCATTGTTCTTTACATAATGTCGGCGAGTCGTTGCTTCTTATTTGTTTTCCTAAATCCGATCAGTTCGGATCCTTCAAAAGTGCGCTTCCCGTGCATCGCTGGCCTCATTTCGGCGTTTCTGGTTCTTCCAAATGGTGCTTCCGCTGCAGCGATGGTCTCAGTTCCGCGTTTTCGGTCCTTCCGAATGGTGTTCCCGCTGCAGTTTTAGCTTTATTTCCGCGTTTTCAGGCCTTCCGAATTGGTGCCCTCGCTGCAGCACCAGCCTCACTTTTAAATGTTCGGTCCTCCAGCATGGTTTTCTGGCTGCACGGTTCACGCAGCCATGGTACGCAATACAATGGTGTTCGACGTAAGACTATGCTACGACTACATGCCTTGCTCTACGCAGGGCCATGCCATGCAATTGTATGCCGTGCAATGCTATGCTACGTACCGCTATGCGATGCCATTCTCTGCGCTGCAATGTTATGATATGCAACGCTTGCTGACGAAATGCTATGCCATGCGATGCATCTCGTGCCCTGAGGAAATCGATGTCCTCTTCCACATCCTACCGTACTAACAGAGGAGGGGCTCTACGCAGCGGTGAGGGATGGGAGGGGCGGGTATGATGTCAAGTATGATGCGAGCGCGCCTCACTTGTCCTCTCTCCTTGCTCCTCTCTCCTCCCTCCTCTCCTTCTTCCCCTTCCCCTGGACCAGGCCTACGGAACCGGGGAGGGCGGCCAGTGCCTGCTCTTCCTGGAGCACGCCAACTCCGTCCCGTACAGGGACACCGTGCGCGAGCTCACCTGCCACGCGGTCAACTCCAGGCGCTCCCGGGTGCCCCTTCCGATCGCGCACGGGGAGGGAAGGGGGGGGCCGCGCGGAGGGATCTGAGCTTCTGGGCGGCAGGCGCCTCTGCCGTGGAGCCGGGAGGCTTTCGCAGACCCCCCGAGGACCTCAGATCTCCTGGACATCTCAAGCGGGATCGTGGGGGTGGCGGGAGAGGCCGGATCTTACCAGCCTGGAACATATCTCTATATATCCCTATGCTGGGCATCGCCTCATCACAGTGCCAATCTTAGGGGTTCCCTTATTTTTTGAGGGCGCATCCCTAAGATTGTCATCGCCTTTTGGCGTGTCAATCTTAGGGACAGGGATACGTTCGAGGCTGGTAGTTCTGGACATCTCAAACGGGATCGTTGGGGCGGCGGGAGAAGCCAGATCGGCATGTCTGTCTGAAAGGAAGCCCACCATGACTTGTTGCGGGCCAGGGCAGCCCCAGGGGGAGAGAGGGGGGGGCAAGCTAGGTGCACGCACGCCATATCTGTCATCCTCCACCTCCCACCCTCCCCTCCCGTTGCTCGTTTTTTTCTCTATCCGTGGGTGTGTCATCGCGGACCTGGGAATCCCACCAAGAACCCATCGTGTCATGCGCAATCGGAAGTGGGGAGCTCAGCAGGGTGAAAAGGAGGAGGAGGAGGAGGAGGACGACGACGACGAACAGCAGCCGCGGGAACTGGAGCGCAAGGACCGGGAGGAGCAGGAGGGCCAGCTGAAGGCGGAGGAGGGGAGAGGAGGGGGGCGACAGCGACGAGGCAGGGCGGGGCCGGTCAAAGGGAGCGGCGGCGCACTTCGGGGCGCACGCAGCAGGCCGCGCATGTGAGGCCCTCCTCCTCCTCCTCCTCCTCCTCCTCCTCCTCGTGAGCTCGGGCCATTTCGGACGAAGCTGGCCCCCAGGGGCCACGCGCGGGCGGAGGCAGCAGGGCCGCGCAGGTGAGGCCCCGCCCACAGCTCCCACCCACAGGGTGCCATCCGCAGGAACTCGCTCGTGTGATTGTCTCTGACATGAGGTTTCCGCTTCATTCCGTCGGAGTTTCGGTGTGTGGTCACGGAGAGCATCGGGCTTCGGTGTTTTGTCAGCTCTCGCGGGTGACTTTGAGCATCCCGCACGTTGCATCGGATCCTCGTACCTTCTTGTTAGGCCTTGCCCACATGCCCAGCATCTTCAAGTCGACGCAGGTTTCATGTACATTGCTGGGTATCTTAATCAAGTACAACGAATACCCCACGTGTATAAGCCGTTTTTAATCACCAACCTGTTTGTCAGTGATGATGCACCTTGAATGTTAAGTTCAGTTGTTCTGTTTTGCTGACGAGTATCATATCCACGTGGGTGTTCATGTGTTCGGGTGACTTCCACATGGAAAGGAAGACACATGTCTAATCGGATTTGCGCGCTCTGACTCACATGCGTCGTGTTTTCGCGAAAGCAGGCGCGCACCAAACATAGGTACCACTGATCGGAGTGTCTCGGGATGGGCGGCCAGGAGATCGGGGCCATGTTGAGCCTGGGGACAAACTTGTCCCCAGAATCCGGGGACACGTTCCCGTAGCCGGTGTTGTTGTCCCAGTTTTCGTTTATTCCCCAGCGAGATGATTTTGTGGTTGTTGTTGCCTCTGCTGCTAGAGTTTATGGTGTTGTTCCCAACCCTCCTATGGTTGGGCATTCGTTTTGAATAGAGCAGTGTGGTCGCCCCGTCCTCCTCCTCCTCCTCCTCCTCCTCCTCCTCCTCCACAATTACTCAATATGAAAATACTCTCCCTCTTCCCCTGATGGCGTCCGGGTGATGGCCGCGCACCCTCCGCGTATTGTTTTTTTACACGCAGGATGCCCGGGAAATCCCGGGAAACGACTCTCGCTGAGGCGCCGGCGTCATTTTTTCCCAAAATGCTGTTCTCGTTGAGGCGCCGGCTTCATTTCTGCTCCCGAATCGTTCCGAATCGTGCTCCCGCTGCAGCGTGGGCCTCATTTTCGGATCGGTGTTTGGCCTCCGTCGTTCAGGATGGCGTTCTCGCCCCAGCGCGGGCCTTTTTCTCGCGCGCCCATCCGCCCGCCACCACCGCGCCGCACCGCCACCACCACCACCACCACCACCACCACCACCACCACCACCACAACCACCACCAGCACCAGCACCAGTACCAACACCACCACCACCAGCACCACCACCACCAGCACCACCACCACCACCACCACCACCACCACCACCACCACCACCACCACCACCACCACCACCACCACGACAACCACGCACACACGCACGCACGCACGCACGTGCACCACCACCCACTACGCACGCGCGCGCGGAGCCACAGGTCCGCTACGACACGCGTCCGCGGATAGAGAAAATCAGCGCCATGGTAAGGGATGGGAGGGAGGGGTAGGACGTTAGATATGACGCGAGCGCACCTAGCTTGTCCTCCTCCCCTCTCCTCCCCTCGTCCTCTCAAGTTTCCTGTGTTCCCTTCTCCTCTTATCTCGTGCCTGTTGCGATCTGCGCAACTGTCGCCACTTTCGTGGGCTCCTGGGAGGCCCAGCGGAGGTACGTCCCACGCGGACCATTTTAGCCCTCCCAGGGGTCGATCTTGGACGCTTTAACGCGACGCGGCCCCCCTGTCCATGTCAGTGGGGAGGGGGTAGGGGGAGGGGTAAACCCCTCCCCGCAGGGGAAGAAGGAGGGGTGGAAGAGGAAACCTTCTAAACCACCGACGCCTAGAGGGCTAGTGGGATTTCTTGGTTCCCCCAGTGGTTCTCTGTGGTTCTCAGTCCACTTAGTGGCTGGGTTCTGCAGGGTTCTCTTGGGGGTTCTTTTTTTGGATATATAGACTTGTGGAAATATTTCGAACTTGAAAATGATGTGTTCCTTTGAATATCTGGGTTCTTCCAGGGGTTCTCTGTGATTCTCAGTGCACTCAGTGGCTGGGTTCTGCAGGGTTCTCTTGGGGGTTCTCTTTTTCGATGTATAGAAGGGGGAAATGCTGTCGAATTTGAAAAGTATGTTTTTCTTTGAATTTCTGGATTCTCCCGGGGGTTCTCTGTGGTTCTCAGTGCACTCAGCGGCTGGGTTCTGCAGGGTTCTTTTTGGGTTTTCTGTATTTCATGTATAGAAGGGGGAAATGCTGTCGAATTTGAAAATTGTGTTTTTCTTTGAATTTCTGGGTTCTCCCAAGGGTTCTCTGTGGTTCTCAGTGCACTCAGTGGCTGGGTTCTGCAGGGTTCTCTTGGGGGTTCTCTCTTTTCGATGTATAGAAGGGGGAAATGCTGTCGAATTTCAAAATTAGGTTTTTCTTTGAATTTCTGGATTCTCCCGGGGGTTCTCTGTGGTTCTCAGTGCACTCAGTGGCTGGGTTCTGCAGGGTTCTCTTGGGGGTTATCTTTTTTCCATGTATAGAAAGGGGAAATGCTGCCGAATTTGAAAATTATGTTTTTCTTTGAATTTCTGGGTTCTCCCGGGGGTTCTCTGTGGTTCTCAGTGCAATCAGTGGCTGGGTTCTGCAGGGTTCTCTTGGGGGTTCTCTTTCTTCGATGTATACTGTCGAATTTGAAAATTATGTTTTTCTTTGAATTTCTGTGTTCTTGCGGGGTCTCTCTGTGGTTCTCAGTTCACTCAGTGGCTGGGTTCTGCAGGGTTCTCTTGGGGGTTTTCCTTTTTCGATGTATAGAAGGGGGGAAATGCTGTCGAAATTAAAAAGTATGTTTTTCTTTAAATTTCTGGGTTCTCCCGGGGGTTCTCTGTGGTTCTCAGTGCACTCAGTGGCTGGGTTCTGCAGGGTTCTCTTGGGGGGTATTTTTCTTATGTATGGAAAGGGGGAAAGGCTGTCGAATTTGAAAAGTCTGTTTTTCTTTGAATTTCTGGGTTCTCCCGGGGGTTCTCTGTGGTTCTCAGTCAACTCAGTGGCTGGGTTCTGCAGGGTTCTCTTGGGGGCCTCTTTGTCGATGTATAGAAGGGGAAAATGTGGTCGAATTTGAAAATTAAGTTTTTCATTGAATGTTTGGGTTCCCCAGGGGTTCTCTGTGGTTCTCACTCGACTCGGTGGCTGGGTTCCGCAGGGTTCTCGTGAGGCTCTGCGACCTCCCAGAACTCCATTCCCGCGCCACATTTTGAATGCCCGGAGCCAACTGTAGGCCACTTCGTGCTCTTCGACTTCCCAGAACTCCATTCCCGGGACACATTCTGAATGCCCGGAGCCAACTGTAGGCCACTTCGTGGTCTTCGAGTTCCCAGAACTCCATTCCCGGGCCACATTTTGAATGCCCGGAGCCAACTGTAGGACCACTTCGTGGTCTTCGAGTTCCCAGAACTCCATTCCCGGGCCACATTTTGAATGCCCGGAGCCAACTGTAGGCCACTTCGTGGTCTTCGAGTTCCCAGAACTTCATTCCTGGGCATGATTTTGAATGCCCGGAGCCAACTGTAGGCCACTTCGGGACTTCGAGTTCCCAAGTCTTCACTCCCGGGCCACATTTTGAATCCTGAGGCAGGCTGATGCTGAGGCGTGGGCAGGCTGAGGCTGAGGCAGGCTGAGGCTGAGGCCGAGGCTGCAGGCAGACTGAGGCTGAGGTTGAAGCAGGCTGAGGCTGAGGCTGAGGCAGGCTGAGGCTGAGGCTGAGGCAGGCTGAGCTGAGGCAGGCTGAGGCTGAGGCTGAGGCTGATGCTGAGGCTGAGGCTGAGGCTGAGGCTGAGGCTGAGGCTGAGGCTGAGGCTGAGGCAGGCTGAGGCTGAGGCTGAGGCTGAGGCTGAAGCAGGCTGAGGCTGAGGCTGAGGCTGAGGCTGAGGCTGAGGCTGAGGCAGGCTGAGGCTGAGGCTGAGGCAGGCTGAGGCAGGCTGAGGCTGAGGCTGAGGCTGAGGCTGATGCAGGCTGAGGCTGAGGCAGGCTGAGGCTGAGGCTGAGGCTGAGGCTGAAGCAGGCTGAGGCTGAGGCTGAGGCAGGCTGAGGCTGAGGCTGAGGCAGGCTGATGCTGAGGCAGGCTGAGGCTGAGGCTGAGGCTGAGGCTGAGGCTGATGCAGCTGAGGCTGAGGCAGGCTGAGGCTGAGGCCGAGGCTGAAGGCAGGCTGAGGCTGAGGCTGAGGCAGGCTGAGGCTGAGGCTGAGGCTGAGGCTGATGCTGAGGCAGGCTGAGGCTGAGGCTGAGGCTGAGGCTGATGCAGGCTGAGGCTGAGGCAGGCTGAGGCTGAGGCCGAGGCTGAAGGCAGACTGAGGCTGAGGCTGAAGCAGGCTGAGGCTGAGGCTGAGGCAGGCTGAGGCTGAGGCTGAGGCAGGCTGATGCTGAGGCAGGCTGAGGCTGAGGCTGAGGCTGATGCAGGTTGAGGCTGAGCAGGCTGAGGCTGAGGCCGAGGCTGAAGGCAGACTGAGGCTGAGGCTGAAGCAGGCTGAGGCTGAGGCTGAGGCAGGCTGAGGCTGAGGCTGAGGCTGAGGCTGAGGCAGGCTGATGCTGAGGCAGGCTGAGGCTGAGGCTGAGGCTGATGCAGGCTGAGGCTGAGGCAGGCTGAGGCTGAGGCCGAGGCTGAAGGCAGACTGAGGTTGAGGCTGAAGCAGGCTGAGGCTGAGGCTGAGGCAGGCTGAGGCTGAGGCTGAGGCAGGCTGATGCTGAGGCAGGCTGAGGCTGAGGCTGAGGCTGATGCAGGCTGAGGCTGAGGCAGGCTGAGGCTGAGGCCGAGGCTGAAGGCAGACTGAGGCTGAGGCTGAAGCAGGCTGAGGCTGAGGCTGAGGCAGGCTGAGGCTGAGGCTGAGGCAGGCTGAGGCTGAGGCTGAGGAGGCAGGCTGAGGCTGAGGCTGAGGCTGATGCAGGCTGAGGCTGAGGCAGGCTGAGGCTGAGGCGAGGCTGAAGGCAGACTGAGGCTGAGGCTGAAGCAGGCTGAGGCTGAGGCTGAGGCAGGCTGAGGCTGAGGCTGAGGCAGGCTGATGCTGAGGCAGGCTGAGGCTGAGGCTGAGAGCTGATGTGAGGCTGAAGCAGGCTGAGGCTGAGGAGGCAGGCTGAGGCTGTGGCAGCAGGCTGAGGCTGAGGCTGAGGCAGGCTGAGGCTGAGGCTGTGACTGCGACTGCCGTTGCCACTGCGACTGCCATCGCGAATGCGACTACGACTGCGAGAACAGCAGAATTCTACAACAGGATTCTCATGTGAATCTTAAGGGGAATGCTTCCAGATATGCTCCTACACATCGCTGTTAGGTTGCTTTGCCAGGATAATATTTTTTGCGGCAATCTTGGATCTTATTCCGACTCGCCATCTTATTCTCAGCTCGATCGGTGAATATTACCCAACAGCGAGACTGATAGGTTTCTAATGGGGCCAGAAGAGAGCATCTGATGACTCCCCAGGGGGGTCTGGGCGGGAGCCGGACAGGCGAGAACCGGGCTCGTTTTAAGCAAACAGTGACACACTTCGTGCTCTTCGACCTCCCAGAACTTTATTCCCGGGCCACATTTTAAATGCCCGGAGCCAACTGTAGGCCACTTCGTGCTCTTCGACTTCCCAGAACTCCATTCCCGGGCCTCATTTTGGATGCCCGGAGCCAGCTGTAGGCCACTTCGTGCTCTTCGACTTCCCAGAATTCCATTCCCGGGCCGCATTTTGGATGCCTGGAGCCAACTGTAGGCCACTTCGTGCTCTTGGACTTCCCAGAACACCACTCCCGAGCCACATTTTGAATGCCCGGGGCCAACTGTAGGCCACTTCTTGGTCTTCGAGTTCCCAGAACTCCATTCCTGGGCCACATTTTGAATGTCTGGGGCCAACTGTAGGCCACTTCGTGGTCTTCGAGTTCCCACCCTTGGGTTGCTCGGATCGCGTTTTTCGATCCAAGCACGTTGGATCAAAAAACATGGTCTGGATCAAAATCCAGTGTGCGCAGTGGCTTGGATAAAAAAACATGGTTTTGATAAAAAGACATGGTTTTGATCAAAAAACCATGTTTTGTGAAACATATAATGCATGCTTTACGTATGCATGCATATAGCTATACACACATATATATATAGTATACACATACATGTGTACATGTATGTGTTCATGTATATGTATACGTATACATATATATATATATATGTATGTGTATATTTACATGTGTGTATGTACATATGTACGTATATACGTATATACAAATATAAATACGCACATCTATATACCCATAGGTGTGCGCAATCATATCTCAAGCGCACCATGTAGATATGCACATATATATATGTGCTGAATCTATATATATATATACATATAAATGAATATATATGAATATATATATATATATACATATATATATACATATATATATATATGTATAAGAGCTCGCGGGTCCCTCTTGGTGGCGGCGGGGCGGGCAAAGCCCTGCAGGGGCGGCGGGGCGGGCAAAACCCTAGCCAAGTCGGTTGCCCGTGGCCCGCGGCCCCCTCGTAGCGGCGGCGGGGCGGCGGGGCAGGCAAAGCCCTGCAGGGGCGGCGGGGTGGGCAAAGCCCTAGCCAAATCGGTTCCCCGTGGCCCGCGGCTCGTTTGTGGCGTTGGCGGGGCGGCGGGGTGGGCGAAGCCCTGCGGGGGCGGCGGGGCGGGCAAAGCCCTAGCCAAGTCGGTCGCTCGTGGCCCGCGGCTCGTTCGTTGCAGCGGCGGGGCGGCGGGGCGGGCAAAGCACTAGCAAAGTCGGTCGCTCGTGGCCCGCGGCTCGTTCGTAGCAGTGGCGGGGCGGCGGGGTGGGCGAAGCCCTGGCGATTGCCCGCGCTTCCTGGCCCCTCGTGGGGGTCGGCGGTTTGCCGACGCCAATTTACTATATCCTTCCGCTTTGGGGGGGCGAAGCCCTAGCGAAGTCGGTCGCTTGTGGCCCGTGGCTCTTTCGTTGCAGTGACGGGCGGCCGGGTGAAGCCCTAGCGATGGCCCGCAGCTCGTGGCCCCTCGTGGGGGTCGGCGGGCCTGGCGAAGCCGACTGAATAAAATCTTAAGTTTTTCTGTGCTCATTCCCTCCTCGAGCCCCCCCGTTTTGAAGACAAGATTCCTGGGGCTGGGAACTGCGGAATTGTCATGGGTGCCTGGGAGGTCCAGCGGAGCGCGGTCTTCGAGGCACCACATTCTGATTCGCAACAGTCGCCATTTTCATGCGGCATCGGAGGCATGTGTGATCACGCCCCCTCCCAGAGAAGTCATCCCAGAAGATTTGTCTCGACCTCCCGTGGAGGACAAGAATTGCCACTGGCCTGCAGACTGGGAGGAGGAGGGGGTCATCGGGTCAACGGCAGGTCAGCGCACGTGCGTTGACCCCCAACGTCTGCACGTTGACCACTATTTGATTGGAGGCCTGATAGTTGGAGAGGAGGAAGAAGAAGAGGAGGAGGAGGAGGAGGAGGAGGAGGAGGAGGAGGAGGTCATCGGGTCAACGGCAGGTCAACGCACGTGCATTGACCCTCATCGCCGGGCACACGGACGATGGTGAATATTTCAGACGCTGACGAGGGAAGAGGAGGATACAGGAGGGGGAGGAGGGAAGTCTGAGGGAGAATGAAAAAGTGAAACCTCAGACGTCGGCGTCGCTGTCCTCGACGTCGATGGCCGCCTCCATGAAGGGGGCGCTGTCATCGACGTCGATGGCCGCACCCCACTCCGATGGCTGCACCGCGATGCCCTCGCCGAGGACCCCGCGCCTCCACCGACGTCGCGTGCTCCTCGTCGCCGCTGTCGTCCGCGCCGCGTGCTCCTCGTCGCCCCTGTCGTCCGTGAGCAAGGCCTCGTCGTTGGCCGCTGCATCGGCGTGCTCTGCGGCGTCGCGCTCTGCAGAGCGCGACGCAAGGCCGCCTGCTGTGCTGTTGCCCTCGTCACTCTCGGCCGCCTGCTCTGCGTCGCCCTCGACAGTGGCCGCTGCGTCGGCCTGCTCTGCGTCGTGCTCGATCGCGTCGTCCGCCTGCTCTGCGTCGCCCTCGACATGCATGGCCGCCTGCTCTGCGTCGCGCTCGATCGCGTCGTCCGCCTGGTCGCCCTCGACATGCATGGCTGCCTGCTCTGCGTCGTGCTCGATCGCGTCGTCCGCCTGCACTGCGTCGCGCTCGATCGCGTCGTCCGCCACCATGGCGGCGATCGGGCGTCGGAGTGCATCGCCGTCGATGTCGGCCGCCTGCTCGTCACGATCATGAGCAGGGCTGGGCGATCGAGTCGAGGGTTCTCGAGAAGATCGGCCGCGTGCTGCTTGCCTCTGGCGGTAGCGGTACTGCCAGACGGGGGCGGTCAACCATTCTACTCCGTCGCCGTCGTCGGTGATCCACGCATATGTCCAGCACTGCAATAGGGGATTGAACACTGGATCGTATCGCTCCTCCCTCAGGTCGTAAAAGAGCGGATACATGTGCACGCGCCTGAGCCAAAGCTTAAGTTGTCCGAGCCGAAATGCCTACGGATGGCCACCGGGTAAGGACGCAAACCCTTGGATGTCCAAGATGACGTTTTATCAAAATGTTAAGATTTATCTCTGGTAGACCAAAGGATCCTGCCAGAGTGCCAGAGGCAAGGATGCTGTATTGTTTTCTGTGTCCGGGGCAAGGGTGCAAGAGTGCCCAGGGGATCTGCCTAGTGCCTCGATCGTGCCGCGGTTGGATCTCAAGTATCCCAAGCCACAAAAATCAATACATATGTCAAACCATCAAAGCAGATTCAGAGAAAACAGTACATCTCGCTCAATATCAACGCGTTTGAAAAATACCAGAACCATCACTCAATATCATTACGTTTGAGGCGACTTGATAAAACCAAGACTTTGGATGTCTGGGCCCATGCCCCTCCGCTCTTCGTGGGCTGCGAAACCTGCGGCACTGCAGGAGGGGGGGGGGGGGCAGGCTCTCCTCTCCATGTTTTGTGAGAACCCCGTGCGCTACGAGGTCTGACCCATTGACCCCCGCAGTGACCTCCGTCCAAACCTCCTGATCACACGGGCGCTACGAGGTCATCGCACCTGCGTTGACCACCCATTGACCCATTGACCCCCTCAGCGACTTCTGTCCAAACCTTCCAAGCACCTGGGGGCTACGAGGTCATCGCACGTGCGTTGACCACCCATTGACCCATTGACCCCCTCGTCCGTTCCCGCCCTTATTCGTACTTCCGTCGTCTTGTCCGCCCGTCCGCCCTTCTCCTCCTTCCTCTTCTGACTCCCCCGCCATCTCCTTGTCCGCAGTCATCGTACTCGCCCCCTTCCTCGCCACCCTCTCCATCCTATTTGTTTTCGCATGCATCCCGAAAACGTCGCAACGGTTTTGGTCGTGGATTACCCGCGATCCCAAGAGCGGCGGCCAGGGAATTTAAACCCCGCGAGTGTAGCGTCAACAATGGCGCGCGCAAACATAGTAGGATACACTTGCGAAGCACGCGCCTGCTTCACTCTCCCAGAAATATGGCCACGCTTGCATGTCCTAGTAAGTGGGATGTAAGAACACCCATTTCTCCTGATCTTCTTAATTAGAAATTGCTGGCAGGTATGCAGAGGCATCGATGCGAACACTTCCACTGGTTTGCAGCTCTTGCCGCCGAATTGGCCGAGAGATGTGAGGAAACGATGGGCTTTCGCCGTGATGAAGGCGTCTGCCAACCATGGCGTCTTGAACAGCAAGCTATTCATTGGTTGCTCCACTGCGAAATAAACTGATCGCAGCGTGCACACGTTAAACAACCGTGCCATCACCAGTGAACTCTTGTTGGCAGACTCAGCCTTGCGTTTCTTACCATTGCCCAAAACAGAATGGCCAGCCGCGCAGCGTTGATAGGTAGCTCTGCACAGAAATGACAGCCAAGTTTTGCATTCTGGACTGGCCCAGACCACGCCCTTTGGCGCCATCATGTGCACATAGTATGCTGCCAGCAACGCCCCCCTCAGAGTATTAATGTTCTGGTGGTGGTGATTAATCACATCAAACGTGTAGGCGAACATCACCGTCTCGTAATTACAGATGCGCGCGGCCTTGGCTTCGCCACCAAACAAGAGCAGGAGGTTCAGGTTTCGAATGATATCCCACGAGCTAGCCTGCGGAAGTGCATGCCAAAAGAGAGAGGGAGAGAGAGAGAGATAAAGAGAGTTCCATGCCAATCTTATGTTGTTCCCGATTTCCCCTTTAAGGGACAAGGTGAAGCAACGTGAGATTGACATGGAAGTCTGCGGTGGGGGCGCCCGTGTTCTGGGAGCATCCAGGACAAGGGAAGGGACAAGAACAGCGTTTATCACCGCGCTCGACCTCGTTCGCTACCACAGCAACCAGAGTGCCCGCATCAAATGCATCACGGTCGTCTGCAGCATTATCAGGGAGCCCATGCGCGTCGCATATCCTCTGGCAAACGTCGTTCAGCCACGAGGGGGCGGCTAAGTTGTGAGGCTTGGGCGGCATCAGTAAGACTTGGGAGAGTAAAGCCTGCGGCCCAAGCCTAGATTAGCTATGATGTTCAACTGTTTGAAAATCCGGTACTCGAACTTCTGCTGGTGCGCGTGTTCTGCCACCGTGCGAACTGCCAAATTGATGCTTTCGTCAGTCCACACCGCGTGCAAAACTGGATTTCCTTGGTATCTGATCCTGCCGCGGGAACTCTTTGCCCCTCCTTTTCTCGTTCTCCATGTCCTCATCCACCTCCTCCACCACCTCCACCTGGCTGTTGTTCGCCCCCCCTCCTCCACCTGCTATGCTGTTTGCCTCTTTCCCCTCTCCACACCCCGTCCGCGCACATTCACCGTCCCCGCCCCCACCGTAGGTGCGCTCGCGTCATATCTGACGTCCTACCCCTCCCGTCCATCACTTACCATGGCGTAGATTTGCTTTCAATTCGCACGATCGGATGTCGTTGCACGGAACAGCACTACATGGCATAGCATGGTGTTGACGATCACCGCGTAGCATGACAGCGTGGCGTGACGACTCCTCCCCTCTATTCGCATAGTCGGACGTCGTAAAATGGAATAGCATTACATGGTATATCATGGTGTTGAATATCAACGCGCAGCATGACATAGCATGGCGTGGCGACGCCCCAACGTAGAGGGGGCGTTCGCTGTCCAAAAAAACAACGGATCGACACCGAATGTGGAATCACTTCTGATGTTTTTTTTTTCCGGGGGGGGGCATTTTCTAGATGTTGAGGCGAAATTGGAATGACCGAAAACCATGCCGCGGCTGCTGCTGCGGGAACACACTTCAGAACGAGCGGAAGCGCGGAAATGAGGCCAGCGCTGCAACGAGAGCACGATTCGGAACGAGCGGAAGGGCGGAAATGAGGCCAGCGCTGCAGCGGGAACGCGATCCGGAACGAACGGAAAACCGAAAATGAAACTTGCGCTTCAGCGGGAACAGCATTTTGAATAACAGCCCGAGCGAAACCCCAGTTCCCAGGAGTCCTGTGTGTAATGAAAAATACGCGGAAGGGGCCAGAAATCTTCCAGACGTCATCAGGGGAGAGATGAGAGTAGTACTCATGCTGTCTAATTGCGGAGGAGCTGGATAGGGAGGAGGAAGAGGAAGAGGGGGAGGAGGAGGAAGAAGAAGAAGAGGAGGAAGGGGAGGAGAAGGAGGAGGAGGAGGAGGAGGAAGAGGAGGAGAAGGAGGAGGAGGACGACGACGAAGAAGAAGAAGAGGAGGAGGAGAAGGAGGAGGAGGAGGAGGAGGAGGAGGAGGATCAGGAACGCCCACCTCAGTGAGCGATCCTGCTGTCAACGGGAGGTGGACTTTCTCTCCACACACACATTTCGCATACCCTATCTTTCCCTTATTTGTCATTGCGCGTCAGCCTGGTGCTCACCTGGCCCCATGAGCGCGGCAGCCAGCAGTGCAGGAGATGGCGCTGCGGCAGCAGGTGGTCGACGTGATGGAGGGTCCAGATTGCGTTCGCCGGTGCGGTCTCTTTCTCAGGTTGACGGTGCTGAATTGCGTACAAGCGTTGACAATTCCAAGAAAGAGATCATGGCCCGCGTCGACGCCACTCTCAGCATTGGTTTGCAGGTCGCCACCAGTTTCGACGGTCTCGACAAGGATTTGCGCTCCCGATTCGCAACCTTCGAGACGAGAATGGACAACGCGGAGAGTAGCATCGATGGCCTCAAGCTCGAGTTCCAGGCCCTCAGGACGGAGTTGGCGACCATCAAAAACACAACGGTCCCCGAGGCGGCTGCGGCGGCAGCCAACGGGGACTTCAAGAGGGAAATCGATCCGACAATCCTTGTCGTTCGATGCCCCCACACATGGCTAGTCGTGGGCGAGCGCATGGCTAGTCCTTGTCGTTCGTGCCCCCCCACATGTCCCACAGCCAACGCACTGCTTCGCTTCCCACAGCCACCATCGCGCATTTCCGTCTAGCCTTGCAGCCTCTGCCAGCCGCAGCGGACTCACCGCAGCCTGCATCATCAGGCTGGTTTGCTGCCCCTGCCAGCCGCCTTGCCCCTGTGGTTTCTTCAGCACGCCTTCTACACCACACGCCGAGTGAGGGTGCCGCGGAGAGCCGCCACGGCGTTGGCCACGCGGCCCAATCCAGCAGCGCAGACGGACGGCTGCTCGTTTGTTCTCCGCACAACGGCGCTTCTACATTCCGCCTCCTCCGCCACTTCTGGTAAGAAGTGCGCCTCAGACGAGGGGTGCTCTGGGCGCTTTCCAGGGTGTTGGCCCGAGGTGGCCAGTTGACCCGAAGGAGAGAGGATTCGGCACAACCGCAATAAGACTTGGCCCGTGGGGGCTCCGCCCACTTTTTCCCAACCCTCCTTGTGTTGGGTACTCGTTTTGAATAGAACACTGGTATCCACCTCCCGCCCTCTCCTCCTTCTTCTCTCCTGTGTTCGCGGTGCCCTGCGGGGCTGCGATCTGCGCAACTGTCGCCACTTTCGTGGGTTCCTGGGAGGCCCAGCGGAGGTGCGTCCTACGCAGACCACTTTGAGGCCTCCCTGTCCCCTGCGGGGCTGCGATCTGCGCAACTGTCGCCACTTTCGTGGGTTCCTGGGAGGCCCAGCGGAGGTACGTCCTACGCACACCACTTTGAGGCCTCCCTGTCCCTTGCGGGGCTGCGATCTGCGCAACTGTCGCCACTTTCGCGGGTTCTTGGGAGGCCCAGCGGAGGTGCGTCCTACGCAGACCACTTTGAGGCCTCCCTGTCCTCTGCGGGGCTGCGATCTGCGCAACTGTCGCCACTTTCGTGGGTTCCTGGGAGGCCCAGCGGAGGTACGTCCTACGCAAACCACTTTGAGGCCTCCCTGTCCCCTGCGGGGCTGTGATCTGCGCAACTGTCGCCAGTTTCGTGGGTTCCTGGGAGGCCCAGCGGGGGTACGTCCTACGCAGACCACTTTGACGCTTCCCTGTGCTCCTGCGGGGCTGCGATCTGCGCAACTGTCGCCACGTTCGTGGGTTCCTGGGAGGCCCAGCGGAGGTACGTCTTACGCAGACCACATTGAGGCCTCCCTGTCCCCTTGGCGCACCTGGCGCGCACCTGGCGCGCACCTGGCGCACCTGACGCGCTGGGCGCACCTGGCGCGCACCTGGCGCACCTGACGCACCTGGCGCACCTGGCGCACCTGTCGCACCTGGCGCGCACCTGGCGCACCTGCAACCTGTGGCGCGCACCTGGCGCACCTGGCGCGCACCTGGCGCGCACCTGGCGCGCACCTGGCTCACCTGGCGCACCTGACGCGCTGGGCGCACCTGGCGCGCACCTGGCGCACCTGGCGCGCACCTGCACCTGCGCTGCACCTGGCGCGCACCTGGCGCGCACCTGGCGCGCCTGGTGCAAACTGGCGCACCTGGCGCACCTGGCGCGCACCTGGCGCACACCTGGCGCACACCTGGCACACCTGGTGCATCTGGCGCACCTGGCGCACCTGGCGCGCTGGGCGCACCTGGCGCACCTGCCACACCTAGCGCAGACCTGGCGCACCTGGCGCGCCTGTCGCACCTGGCGCACCTGGCGCACCTGGCGCACCTGTCGCACCTGGCGCACATGGCGCACCTGGCTCACTTGGCGCGCCTGGCGCAACTGGCGCACCTGGCACACCTGGCGCAACTGGCGCACCTGGCGCACACCTGGCGCGCACCTGGCGCACACCTGGCGCCCCCCTGGCGCAACTGGCGCACCTGGCGCGCGCCTGGCGCGCACCTGGCGCGCACCTGGCGCGCACATGGCGCGCTGGGCGCACCTGGCGCACCTGGCACACCTGGCGCACCTGGCGCACCCGGCGCGCCTGGCGCGAATGGCGCAACTGGCGCGCCTGGCGCAACTGGCGCACCTGGCGCACCTGGCGCGCCTGGCGCGCACCTGGCGCACACCTGGCGCACCTGGCGCACCTTGCGCATCTGGCGCACCTGGCGCACCTGGCACACCTGGCGCACCTGGCGCACCTGGCGCACCTGGCGCGCTAGGCGCACCTGGCGCACACCTGGCGCACACCTGGCGCACACCTGGCGCACACCTGGCGCGCACCTGGCTCACTTGGCGCGCCTGGCGCACCTGGCGCACCTGGCGCGCCTGGCGCGCCTGGCGCACCTGGCGCTCCTGGCGCACCTGGCGCGCCTGGCGCCACTGGCGCACCTGGCGCACCTGGCGCGCCTGGCGCGCCTGGCGCACCTGGCGTACCTGGCGCAGCTGGCGCACCTGGCACACCTGGCGCGCTGGGCGCACCTGGCGCACCTGCCTGGCACACCGGGCGCACACCTGGCGCACACCTGGCGCACACCTGGCGCACACTTGGCGCACATGGCGCGCCTGGCGCACTTGGCGCGCCTGGCGCACCTGGCGCACCTGGCGGACGTGGCGCACGTGGCGCACCTGGCGCACCTGGCGCACCTGGCGCGCCTGGCGCCACTGGCGCATTTGGCGCACCTGGCGCGCATGGCGCGCTTGGCTCACCTGGCGCGCATGGGTTTTTGGGAGGCTCAGCGGAGGTACGTCCTACGCAGACCACCACTAGACCATGGCGCCGAAATGTCCTGCGGTATTGAGTGGTCCTCAGTGCAATTGCCACTTGTGTAGAAAGGGTTGGGTACGTCGCAGGATAATCTTTATAAACGCGTACCTGCAGCGTACATTCAGCGTACCTACAGCGCACCTACAATACTGTTGTCTTACTGTTTTCTTTCATTCCTGTATAAGCGCGCACCTGCAGCGTACCTACAGCATGCGTTCAAGGTGTGGGTCCAGCGTGCCTAGCGTACCTACAGCGTACCTTCAGCGTACCTAGAGTAGTGTTGTCTTAGTGCTCCCTTCATTACCGCGTACCTACAGCGTACCTACAGCGCACCTTCAAGGTGTGAATAAAGCGTACTTCCAGCGTACCTACAGCGTACCCACAGCGTACCTACAATAATGTGTTCTTGCTGTTGTCCTTGTATAAGCGCGTACCTACAGCGCACCTACAGCGTACCTTCAAGGTGTGAGCAAAGCGTACTTTCAGCATACCTTCAGAGTATTTTCAGCGTGCCTTCAGCGTGCCTTCAAGGTGAGAGGGGAGGAGGAGGAGGGGGAGGGGGAGGGGGAGGAGCAGGAGGAGGAGGAGGAGGAGGAGGAGGAGGAGGAGGAGTCAATGCCCGCCTCCATCAACCTAGACAACTTATGAAAAAATAGCCTGACGAAGGACCCAACCATAAGCAGTTGCGGCGACCGCATTCTGGGTCCATCGCTCTATGAGGCCCTCGGTGGAGCTCCCTATGAGGCCACGACCCGTGTGAGGGGTGTGCCGAAATGGGGCGGGGCCGCCATGCGAACCCTGCCACTGGCGCCTTCTGTGGAGCTCCCTATGAGGCTATGAGGCCACGAACCGTGTGAGAGGTGTGCCAAAATGGGGCGGGGTCGCCATACGAACCCTACCACTGGCGCCCTCGGTGGGGCTCCCCTATGGGGCCACGATGCCCGTGAGAGGTGCGCCAAAATGGAGTGGGGCCGCCATACGAACCCTGCAACTGGCCACCCTCGGTGGAGCTCCCCACGGGCCACGATCCTCGTGAGCGCTTGGGCTCAAGCTTCCACGGGTGGACGCAGGTCTGGAAGCAGGCGCGAGCGCCCTCCTGCCTCTGCAAGCCAGCCCCCCGCGCCGACACGATGGGGTGCTGCATGGCCTCCCGCCAGTCTTTCGACATGGCCTCCCGCCAGTCTTTCGACCTGGCGCGGTACACAGACGCCACGAGCCTCTTCGACGCTCTTGCGTTCACCGTGGAGGGCCTTCACCCAGTGCGCTTGGTCCGCATGTCGTGGCTTCTGCAGCAGCGCGGCACGGTCCTGAAGAGGCGCCAGGAGCTGCCAGAGGAGGCGTTCGTGTCCGCCGGCGAGCTGCGGGCCATTTGGGAAGCCAGCGGGCGAGGAGGAGCGGACAAGGTGGCGCCGATCATCACCATCTCGTTCTGCTGGGACTCACGCGAGCATCCCGACCCCAATGGGGTGCAGCTGAGCTTGGTGATAGACACCCTGGAGCAGGAGCGCCACAAGTACTCCAGAGGATATGGTTACTTTGAGGGGTTCAGCGACATGGGCGTCTTCTGGGACTGGCCCTCGCTGCTGCAGGGCGACCCCGACAAGGCCGATGAGGCGAAGGCCGCCGCCCTGCGGCAAGGAAAAACCCAGAAGGACGCGCAGAAGGCCGCGGACGAGGCCAAGCGTACCCCCGCCGAGAAGGCCGCGTTCAAACATGGGCTGCAGGAGACGATGGACCTGTGGTACGCCCACCAAGCCACTACCGTCCTCCTGCTCACCCAGCACCCCCGCGAGCGAGGCAGCGAGCGCGAGTGTGGCTACGACCAGTCGGGCTGGACAACGTACGAGCGTTGCTCCGCGGAGCAGATCAAGAAGGTCTACCGTATTGAGGCGAAGTGGGACGCCGTTGCCGACCTTGGGGGAGGGGCGGGGGTGACGAAGGCCGGGAGGAGGTGGCCGGTGGGCCCGGACGAGTTCGACCGGCTCATCAAGGACAAGTCCTTCACCAACGGCGCGGACCGGGAGGCGGTGAAGGCGCTCTTCCGGCGGATGAGCCGCGCGCAGTTGGGCGGCGTGACGATTCTGGACTTCGACGGGATGCCACCCCCGACCCCCGCGCAGGTCGCGGGGCTCGCAGGCTGCCTGCGGCTGTGCGCCCGCCTGGAGGAACTGGACCTGAACAAATGCAACATCGGCGACGACGGCGCGCAGGCCCTGGCGAAGGCGCTGCCCTCCATGGGCGCCCTGCAGGTGCTGGGCCTGGCCAGCAACGGCATCGGCGACGACGGCGCGCAGGCCCTGGCGAAGGCGCTGCCCTCCATGCCCGGCCTGCAGTACCTGGACCTGTCCAGCAACGGCATCGGCGACGACGGCGCGCAGGCCCTGGCGAAGGCGCTGCCCTCCATGCGCGGCCTGCGGCAGCTGCTCCTGAACGGCAACGGCATCGGCGACGACGGCGCGCAGGCCCTGGCGAAGGCGCTGCCCTCCATGCCCGGCCTGCAGGGCCTGCACCTGGCCAGCAACGGCATCGGCGACGACGGCGCGCAGGCCCTGGCGAAGGCGCTGCCCTCCATGCGCGGCCTGCAGGTGCTGCGCCTGAGCCGCAACGGCATCGGCGACGACGGCGCGCAGGCCCTGAAGTCCGCCTTGGGCGACAGATGCGATGATGTCTTGGTCCTCTGAGCCAGGGGCGAGCCGCACAGGGCGCGGGTGAGAAACGGGAGGGCGCGCGGGAAGGGGAGGACCCAAACGCGACAAGGAGGACCCAAACACGACCAGGAAGCACCCAGACACGACAAGATCGAGACAAATTCACGACAAGTAGCAGAAGCGAAAATGGGAGGCGATCCGCTTTCGACTTCCACTTTCGCCTACCGCTTTCGCTTTCGCCTCCCGCTTTCGCTTTCGTCCCCCACTTTCGCCTTCCTTCGCCTCCCGCTTTCGCTTTCGCCTCCCACTTTCGCCTCCTTTCGCCTCCCGCTGTCGTTTTCGCCTCCCACTTTCGCCTCCCACTTTCGCTTTCCCCTCCCGCTTTCGCCTCCCACTTTCGCCTTCCGCTTTCGCTTTCGCCTCCCGCTTTCGCCTCCCGCTTTCGCTTTCGCCTCCCAATTTCGCCTCCCGCTTTCGCTTTCGCCTCCCGCTTTCGCTTTCCGCTTTCGCTTGCGTCTCTCACTTTCGCAGCATGGGGCCGGTTCGGGTCGATTCGGCAGCGGGCCGCTTCGGTTGTAGCATGTTCGGGTTCGGCGCTATATAGTTCGGTTTGAGCCAGTTCGGTTTTGCTTCGGGACGGTTCAGTTTCGGGCGGTCCGGTTCGGATGATCGAAAGGTTGGCGCGCAGTGCGTTACAGGAGGGGCATGGGGGTCGAGGTCTGCTTTCTGGAATGGGAGTCTGAAGTCCAGGTCTGGACCTCAACTCCGGATCTCAGGTCCGGGCCCCAGGTCTGGACCTCAGCTCTGGACCTCAGGTCTGGACCTCAGGTCCGGACCTCCGCTCCGGACCTCAAGTCCGGGCCCCAGGTCCGGACTTCAGGTCCGGATCTCAGCTCTGGACCTCAGGTCGGTCCCCTTCGGCGGGCTCGTCGCGGCCCCGCAAGGGCCAGATCCTGAGGCCTGACGCGCATTGATCCGCGCTCTTGGGGCATTGCGCCCGTTCTTCGCCCGCTCGTGGGGCACCGCCGTGGCGACTTGGGCCCAGGTGAGGCCTGCAGACCCCGCAGGGGCGCCCTGGTGCGCGCACGATATACAGTCGAGACGCTAAACTAAGGAACAGTTTGGGTTCGGAAGGGGCTCGATGTTCCTTAGGTTCCTCCAGTGTGGTTCCTCTTGCCCTCCTGGGGCACGGAGGCGCTCACAGGGCCAAGAAGGGGCTTCGTCTCTTATTTAACGTTCCTTCTTTCAGCGGCCCGACTGTAGAAACACAGCAGCTCAAACACATGACGTATAATCGCTTTTTCCCAACCCTCCTTGGTGGGGTATTCGTTTTGAATAGAGCACTGTGGTCGCGTCCCTCCTCCTCCTCCTCTTCCTCCTCCTCCTCCTCCTCCTCCTCCTCCTCCTCCTCCCGCCTCCCGCCTCCTCCTGCCCTCTCTTCGCCGACGATGGGGGCTGCGATCTGCGAAACTGTCGCCACTTTCGAGGGCTGCTGGTGGGTTCTGCGGAGTGAGGCACCGCGCGGACCTGAGCGAGACCTCGCCGTCCCTGGGGTGCTGCGATCTGCGAAACTGTCGCCACTTTCGAGGGCTGCTGGTGGGTCCAGCGGAGTGAGGCACCGCGCGGACCTGAGCGAGACCTCGCCGTTCCAGGGGGGCTGCGATCTGCGAAATTGTCGCCACTTTCGAGGGCTGCTGGGGGGTGCAGCGGAGTGAGGCACCGCGCGGACCTGAGCGAGACCTCGCTGTCCCTGGGATGCTGCGATCTGCGAATCTGTCGCCACTTTCGAGGGCTGCTGGTGGGTCCAGCGGAGTGAGGCACCGCGCGGACCTGAGCGAGACCTCGCCGTCCCTGGGGTGCTGCGATCTGCGAAACTGTCGCCACTTTCGAGGAAGAGGAGGTCTTAACCGTAAGCAGTGGGTTCTTAACCGTAAGCGTGGTACCAGACTAATGTACCAGACTGATGTACCAAGCTAATGTACCAGACTGATGTACCAGGCTAATGCACCACACTGATGTACCAGACTAATGTACCAGACTAATGTACCAGACTAATGTACCAGCCTAATGTGCCAGACAAATTTACCAGACTAGCGGTACCAGACTCATGTACCAGACTAGCGGTACCAGACTCATGTACCAGACCAGGCATCAGCATAGGCACGTGTGCCCTTCCTTGTCTTCCCAGTTTGGTGCCTCGTTTTGCCGCGAGGTCGGCATCCTGGCCAGATGCCTCGTTCGCGCAGTTTGCGTGGCCCCTGCGGCATGCGGTATGCGTGTGTTTCTGTTGGCGTCGGCGGCGCTCCCAAGGGGGGAAGCGAACCAGGGGGCAGGCCTTCTGCTGAGGCGCGTGGCTTCTCAGGAGCCTCCTGACCTTCTGCTGAGTGTTCCGTGCCTGCGGGGAGAGTTTTTGCTCGAGAATCTGCCAGGAGGCCCGAGGCTCTCCGAGCTCTGCGTCGCCCAGCGCGCTCCACCACTCGCAGAGGGCCCGCTCGCAGGCACCCGAGACGCACACGTGCTCGCATCGTCGTGGCAGCGGCTCGTAGAGCCCCCCCCCCCCCGCGGCGGCTCCAGGCCACGTGCGAGCAGCTGCCCTGCGCGCAGTGGAGCGCGCCTGTCTTCTCTTCGGGTGTTGCTCGAAGTGCCCCTGGCCCAAGGCACCCCCAGTTTTCCGCTCCATTCTGGAGCCCCTGGGGCCCTCTGGGCCTCATGAGGGGTGCCCTGGAGGCCGTTCGGGCCACCCCGAGAATCCTAGGGGGTTACTTTGGGCCAGGGGCACTTCTAGCAACACCCGATCTCTGAGAGGGCCCGCCCCTTCTCGCTTTCCCCCCCGGGGGCTCGCCGACGGCGGTCGGCCTGCCAGGGGGGTGGTGCGCCAGCCACGGCGCCTCGCCGCCGTCCCCCCACCTGCTGCCGCCGCTGCGGGGAGCAGCGACCGCCTGGAGCGCGCAGCCCTGCCTCTTATGCAGAAGAAGCAGCGTCGGGGGTGGACAGACCTCCTACCCTGACACGTCGATTAGCGAATTGTTGACGCTTCGCGAATCCCCACCAGCCCATCCTACACCAGGCATTCGAACGAAGAGCGCCGATGATCGGCAGCTGTTCTCCTCCCCTTCTTCCTCCTTCTCCTCCGCCTTCTCGTCCTCCTCTCCTCCTCCTCCCTCTCCTTCTCCTCCTCCTCCTCCGCCTCTTCCTCCTCCCTGGTGGGTCTTGGAGGTATCTTCGAACGTTTTGGTTGGCTCTTGGGCCTTGCGGGCGAGCGGGCGGCGCTCCGCCAGCCTTCGCGCAGGGCCCAAGAGGGGCTCCAAGACGTCTCTTGGAGCCATCTTGGAGGAGATTGATCAACGAAGGGGGTCCCTCAATTAGGGTTCCCCCCTCAGGAGCCATGATCCTCGTGAGGGGTGTCGAATTTTCCTCGGGACCTCGCCGCCCCCTGGTGGGCTTGCGATCTGCGCAATTGTCGCCACTTCGTGGGCTCCTGGGATGCCCAGCAGAGGTACGTCCCACGCGGACCACCTCGGGACCTCGCCGCCCCCTTGGGGGGCTTGCGATCTGCGCAACTGTCGCCACTTTCGTGGGCTCCTGGGAGGCCCAGCGGAGGTACGTCCCACGTGGACCACCTCGGGACCTCGCCGCCCCCTGGTGGGCTTGCGATTTGCGCAACTGTCGCCACTTTCGTGGGCTCCTGGGAGGCCCAGCGGAGGTACGTCCCACGTGGACCACCTCGGGACCTCGCCGCCCCCTGGTGGGCTTGCGATCTGCGCAACTGTCGCCACTTCGTGGGCTCCTGGGAGGCCCAGCGGAGGCACGTCCCACGCGGACCACCTCGGGACCTCGTCGCCCCCCGGGGAACTTGCGATCTGCGCGACCGTCGCCACTTTCGTGGGCTCCTGGGAGGCCCAGCGGAGGCACGTCCCACGCGGACCACATCGGGACTTCGCCGCCCCCTGGTGGGCTTGCGATCTGCGCGACCGTCGCCACTTGCGTGGGTTCCTGGGAGGCCCAGCGGAGGTCGGACCACCTCGGGACCTCGCCGCCCCCTGGTGGGCTTGCGATTTGCGCAACAATCGCCACTTTCGTGGGCTCCTGGGAGGCCCAGCGGAGGTACGTCCCACGCGGACCACCTCGGGACCTCGCCGCCCCCTGGGGGGCTTGCGATCTGCGCAACTGTCGCCACTTTCGTTGGATCCTGGGAGGCCCAGCGGAGGTACGTCCCACGCGGACCACCTCGGGACCTCGCCGCCCCCTGGTGGGCTTGCGATCTGCGCAATTGTCGCCACTTTTGTGGGCTCCTGGGTGGGAGGCCCAGCGGAGGTACGTCCCACGCGGACCACCTCGGGACCTCGCCGCCCCCTGGTGGGCTTGCGATCTGTGCAATTGTCGCCACTTTCGCGGGATCCTGGAAGGCCCATCGGAGGCACGTCCCACGTGGACCACTTAGGGACCTCGCCGCCCCCTGGGGGGCTTGCGATCTGCGCAACTGTCGCCATTCTCGTGGGCTCCTGGGAGGCCCAGCGGAGGTACGTCCCACGCGGACCACCTCGGGACCTCGCCGCCCCCTGGGGGGCTTGCGATCTGCGCAACTGTCGCCCCTTTCGTGGTCTCCTGGGAGGCCCAGCGGAGGCACGTCCCACGCGGACCACCTCGGGACCTCGCCGCCCCCTGGGGGGCTTGCGATCTGCGCAACTGTCGCCACTTTCGTGGGCTCCTGGGAAGCCCAGCGGAGGTACGTCCCACGCGGACCACCTCGGGACCTCGCCGCCCCCTTCGGGGGCTTGCGATCTGCGCAACTGTCGCCACTTTCGTGGGCTCATGGGAGGCACAGCGGAGGTACGTCTTACGCGTTGCCGCTGCTCTTCTTGCTGCGCTTTTCTGAGAGTTCACTGATGGGCGCTATTCTTCCGCACTGCGGGATTTTCAGCATGCCCGTCAGCATTGAGTGGTCCCGAATGTAACCACCACGTGTATAGAAAGGGTTGGGTACGTCGCAGGGTAATTGTTGCTCGCGTTGCTGTTGCTGCTGCCATTGCTACTGCTCTTGCTATTGCTGATTGCTCTGCTCTGCATTCCGTTGCTGTTGCTGTTGGTGTCGCTAATGTTTCTGCCGTTGGTTGTGTTGACTGCTGCTGTCTGCTTCTGTCGCTGCTGGTATGAGTGTTGCCGTTGGCGTTGCTGCCGTTGCTGTTGTTGCTACCGTTCCAGCGTTGCATCCGGATGAGAAGTAGAATATGGGGGAGATAGAGGGAGAGAGAGAGAGAGAGAGAGAGAAAGAGACAGACAGACAGACAGACAGACAGAGATACACATATATACCCCTCTTCCTATATTTGTACAAGCCCGTACGGGGGAAAAACCCGTCACCCCCCCCCCCCCAAAAAAAACAGGACTCCCAGGATCTGGGGCTTTGGGACCCTCCGGACGGGTCTCGAAGCGGCCCCCCGGACCTCGCAGGGCGTTTTGCCAAGCCTTCCCAGCACACCTAGGGCGATCAGGAGGGTCATCGGAGACGTCCCAGAGAGCCCCATGACAGCACAAGAGCGCTCCAAGAGTGACCGACGTGACCTCAAGATGGCCCAAGAGGCCTCGAGGACAGCCCCAAAGAGGCCTCCCAGAGCACTCCCAAGAAGGCCCCAAGAGGCAAACATCAGTGATGTTCTGTTGTTTTTGGGTGAATTTGGGGGTTTTCCTCTTTTCGGCTTCTCGACGCTCCAAGACGGCGGTTTTCTGGGCGTCCGAAGCCGCTTGGGAGGCTCCAAATACGCCCCACAACCATCCGAGACAGCCCCAAAACGGCACAACAGGGGTCCAAGATGGCCTTCAGAGAGCCCCATGGCGGTCCAAGATGGCCCCAAGACACCCTCCGAAGCATTCCAAATCGTGACCAGGTCGTTCAGGGAGACCGCGGTTGGAGGCAGGGTGGCCCGAGGAAGCCCCCAGAGGCCCCCAGAACACGCCCAGGAGGCCTCCAGAAGGCCTTTGGAAAGCCTGAACAACTTTTGTGAGGCCCCCAGAGGCTCTCCAAGGAGAAGCCTCCGCAAAAAAGAGCTGAGGAGGATGGGGAAAATGCGCAGGGCATGGCGACAATGAGGCAAAATAAGCATGGAGGAAGGATCACCAAACACATTATTATAGCGGCGATGCCGGAAAAAAACAACAAAGAGTTATCGCTAGATTGTCGGCTTGTCCTTCCTGTTATTCCGCCTGCATGCCAAGCTTCAAGGACCAAGGTGCATGGCGCGAAGCGCCACTGCAGTCGTATGTATGTATGTATGTATGTATGTATGTATGTATGTATGTATGTATGCATGTATGCATGTATGTATGTATGTGTAGGTATGTATGTATGTAGGCATGCATGCATGCATGCATGCATGCATGTATGTATACATAGATATATACATGCATATACATACATATATACACATATGCATATGTATATGCATACATACATATACCCGGCCAGTGTCGCCGACCCGGGACGCTTCCGTTGCTGGCGGAACACGATGGCGGTCATGACCGGCGACAACGGCGAGCGGTGAGGATGATGATGAGGATTGGGAATGGAGGCAACGGAGTAGGATGAGTGCGCCAGAGCCGAGGGGCGGTTGGTTAGAGAGAGAGAGAGAGAGAGAGAGAGCGCTGCTAGCCCCCCCCCCCCCAACGCACGGTGGACCCCAACGCCCCCACAGGGGACGGAAGAGGGGCCAACCGCTTGCCGAGAAGGAGGGCCAAGGCTAGGAACGCCAACGGCAGCAGCGGCCGCGGGTGCGGGGCGAAACGGCCCCACGAAGACGCCGCCCTCCACGAAGTCGGTTCACGGCACCAGCTTGTGCCACGCCCAGGACCCCGAGACGCATTCCCCGGGGTGAAGGGCCGCCTGGAAACGGCGCTCTCCCCCGTGGCTGAGGTACCCAAAGTCGACGAAGCCCCAGCAAATACGGATCCCGGACAAAACACCGAACCACGGCTGAATAAGATTCCGAGCGGCCAAACTACCACTCCTCATCACCGAAAACATCATCATTTTCGTTGTCATTCCGCGGCTCGCATATAACCGCAGGGGCGTCCAATTCAAGACCATAGTTTTTCAGAAGCACTGACGTGTCCAGGGCACGTTGGGGCACCGCTTTGGCCTTCCTCCTGCTGCTCTGGAAGACAGCCCTTGGCCCTGCAGAGGGCCAGCCGAACGAACACCGAAGGCCTCCTGGACGACTCGAGCTTCAGGTGCTTACTCACCGACTGGGCTTGGCGAAGATTCTCAAAGTGCTTCAAGTTTTCAACCACTGGGTGCCCGGCACAACAGGTAGCATCCAGGCCGTGGTGATTGATACTTCCCATGTCAGTGTACTTGCAGCAATAGGTACAGAACACCAGCAAATAATCATTCCCTACCACAGGGTATTCCAGCAAAGCATGACCATTGACAAACCACGGCCACGGCAAAGATTGCTCCCTGGACCCTGGACGCCGCATCCTCGGCCGTGACCGTGCTGCCCTCCTCGGGCTCAGGGAAGAAATAGTCACGGCAGCCTTCATCCAGGTCATAGAACATGACTTCGAAGTGGGCAAGGTAGCGATTCAGCTCAGCATGGAACTTGTGCGCTCCTCCGGATAGCCTCACATGCAGCTCAGGAACTCGATGCCGAGTGGCTCCAGCTTTCGCAAGCTCGTCCGCCTGCTGATTGCCACCCTTGTCAAACGCCGAGATGAGCCCTTCCCTGACAGCATGCATCGTCGTGTGAGCCGTGATGTGAGACACCTTGGCCCTCTGAAAGGCCTTGGTCATCGCGGTTCTCGACCAGAGATGGGCTCGAAGATTGCCGGGCCCAGCCGCTGCACCCAGGCGATGGCAACATAGCACCGATCCTCTGTAGTCGGATTTGAGCGCGTAAGATCCATGGACCAACTGGCTGGCCATCATGATCGCATAGTCTTCGCCGTCACGAGCAACCTGGGTCGGTCCCTCCTGCCTCGGCACAGCACCGCGAAAGTGACCCACGCACTGTCTCTCCGCATTAGATACCAGCACAGCCCATCCAGCCGAGCGGAGCTCGGAATAGCGAGCGTCAAATGCAGGTCCGTCCACCAAAACCGGGCCTGCTTCAACCAGCACTTCGCCAGTATTGATCAGGTCCACAAGATCTCGGTTTGGGTCGCCCTCCTCCGCCACAGGCCTGGCTGAAGTGTGGCAACAGACCTCTTGCAAAACGCTCCTGCCTGTCCTCCGTCTCCAGCATCAGGCGTTGGGCCGCCTGCTGTATCATGGGAGTGATCAGCGTCTGTCGTTGTGCAGCGAAAGCATCACATGGGGAAGCAGTTTGGCCAGTTTTGGGCTTCTCGGGGGGAGTCTTGGAGGCAGCTTGGAGGCCTCTAGAAGGCGTCTTGGACGCAGTTGTTGGGACTACTTTGGGGCCTGTAGGGGGAATCCGGGGGCCTCTTCGGGGCCAGTTGGAAACGTTTTGGGGCCTCTTCAGGTCTCTGGGGACCTGCTGGGGGCTTCCTGGGCCGTCTTCGGCATTTTTTACCGCCGTCTTGGCGCCCTGTCAGGCGCCTCTTGGGCCCGTCCTGGGGCCCTCTTGGGCCTTTCTGGGGGCCTCCTGGGCCATCTTGGGCCCTTATTGGGCCGTCTTGCAGCCCTCTTGGCGGCTTCTTAGGCCGTTGTGGAGCTCTCTTGGGGCGTCTGCGACGCCCTGAAGGCCCAAGAGGCGAATACGCTAAAACTATACGTTTTCATTTGGGACTGGGAGACTTTTGGCTTTTTGGGCCTTCTTTGGGAGGCCTTGTCGGGGCTTCTGAGGGCATCTTGGAGGCTTTGGAGCCGTCTTGGGGATAAATTGGGCGTCTTGTAGCGATCGTTCGGCGACTCGGGGCCCTCTTGGCCTATATTGGGGCCCTCGAGAGAAAACGTAAACAGAGGAGGAAAGGGAGAACACATGCGGGCCGATCTAGTGCTAGCGATTTTGGTAGGGTGGCGATCGACAGGACACAATCGACCTTGTTCTGCCGATACTTTGTCATACTGGGTCTAATTCTACCGAGAGGAGAGTACTGATGTTGACCACCAGGAAGAAGAGGAGGAGAAACAGGACGATGAGGAAGAGGAGGATCACGAGGAGGAGAAGGAGCAGCTGAAAGGGTAGGGAAGAGGAAAAGCAACAACAGCAGTAGAGAGAGAAGGAGGGAGAAAGGGGGAAAAGGATCAGGAGGCAAACGACGAGGATGAGGGAGATGGGAAAAGGGAGAGTGGAAGAGAAAAAAACGAGGGGAGGTAGAGAAGGACCAGACAGGACGTGGAAGAGACGGAATAGCAGTAGGACGACGAGGAGGAGAGAGCAGCGGAATCGGGGGACTTGGAAAAAGGGTCATAATTAGTAGCAGAGGGAGCAGGAGAAGGAGGGGGAAGACTAGCAGAGGGAGTTATATTATGAGGAGGAGGAAGAGGAGGAGGAGGACCACAGCAAACCCAAGACGCATGGATGATTCTGCGTAAAGTCCTCCCGTCCAACGCCCCCTCCCCACACGCCCCTACAGAAGCCAATCGAATTATTACATCCTTCCACGGCGGGAGTCGCACCCCTTGACAGACGAACGCCCCAGGGGGCATTCACAGTTAGGCGGGGCCCCAGTTTTACGGACCCACCTCCCATCCTTCCAGCCAGGAGAACATCTCATAGGCCAGGCCACCGAGCGCCAGAGGAGTCAATCGGAAGTTCCGTATTGAAGAGGGCGTGCCCTCCAACAGTGTTGCCGCTGCATACCTTCAACGCTCCCGACGTCGAGCTCTCGGAAGTCTTCAGCGAGAGTCCCATTGTGGAAGCGAGCCGCCCTCGGTCCGTGCAAGTGCTGCGCAATGTTGAGGTTATGACCACATCGCTCGAGAACAGGAACCCCATGTTAGAAAGGACCCCCCCTCGATCCGTGAAGCCACTGTAAGGTGTCGAAGCCGAATGTGCGCGGCACCGCGGCAGGAACCTCATTTTGAACACATCGTGTGCTCCATACGTGTAGCTGATGGATCTGTTCAGGACGCTTCTGCGCGGCGCCAAGGCGACAGCCCAATGTTGGAGAAAAGCGGCCCGCCCTACGTCCGTCCAAGTGTTGGAGATATGTATAAAACGAGAGCGCGCGGCGCCGAGGGGAACATTTACTGGTGGAACTGTTGGAAATGCCAGGCTTCGAGATCATAAGTTGTGAGGAGGTATTCCGTGAATCGCCTGGCCCGCCCTAGCGACACGTCTGGTGGTGCGACAGCGTATAGTCATTTGCGAGGGAGAGGGATGGAGGAGGGAAATCGAAGAAGCAGAAGAAGGAGCAGGACGGCCAGGTGGATTCATAAAGAACAGAAGAGGGAGGAAGCGGAGGAGAAGGATGATGAGGAGGAGGAGAGAGGAGGATGAGCAGACACGCCGCGGAGCAGGAGGAGGAGGAGGAGCAGGAGGAGGAGGAGGAGAGAGGAAAGGAGAGGAGAGCAGAGGAGGAGGAGGAGGAGGAGGAGGAGGAGGTGGAGCAGGATGACGACGACGACGACGACGACGACGACGACGACGACGACGACGACGACGACGGGGACCAAGTCCAGGTCGCACGGCTTCCCCTCTGCCCGGGCGTGGGTGGAGTCCGCGAGCGGCGAGCGCGAGGGACTGGTGGCCGAGTGGCCCGCGAAGCACTGCAACGAGGCGCCTCCCTCCTCGAGGAAGAGGAGGAGGAAGATCGAGGAGGGGGAAACGGAGGATCGAGGATTTGTTGTTACCGTCGCTTCGCGGGGAAATCAACGGAATCGGTGATTCAAACTGCTAGCAACTCTTGCAAAACCAGTTCCGGCGAAACCAGTCGCCGGCCAAACCAGCCGCCGGCAAAACCAGCCGCTGGCGAAGCCAGCCGACGGTACAAACGAACGGGCGAAACCAGCGCCAGCGAAAGCAGCCCACGCGGCCGCCTCGAGGGAGGGGACCGAAGCGCCGGGCTCCGGACGGCCGTCGGAGGGAGGGGAGGAAGGAGCTGTCTTTTGGGTGCTGCGTCCGAGGCTTTTCCAGGCCCGGCATAGGAGGACGAGCTGGAGTACAGAGCCAGGTGAAGCCAATCTCGCGCAGGGAACACGCTTTCACAGGTCACGGCACTGCGTGGCCCGGCGTCGGGTTGTGTCGTGATGCTCTGCTATGCTATGCTCTGGCGCTCAAAGCAACGCAGCGGATCTGCAAAGCACTGCACTGCACTGCAGTCCCTTGCTTGGTTTGATTCGATGTGATATGTTGTCTTTGCTGCTTGATGTTCGTTGCCTTGGTCTCGTTTGCGGTTAGTTAATTTGTTTGATCATGTTTCTAGATTATCTTGAAGTGTGCAGTGCCTTGCGGCACATATCAGTGCAGGGCAATGCATTGCATTGTTTGTGTATTGTTTTGTGTCGCATTGCATTACCATTGCAGCGCAAACCAGCACTCAACAAAGTAAGCCAGTAGTAACCCACATGAAGTGAAAGTAAACGAAATGCACTAGCGAAGTGCAACGCAAAACTAGGCAATACATGCGCTGTGAAGCACCGCAGCGCGAATCAACGCAACGTACAACACAACAAACAGTTGTTTCCTCCTTTCTTTGAAGGCCAAAACAGCAGGTTATCAGAGCCTGGCTTGACATATTCTGGCAAGTTTGGCTTGTACGAAGGAGTCCCAGAATACAACCAGACACAATGTATCTTTGCATTCAAGCGGTACGCGTGGTGTTTTCGCACAGTCGGAAACAGAGGCGTCGTTCGTGACAGCGTCGGCCTGCCCCGCGTGGTTGGTTGTGGCAGGTCCTGAAGAGGATAGCCAACCACACGCCGAAACGCTGGAGACGGACTGGACCAGGGGTGCCCGAAAGAGTGGGCATACCCAGTCCTAGACCAGAAAGGACACCAAAGGAAGTTGCGCAGTCAACAGCTTCTCGGCGACCCTGGCGCGGCATAGCCGTTGCCAGGCGAGCTTGAGGCGGGTGTACAAACAATGCCTTGTATGCTGCACTAATATGGATATGCGTGGCAAATGACTCAAACACGCACTGCCTTGCAATCGCGTGCCAAACACACATTATGCAAAACAACACGCTGCAAAGTAAGTTGGGCGCAATGTGAAAACAACAAATAACATGCAAATAAACACATTGCAAAGCAAGGCGCCGCACTGATTTACAACGCAATGCCAATCAACGGAAACCAACCTACAGACATGCCCCCTAACGCAAAGCTGTGGCAACTCGTCGCATGGTAATGCAGATGTGCATTGGTACCTAGCCAATGTAAAGCAGCGCGCCGGATGCGACGCGAAGGTGCAGCACTGCAAAGCATAACAAGGCAATGCGACGCACATCAATGCGTGATTGAAAATGCAATTCAAAGACACGCACTGACATCCATTGCGGCACAACAGAAATGAATATATGCCACCTTGTGCCTCCTCCCGCTCCTCCCCACCTCCTCCTCCTCTTCATCCTCTTCCTCCTCCTCCTTCTCCTCCTCTCCTCCTCCTCACCGCCTCCTTCCTCCGTCCCCTCTGTACATCCTCCCTCCTCCATCCCCCTCCTCCGCCCTCTTCCCTCCGCCCCCCATCACCACCCAATCCTTCATCTCTTCTCCCTATTCCTCTCCCTTCCCCACCCTCCCTCCCTCTCATCCTCCTACCTCCTCATCCTCCTTCTTCTCCTCCTTCTCCTCCTCCTCCTCCTCCTCCTCCTCCTTACCACACCCATTCCTCAATCCCTTCCCCTCTCAGCACAAACAACCCCCAGACGTGTCCGTTGGCCGGATCGGGAGTTTCGCGTGAGAATTTCGCACCATTTAGGGTCTTTGCTTTTGAATTCTAGAACAGCTTCAAGGATGGAGGTTGGGTGGTGTTCAAAGTGTGGCTCTCGCATTAGCGCCGCGCACATTCGTATCAAAAGTTCGCAGCATTCCTTTTCAATATGTTGTTTGCGCTTTAGCGCTGCGGACATTCGTTGTAAACGTTCGTAGCAGATTCAAGGGGTCGTTGTGTTGAAGTCGCAAGAATGGCGTTCGGGCACGGTTCAGTACTGTCAGGTCGCAACAGTCAGGTTGATTCGCGGCGTTGAAATCCCAGCAAGGGTGTTTTGGCACGGTTCATGATTGTCAGGCCGCAACTGTCACGTTCACTCGTTTCATTGCAGTGCCAGGAGCATTTTTTGTTGGTTCGGTTTTGGATTTCCACGTACTTTCAGAAATTGAGGGGTGCCCGAATCTTACCAAACAAATAATGCGGGACTGATTATGCTTGGTGTCCTCGCCAATCATCTCCCTTTCTGAGTGATTTCATTTAAGGGGGCTCTGAAGAGGGAGCTTGGAGGAAGGGTCTATTGCAACGTCATTGGGACGACTTCGGCTTACAATGGTTCTCCTCCTCCTCCCCCTCCTCCCCCTCCCCCCTTGCCTCCTCCTCCTCCTCCTCCTCCTCCTCCTCCTCCTTCTCCTCCTCCTCCTCCTCCTCCCCCTCATCTCTCCTCATCCTCCTCCTCCTCCTCCTCGTCCTCCTCCTCCTCCTCCTCCTCCTCCTCCTCCTCCTCCTCCTTCCCCCCTCATCCCTCCATCCGCCCCTTTGCCCTTCCGTCTGCGTGCGACACCCGCTCCCTCTCCTCCTGCCTCCCGCCTCCCTCCGCCCGCCCGGCGAGGCGCCCTCGTGGTACTCCGCCAGGCCCCTCGGCCTGCCCCTGGCGCTGCACCGCGCCTCCGGTGCCGTGCTCTGCCTCGAGCTGCGGGACGGCGCCGAGGTGCTGGGCTCCCTGCGGGTGCCCCTGAGGCCTCCCTCCTCGTCCTGGTCCTTCCCCTCCTCGTCGTCCTCCTCCTCCTCCTCCTCCTCCTCCTGCTGCCCCTCCCCCTCCTCGTCCTCCCGGTCCTCCTTACTCCCCCTCCCTCCCTCTCGTTCTCGTGTCCCTCTCCTCGTGATCCTCCTCTTCCTCCTCCTCCCTCCCGCCCTCCCTCCGTCTCAAGCGTCTCGGCTCAGGCCCCCTGGGTACCCCCGTTCGACTCAAACTTGCGTGGCATGGGCGTGCTGGCCTGTTGGGAGAAGAGTTGCCCACCTCCTGTAGCGGTAGCAGAAGCAATGAGGTCGGCTTCGAATGCCATGGTTCTTGCACGCTTCCCCGTGGAAATCACAGGCTCGCATCGTTTAGTGGTGGCGCTGGTATTCGTCGAGTGGGTGGACACTGTGCAAACGTGTATCTCATGCTCTCTCGCATCCAGGAAAAGCAAGCTAGGGTCGGTTTCAACGCTGCGTCCACCGCTTGTCGTAGTGGTTCCACAGTGGGTTGCTTCTGGTCAGGTCGTTCATGCTTGCTCTTCCTGTGCATCATCGGCGCGGTCCTTCCCAGGGGCGGTGGGAGCGGATGTCCCGACAGGTTGTCTCATACCATCCATGTCATCGGGTTACCTTGAGGTGGTGCGAAGCGGAGTTTGGTATAAGGAGAGCGGGCCATAGTTGGCGACGTACGTTGTGTAATTGCTCGGTTGCGGCAGTCAGCGGCGTGTGTATGTGTGTATGTGTGTGTTGTCATCCTTGGCGCAGCTATGTGAAAGTCTCTAGCGTTGATTCTCTCGTATTCGGTTGGTCGGAAGCGAAGGGATGAACATGTTGTTGATTGCTTGCTGTGGTGTGGATGTGGCGCCGCATTCTCGGATGCGAAAAAGCGTGTTCTACCGCTGCTGGCGGAAAACCGGGAGGGGCACTGGGGGGTCCCAACCCGTCCCCCCCCCCCCTCGACAACCGGGGGGGGATCACTACCGGTTCGAACCCCCTCCCCTCCCAGTCCATCATGAAAAGGGGGGGGGCACTACCGGTTCGAACCCCCCCCCCTCCCCCCTCGCCGCCGGCAAACGATTCCTGCACCTCGGGACAGATGGCCAGGGTGGGGATACTGGGACAATGGTGGGGACGGTGGTGGCGGGGACAGCGGTGTGGGGGCAGTGGGACAGTGGTGCGGACAGTGGTGGGGACGGTGGTGGTGGGGACAGTGGTGAGGGGACAGCGGGCCAGTGGTGGGGACAGTGGGACAGTGGTGGGGACGGTAGTGGTGGAGACAGTGGTGAAGGCGGTGGTGAGGACGGTGGTGGGACAGTAGTACAGTGGGGAGAGTGGTGGGGACAGTGGGGCAGTGGTGGGGACAGTGGGGACAGTGGGACAGCACAGTGGGACAGCGGCGGGGACAGTGGGGACAGCGGGACAGTGGTGGAAACAGTGTGGACAGCGGGACAGTGGTGGGGACCGTGGGGAAAGTGGGGAGAGTGGGACCGTGGTGGGACAATGGTGGCGACAGTGGGGACAGTGAGACACTGGTGGGGGCACTGGTGGGGACAGCGGGAACAATGGTGGGAACAGTGGGGACAGTGGGACAGTGGTGGGGACTTTGGGACAGTGGTGGGGACGGTGGTGGTGGGGACAGTGGTGTGGGGACAGTGGGAATGTGGTGGGGACAGAGAGACAGTGGTGGGGACAGTGGTGGTGGGGACAGTTGTGAGGGCGGTGGCGAGGACGATGGTGGGGACAGTGGTGGGGACAGTGAGGACAGTGGTGGGATCAGTGGGACAGCTCAGTGGGACAGCGGCGGGGACAGTGGGACAGTTGGACAGTGGGGACATTGGCGACAGTGGGGCAGTGGTGGGGACCGTGGGGAAAGTGGCGAGAGTGGGACCGTGGTGGGAACATGGGGACAGTGGGGACGGTGGTGGGGACAGTGGGGACAGTGGTCGTGGGGACAGTGGTGCTGAGGACAGCAGTGGGGGATGTGGCGCGGACGGTGGTGGGGACCAGGGAGTCGTTTGCCGGCGGTGAGTGGTTGGGGGGGGTTTCGAATCGGTAGTGACCCCCCCGCTGGTTTTCCAGAGGGGGGTGGGGTCGAACCGGTAGTGACCCCCCCCAGTTTTCCGGAGGGGGGCGGAGGGGGGGTTAGGGGGGGGGGGTCCAGCAGGGGTGGGGGATTTTCGAAGGAGGGGGGGGGGGACCCCCGGGTTCCGGAGGAAGAGGGGTGGGAATTTTGCCACAGTAGAACGGCGGTGGATCACGCTTTCTCTCGGATACACATGCCTACGCTTTCTACGTAGCGGACGTCTCGCAACATGGAGGAGTTCACCCGTGGTATTATTCCAATGTTCCTCGGGCTTCTTATTTTGTCCTCCGTATACGGGGTGTTGTGCATGACCTTCCAGCTTGACGGATTTTTCGACAAGTTCATGCGTGGCATCTAGTTGTCGATGACATTGCGTCGCGATCGGTATTGTCTTGTCCTGTTTTGTTATTCCTTCCATCCATCCCTCCCTCCGCCTCCGATCCCTCCCCCTCCCCCTCCATCCTCCACCCCCTGCCTCCTCGTCCTCCCCCTCCTCCCTCCTCCCCCTTCCTCCCTCTCGTTCTTCTGCCCCTCTCCTCCCCCTCCTCCTCCTTCCTCCTCCTCCTGCTCCTCCTCCTCCTGCTTCTGATGGACGTTACCCTTGATTCTCTGACCCCTGGCAGCGAGGAGTGGCGTCGGGCCAAAGGCAACGACGCTGCTGACAGACTTGCGAAGATAGCCGCTGCCAGGGGACCCCAGATGAGTACCAACGAGCTCGAGCTGCAGGCTTCACAGACAGCCACACTCGACAAGTATATCAGATATGTTTCCGAAGCCCTCCAACTCTGGCCAACGGTAGCACCGAAGGCTGGATCCAGAGGGCTTGCCAAACCGTTTAAACCCGTCTGTCGGAGCGGCCGCAGCTCAGCCCGCCTGGGAGATCGAAGCGCCTTGGCTTCCGATCCCTCCTCCTCCTCCTCCTCCTCCTCCTCCTCCTCCTCCTCCTCCTCCTCCTCCTCCCTCGGCTCCTGAGGATGAGCTCAATGACCCCAGGCGGGCACACGTTTGGCACAAGTGGGGCAAAGGTTGGCTCTGCACTGCCTGCCGCCAGAGGTGCTCGACAGACCATAGTTTGAAGCGACGCGAGAATTTGCGTTGCCCTGGATTTTGTGCCTACCGCAGTGAGCTGCTGGCCAATGCGCAGGGCCATCAACTTGATTTCCTCTAGTATATTGATGACAGGCCGTCGAGCAGAATTTGGTGTTGGAAGTGTGGCTCGTTTACAGAGGGAACCACCGGGTTCCAAAGAGTTTGCCCCGAGCCCCCCCTACACATGGTCGTGCGTTGCAACGCCAGCGTGCTCGGGAAGGGAGGCACCCCAAAGGTTCCGCGAGTTCGACCATCTTTTTGAAGAAGCCAATCCCGCTGGCACAACTGGTGAGAGAATTGGCTGAGCTCCTTCTCCTCCTCCTCCTCCTGTTCCTTCTATTCCCCCTCCTCCTCCTCCTCCTCCTCCTCCTCTTCCTTTTCCTCCTCCTCCTCCTCCTCCTCCTTCCTTCTCCGTTTCCTCCTCCTCATCCCCCAGTTTCTTCTTCTTATTATTCTTCTTTTTCCTCCTCCTCCTCCTTCTCCTCCACTTCATCGCTCCCGCTTGCGCTGCAGGGGGGCGACGAGGAGGGGGAGGGAGAGGAACAGGGAGGAGGGAGGAGGACGACCAGGAGGGTGATGGGGATGATGAGATGGAAGGGAGAGGGAGGTGGATAGAGGAAAGTGAGGGAGGATGAGGAGGATGAGGAGGAGGAAAATGGAACATGGAGACATATACACCCGCCCCCACGGTGCCAACCCATGCCAAACTGGCGGCCATGTCACTCGCTACGGCTTGACAGCGAAAGCGAGCGTCGAAACTTCCCTTTTGAACAGAGGGTGGAGGGGGAGGGAAAGGCGGAGAGGGGAGGGGGCGGTGAGGAGGACGCCGCTGCGCGCCCAGCCGACGAGCTAGCCGGCGGGGGCGCTGCAGGGTGCGAGGGGGGGGCGCCTGCAGTGAAGGCGTTGAATTGGGGACCGCTTTGGGCACACGCGGCGGCGATTGCGATGAGTTCTTTGCGTTGGCTGGTGCATCTCCGCGGCCGCGCCAACCCAAGCGCGCGGACAGCGGCCAGCTAGTTTGGCGCGACTGACGCGGCCGCGGTGGCGCTGACCGCTGGGCGTCCCCCAGCAGGCACTGCAGTGCGAGTCGGCGACTTGCGCGGGCGCGGTATCATGGCAACGTCGACAGCGGTAGACACGATACTGATAGTAGCGATGCTGGGCGCGATGTTGACAACGACGACGTCGCGGCCAGCGCGGGTGCCGATGCTGATCGCGCCGGCGACGATGACGGCGCCCCCGCGTCGGCGACGAAGGTTTCGGACAGAGTTCGACATGCGCGCGCGGCCGACGCGCGAGAGTGGCCCGCGTGGCAGGCATGATCTGACGCGGATCGTGCCCCCCCCACCCCAGCACGCGCGCAAGGGCGTGCGAATGATTTCGGCATGCGGAACCAGAGGCCCGTTTGGCAGAATCCAGTGAAACGGCTGAAAAACCTATGGTTGTCTTAAGTATCCGCAAGAGCGCGAGCGCACGCTTTTTTGAACACAGATGTTGCGAAACCATGTTTTTGCTTCTCGGTTGTGAAATCGCCACGCAACCGAAGGTTGTTGACGGATTTCGGCATGCGCGCGCGATGACGCGCACGCGTGTGCTACGTCACGCAGTTTGGAAAGGGTTCTCGCGACCGCGCAAGGGCGTTCGAACGTTTTCGCGATGCGCGCGCGCGAAGCCCGTTTGGTAGCATTGTCTGAAAACCTTTTTGTTACATGGAAAGCTATGGACAAAACGGATGGTGATGTTAAGAATTCGCGAGAGCGCGCGCGCAAGCTTCCTTGAAAATCCGCGTTGCGAAACCTTTTGTTTTTTATATGTTGCTTGGACACTTGGCTTTCAAACTTTACGAGACAGAAGGTTGTTGAAGGATTCCGGCATGCGCACGCGACAACGCGCGCGTGCGCGCACTTCGTCACATCGTTTGCAAGTTGTTTGTGCAAAGTTATGTTTCTTTCCTAAACGAGTGCGCGCGCATTGCATTTTTTGCCGGGGATCGCGGCGGGGCTACCCGCTCGGTTGGGATGGTACGAACTCATATTCAGGATGGGCGATGGGCAGAAACACATGTAAATTGCAATACTCGAGGCCGAGTTGATAGCCCCGGGGGGGTAGCAACTTATTTTTTGAAGAGAGGAGAATTTATTTATGTTCGCAGTGAGTAGTCAGCACCATTGTTCACGCAACCATCCCACCCACCCCCCCGCAACTTGGTTTGCAAAACCCATGTGGCGGCGACTGCGATGAGTGCTTGGTGGTGGCCGGTGCGTCTCAATGGCTGCGCTAGCCCGCGCATGCTCGCGCGCGCAGCGGCCAGCTAGTTTGGCGCGACTGACGCGGCCGCGGTGGCGCTGACCGCTGGGCGTCCCCCAGCAGGCACTGCAGTGCGAGTCGGCGACTTGCGCGGGCGCGGTATCATGGCAACGTCGACAGCGGTAGACACGATACTGATAGTAGCGATGCTGGGCGCGATGTTGACAACGACGACGTCGCGGCCAGCGCGGGTGCCGATGCTGATCGCGCCGGCGACGATGACGGCGCCCCCGCGTCGGCGACGAAGGTTTCGGACAGAGTTCGACATGCGCGCGCGGCCGACGCGCGAGAGTGGCCCGCGTGGCAGGCATGATCTGACGCGGATCGTGCCCCCCCCACCCCAGCACGCGCGCAAGGGCGCGACTCGGCCGCGGTGGCGCTGACCGCTGGGCGCATCCCAGCGGGCACTCCAGCGCGAGTCGGCGACTTGGGCGGGCGCGGTATCATGGCAACATTGACAACGGTAGACAGGATAATGATAGTGGCGGTGCTGGCGACGATGGTGACGGCGGCGACGGCACGGCCAGTGACGGCGCCCATGCTGATCGCGCCAACGAAGATGACGGCGTCCTCGCGTCGGTGACGACGGTTCCGGAAGGAGTTCGACATGCGTGCGCGGCCGACGCGCGAGAGTGGCCCGCGTAGCATGATTCCGACGCGGACGCCCCCCCCACCACCACACCCCCCCACACACACACACACACACACACACACACACACACACACACACACACACACACACACACACACACACACACACACACACACACACACACACACACACACACACACACACACACACACACACACACACACACACACACACACAGCACGCGCGCGAGGCCATTCGAATAATTTTGGCATGCGGGGGGGCCCGCTTGGCCGCATCCAATGAACAGGTTGAAAGCATATGATTATTTCAGAATTCGCAGGAGCGGTGGCGCAGGCTTTACGACGATGGCGCCGTCCTCGCGTCGGTGGTGAAGGTTCCGGAAGGAGTTCGACATGCGTGCGCGGCCGACGCGCGAGAGTGGCCCGCGTGGCATGATTCCGACGCGGACGCCGCCCCCAGCACGCGCGCGAGGCCATTCGAATAATTTTGGCATGCGGGGGGCCCGTTTGGCCATATCCAATGAACAGGTTGAGAACATATGATTATTTTCAGAATTCGCAGGAACGCGGGCGCAGGCTTTACGACGATGACGGCGTCCTCGTGTCGGTGGTGAAGGTTTTGGAAAGAGTTGAGCACGTGCGCGCGGCCGACCCGGTAAAGTGGCCCGCGTGGCATGCTTTGACGCGGATCTGGCCCCCCCCCACCAGCGCGCGTGCAAGGGCGTTTGAATGATTCCGACTAGCGGCGCGAGTGGCACGGTTGGCAGAATGCAATAAACATGTTGACAACACTTCTGGCCTTATTGAGAACCCGCAAGAGCGCGAGCGCAGGCTTTCTTGAAAGCTGTTGTTACGACACCAAATGTTTCAAACATGTTTTTGGGACACTAGACTTTGACATTATTGCGATACCTACGGTGCTTGAAGGATGTCGGCATGCGCGGGCGACGACGCGCGCGTGTGCACTTTGTTTCATCGGCGCGCGCGTGTGCACTTTGTTTCATCAAGGGCGTTCGGACGATGCGGACATGCGCTCGCGAAACTCCTTTGGTAGCATGTTGAAAACCGATGGTCAAACAATTCGCAAGAGCGCGGGTAAAAACGTTTACTTAGTTATACGTATAACTATACCGGTGTGTATAACATATGTGTTCATATGTGTTCGGCGTATTCGTTTTTGACATTTTTGCGAAACCTACGTGTGTAAAGGATTTCGGCATGAGCGCGCAAAGGCGCGCGCGTGTGCACTTCAGCTCATATGTTGCGAAAAAGGTTCTTGCGACAGCACGCGCGCAAGCGCGTCCGAACGAGATTTCGACATGCGCGCGCGAACCTTGTTTGTAGCATTTTATGAATTTGTTGGAAGCCGATGATTTTCTTAATATTCGCAAGAACACGGGCGAAAACGTGTTTTCTGAAGATCTTGGTTGCGAAGCCATGTGTTTTCATATGTTTTCGGGACGCTCGATTGTGAAATTCTTGCAAAACCTTGCATTTTTGTGTGCAATCCAGGACGACGACGAGGCGGCGACGGGGTGGCGACGGTGGCCACATAGCCTCCAGACCGAAGACTCGGCCCAAACGACGGGCGATGACGAGGCGACGACGGGGCGGCGATGACGGCACATAGCCGCCAGACCGAAGACACGACCCAGTTCTTTAGAGCAGAAGTAAGAACCCTTAAGTTCAAACATTGTTTGGAAAACGTGGAAGAGGAATGCAGGAAGAGGAGGAGGAAGAGGAGGAGATGGTGAGAATCGGGGGAGCCTCACTCCTCCCCCTCGTCTGCTTCCTCTTACCCCCCCCCTGCTTACCGTAGGACTTTTGGCTCAAACCATGTTGGGTCAAGCCGGTTCGGATCACGTTCAGAACGTTGGACGCGGTTGCCCCGCCTGCTCTGCGGGCGATGAGCGCCCGCCCGCTCCGCAGCTAACGCCGCTAGCGCTGCCCGCCTGCTGTTGCCGCTGCGCAGCTGCGGCGGCAGCCGGGGCATCACGCCCGCCGCTCGTTCGTGTGAGGGCTGTTGTTAGGCTGCCGGTTTAGCGTCCTCCTCGTGACGGTGGCGCCCGTCATCCTTCCGACGGCCAAGCTGACAGGGCCCGTCGCGGGGCATGGAGCGGCTGCCCGCCGCGTGCCGCTTGCCTCTGGGCGACCTGGCGGGGGTTTGCCTGGCGGTGTTGCTGGAGATTGCGGAACTCGGCGTCGCGGAGTGCTGTTGCGGCTTGCCTCCTGGGTCTGCAATGGCTCATGGTGCTGCCCGCGGTGCTCGTCTTGCAGCTGCCTTCCGTGCTGGCGTGCTGGCGGGCCGCGGCGCGGGTCCACCGCTCGTGGACAGCATCACGGGGCCATCTTCGCAGCACGGTTTCGCCCAGGTTCGGTGTCAAAGCACAGCGATTAGCTTAGGTGACCCCCTGTGGCGCCGAAGGTGGGCGCCGTGGAGGTGTCTGCCACTCGTGGGTTTTTGTGCCCGCGGAGTTCCTCCGCCCCGTTTTCGTTCGTCGTTGTCGGCGTCTTCCCCCGTTTCCGACGTACGCTATGCTTTGATTCATTGGCTTACGCCACACCGCCGACCCCGTGGGGCGGCAGCAATCGTCCCCCGCGTGGCCTGTCTGGACAGCCTGTGAGGCCCCTCTAGACACGTTTCGGAGCCCTCTTAGGACCGTCCTGCCGTTCCCCCGGGCCGTTGCTATGGTTTCTGGGGCCTTCGTGGGGCGCCCCGAGGCCGTCGTGGAGCCTTTTGGAAAGTCTCTCGGGGTGCCAGAGGTCGATCTTGGAGGTTTACTGGGCCGCTGTGGGCCTCGTGGAAGCCCAAGAAGCGAATATGCTGAAAATGTACGTTTTCCCTGGGAAATGGGGCGGTTTTTGCTTCTGGAGGCCTGCTTGGAGCGCCGCGAGGTCGCGTATGCAAACGTATTGGACGCCCATGGGGCTATCTGGAGGCAATCGTGGGCGGTTTGGACCGAATCGTCCCCCGCGTGGGCCGTCCGGACAGCCTTTGGGAGCCCTCTTGCCCCGTGTTGGAGCCCTCTTGGGACCGTCCTGCGGCTTTCCTAAGCCGTTGCTATGGTTTCTGGGGCCTTCGTGGATCGCCCGGACGCCGTCTAGGAGCCTTTTTGGGAGCCTCTTGGGCTGGCGAGGGTCGATATTGGAGGTTTCTTGGGCCGTTTTGCGCCGCGTGGAAGCCGAATGGGCGAATGTGGTGAAAATGTACGATTTCCATAGGGAATGGGGCGATTTTTGCTTCTGGAGGGCCTCTTTGGGGCGCCCCGTAATACTGTTTCAAACGTCTTGGGGACTTATGGAGCAGTGTGGAGGCAATCTTCGGCGTTTTGGGGCGATCGCTCGTCGATTCGTAGCTCTCTTGGACCGTTCCGGGAACCTTTGGAACCTTTTTTGGCCCGTTTCGGGGCCTCCTGAGGCTCCAAGTATGCGGATGATGGATTTGTCCCCCCCCCCCCCCTTTCAAACCAGCCGGACCAGGCCCCCGGGGGAGGAGTTTCGGGCGGAGGAAGCGTATCACACGCCGCGACCCCAAGGGGTCGGCGGATTTGCGCAAAGCGTCCACAGCGTACTCTTCCCCCTCCCACTCCCGCTCATCCGTCCTCTTCCCGGACATCCGACATCATGGTTCCTTCGTGGCGGGGCCCCTCGCCCTTGTAATTCCACTGGCGCGACCCGGCGTGCATCCCAGATAGTTTTTAGGGCTCTTGGCCCGAGTCGGGCTTTCCCCCGGCAGGAACTTTGAAAAAACGTGCCGTCGCCATTCTCCCATGCCGCGGGATGCCCCCCCCCTCTCAGGGACATCGAGCCCCACCGTCCGACGACGCGCCAGCTCGAGATGGAGGCGGAGCAGGAGGCGGAAGAGCGGTGCCGGGTCACTTTCCAGCTCTTGGACTCCCGCTCGGTGCTGCACCACCGCAGGGTCTTCCTCGTGAGGCACGGGGAGAGCGTGTGGAACAAGGCCTCGGCGGCGGCCGGAGGGGCCCTTCGGGGGCCACATGCGAACCCTACCCCTGCCCCCTGCGATTTCTGAGGGGGAGGGTGGGGTTCACCTCGTTCGGGAGCTCCCGAGCGAAGCGAGCCCCACCCTCCTCCTCAGAAATCGTGGGGGGTAGGGGCAGGGTTCGCACGTGGCCCCCGAGTATGGGGCAAGGCCTCGGCGGCGGCTGGAGGGCCCCGGATCGAGAATCTCGGTTTGGGGATGTTGCTGGCTGATTGAACGGCTTCCACCGCCCCGCCCACCTCTGGGGGTGCGAGGCTCGCAGTGCGGGCCGGCCGGCGACGTCAGCCTTGGGGCTTGTTGGGGGCCTTTGTGAAGCGCTCTTCGGGCGATCTTGCGGACTTGTGTCGGGTATGGCCAGGATCCCAGGCAAGGGGGCCCGGTTAGTGGTATGGCCCTGGAGCCCCTGAATGGGCCAGAAGCACTAAACCAGGTCTGCCGCAGCTGGTGTTTTCTCGGGTGACGGCAGCTCCGGTTGGTGGAACGGGGCGGGGGGGCGTCCCCCAGTACACATCACTAAACCAGGTCCCACTAAACCCGGTTCTGCCAACGCCCGATTGGGGGCCCCTTAGCCTGTCTGAGACACTCGGAAGATCGAGAAGATGAGCACGTCAGACGGATTGAAAATTAACGGCAAGCCTGCTTTGTTCGCCTCGTTGTGGGCCCTCGGCGGGATCATCCAAGGATTCTCTTGGGCCTTCTCGGGAGCCTCTGGGGCTCTGGGGTTGTGTTGAGTTCATCTGGGAAGCAGTCCTGCCCCTTCGGAGGCCGTCTCGGGGGGGCTCTCAGGACCGTTGGGGGGCCTTCTTTGGGCCGTCAGGGACCGTCTTGAGAGTCTTTTGGGCCGTCTTGGGACCCTCTTGAACATTCCTGGAACCGTCTTAGGAGCCGCTTGAGGCCACCTTGGGGAAGCCTTGGGGCCTTTGAAGGGCCACCTTGGGAAATTCTCGGGCCGTCTGGGGGCCTTTGGGTCCCTTGGGGCCATTGGCTCACTTGGAGGCATGTCAGGAGTCTTTGGGGTCATCGTGTGAGGGAGACGGGGCCCCTTCGAGTTCCCCTTCTCGGGCTCCTCGTGGGGGCCTTTTCGGGGCCTTTCGGGCCATCCTGGTGCCCTCCTGGGCCGTTGTGAGACCTTCTTGGAGGTTTTTGGTCGGTATTCGGGCAAGCTTGGGGCCTTCGTGGGCTGTCGGCTGCTGTGTGAGGCTGCGTGTGATTGGCAGTCGGACTGGAGTGATGCGTTGCTTGGCGAGTTCTCTGACCTTCCCTTTTCCCCCCTCTCCAAAATATCGCGCTGAAAAAAAAAACGTTACAGGTTCCGCCTTTTCGGAGCCTCTTTGGGGTCCTCCTAGTGCTCTCGTGGGCCGTGTTGGAAGCCTCTGGGGCGATGTAGATAGAAACCGTATTGGGCCTGTGGGGGCCTCTCTGGAACTGTCCAGGCGCACCTGTGGGCCGCCTGGAAGCTTTCGCGGACCCTTTTGGGCGCTTGGGAGCTTCTCTCGGCCAGATGAGTCTGCAGGCGCCCCCAGGAGAACCAACGCCCCACATCCAAGTCGGCTGGCCCAGGCTCCCAGAGGGGAGGGGTTTGGGGAAGGGCGGGTATCTCACGGGCGAGGAGATTGAAAGAAGTCGGCAAACTTTCAAGTCTCCTGGGTCGCTTCGAGATCATCATCAGGACGCGCCCCAGGATATTGAGAGAGAGAGAGGGAGAGAGAACAAGGCGGGACGAGGAAAGAGGGAGGAAAGAAGGAGTGGTTGGAACAGGAGGTCGAGGGAAGAGGAGGAGGAGGAGGAGGAGGAGGAGGGAAAGGAGGAAGAGGGAGGGGCTGAGGAGGGACTGGATGAGGAGGGAAGGATTGAGGAGGTAAGGAGGGCGGAGGGAGGGAGAGGGGGAAGGAAGGAGAGGGGAGGAGCCAGGAAGGAGGAGGGAGGAGGCAAGCGGTGGAGGAGGAGGAGAAGGGCGGAGGAAGCAGGGAGGGCAGAAGGAGAAGCAGAGAGATCAGGAGTGGAACGACGGAGGATAGACGACGACGACGACGACGACGGCGATGACGACCGCGACGACGGTGACAACGAAGACATCGACCACGACGACAACCCGACAGCGGCGAGGACGAGGGCGACGGCGACAACGGTGGGGGCCAAAGCGACGGCGACGGCGACGCCCAAGACGACGAGACGATGGCGGAGGCTCAGGGCAGCCTTGACCTGCAGACCATGGCCTCGGCAGTGGACCACCCGCTGTCCGAGGAGGGCCGGGTGCAGGCGGAAGCGCTCGGCGAGCGGCTGGCGGCAGCCGCGAAGCAGAGGCAACGCCACCGCTGCCGCCGCCGTCGCCCTCGCCGTCAGCGCGATCGTCCTGGTCCTCCACCCCTCCTCGTCTTGCAGCTCCTCCTTCAAAGGCGTGCCTGTTTCTGCGCCGGAGGCAGTGGCCCTGGAGCCCAGATCCGCTCCAGGTCGGCCGCCCGACCCCTTCGGGGCCCGTCCTGCCCCATGTCGCGTGGAGCCCCTGGAGGGCCTAAAACCAAGGAGTACGATGATGGGGAGGAGGAGGAGGAGGAGGAGGAGGAGGAGGAGGAGGAGGAGGAGGAGGAGGAGGACGAGGACGAGGACAAGGAGGAGGAGGAGGAGGATGAGGAGGAGGAGGCGGAGTTCTTGCCGCCGCGAGGGACCCGAACGGCATGGCGATGTTGAGGCCCGACGTGGTGTGCCCTCCTGTTCATCCCTCCCCTTCCTCCTCAACCTCCCCCTTCTCATTTATCCTCCTTCCTCTGACGACAACCACGACCGCGACGACGAAGAAAAAGACGACGCTTCGTCCATCCTGCCTCCTCCCTCCTCGTCGGCCGCCTCCTCCTTCTCCTCCTCATCAACCTCCTCACCGACCTCCTTTTCATGCTCCCTCCCTCTCCCCCTCCTACACCTTCCCATTCGTCCCAATTGTCCTCCTCCTCCTCCTCCTCCTCCTCCTCCTCATCATCATCATCATCATCATCATCATCATCATCATTATCATCCCTGCTGCTGCTGCTCCTCCTTCTCCTCCTCCTCCTCCTCATCATCCTCCTCCTTCTCCTCCTCCTCCTCCCTGCTTATCCTCCTCCTCCTCCTCCTCCTCCTCCTCTCCTCTCCTCCCTCCTCCTCCTCCTCCTCCTCCTCCTCCTCCCTGCTGCTCCTCCTCCTCCTCCTCCTCCTCTTCCTCCTCCTCCTCCTCCTCCTCCTCCTCTCCTCCTCCTCCTCCTCCTCCTCCTCCTCCTCCTCCTCCTCCTCCCCTTCCTCCCCTCGTTCCTCGTTTCTCGCCCCCCCCCCCCCCCCATAGAGGTACGTGTCGCCACTGACGCGCGCCTTCCAGACCGCCGCCATCGCGCTGGGGCCGCTGCTTGCCGGGCGGGCAAAGGAGCCCGGGCGGGGGTCGTCGTCCAGGGGGGGGCGGGGGAGGAGGGTGGGGTGGCTGGGAGGGGGAGGGAGGGAGGGATGCGGAGGATGAGGAGGTGGAGAAGGAGGAGGAGGACTTGTGTAAACCCGAGGCGTATCAACGATGCTGGAATACGCCCTCCCTCCAAGTTCCCCCGTCACTGGTTCCTGCGAGAATGTGTTTTCATGGCGGGAGGTGCCCCTGTCCAAGACAACCGGTTGATAATCCCGCACAAAACACAATCCTTGGGATTTCAGCGCAGCGAATTAACGTGATTGCTGCGTCCAGCACACAATTCCTGGGACTTCAGCGTCGCGAATCCATTGCTGCTTCCTGACATTCGTAACTCGTGCCAGGACACTCTTTCCTCCTACTTCAACCATGCGAACTTTTGAACTGGTTGCAAATAATTAAGACGAGTGTGCGCGTCGCTGAGGCGAATGCCACATCTTGAAGAGGTGATGGCCTCTATTCCTGGAGCTGCTGCCAGCTTTTAAAACTAGTATGCGCGGCGCTGATGCGAGAGAATCATTCTGACAAGTGTCAGCCCTTCATCTTTGAAAGTGCCGAAGACTTGTGAGACGAATGCGCGCGGCGCTAATGCCCTAGCTACATATTTACCTATACGACCGCCCTTCGGGTGATAAGGAGGTTTTGGGGGGGAGAGGGGGGGGGCCAACATGTGATTCAATCGATCTCACTATCGAACTCACTCAACGGGACACCACGGGACACCACGGGACACTCGTCGATCTCACTATCGGTCTCACTCAACGGGACACCACTGGACACCATGGGACACCACGGGACACCGCGGGACACCTCTCGATCTCACTATCGGTCTCACTATCGATCTCACTCAACGGGACACCATAGGACACCACGGGACACCTCGGGACACCACATCGATCTCACTATCGATCTCACCATCGATCTCACGATCGATCTCATTCAACGCGACACTACGGGACACCACGGGACACCGGTCGATCTCGTTATCGATCTCTTTTTTTTGACGTGCGAGAGCGAGCACACGCGCAGCCGCGGCGCTCGACCCCGCTCAAAGGCTCAATCCGGGACCTTTGGGAGCTGCGCAATGCGTTGCGCCGCCAAGCATGCAAACGCCTCCGCGCTGCCACCCGCGCGGGGCAATTCGCCAAGGAGCAGCGCCGCCTGGCACCGCGCCGGCAGACGCTCCCGCCAGCCCGGGCACGCGCTCCCCAGCATGCTTGCTGCCGATGCCGAACTGTCGTCGCAGCGGAGGCACAAGACGTGGCCCGACCCGTGCGCGAGGGCGTGGGGCCACCAAGAGCGGCCGGCGAAAAACGCGGCCAGCATGTCCCCCTTGCTGACGGGCGCGTCCGTTCCGCTGCGGTGCGGGCAGGTCGGCGCTGGCGTCGCCCGGCCAGCGGGGGCGTCGGCCGCCCGGCGGACGCCGCGCGGGCCCGGGTCCCGCGGCGCACGTTGCGCCAGTCGCGCGGCTGGCGGCGGGCGGCGGGCGGCGCCGCCGCCAGGGCAGCCAGCTGCGTGGCTGCGAGCACGCGCTGCGCGGCCTCCAGCTGGACTCCAGCTGCTCGAGCTCCCTGCGGCGCGCGGCCACAGCTGCTGGTGGGGGTGCGCGCTGCGCCGCGGCTGCCCCAGCGTTGCCGTCGGCCGCAGGCGGTCCCGCTCGCGCAGCCCGCGCTCGCGCGCCTCCACAGGCGACAGGTGCGCGGGGACCCACCGGGCCCTGAGCCTCCCGCTGCGGAGAGCCTCAACCACCTGCAGCCAGAGGTCGGCGTGCTCCCACTCCCGCGGGTCCGCGCTGGCCGCGGCCTGAGCGCAGCAGCGAACGACATACTTGCTGTCGGAAGCGAGATCGTTGGGGTCGCCGACGGCGCGCGCGGCCGCCACCACCGCTGCGACCTCGGCGCGCTGGGCTGTCTGCAGCCCGTCCACCGGGCCGCCGAGGTTGGGCTCGCCAGCGCCCTCGCAGCGCAGACCCCAAGCCGCGCGCGCCAGCATGGGGTCTGTCGGGTGGATGCACGCGCCGTCACTCCACACAGTGCGGCGGGGCGCGTCGGGCTGCAGCTCGGCCTGCGGCGGGAACAGCGGGTCGCCGCGGCCGGCGGCGTCGGCGAGGGCAGCCAGGAGGGGCGGCGCGGCCAAGACTCCCGTGATGGCGACTCCTGCGGGCAGCTCCTGGCGGAAGGCAGCTGCGTCCGGGGACGGGGCGCCCCGGGAGGTGAACGCTGCGGCCAACGCCGCGTGCCGCTTGCCCTCCCGCGCCGGACACACCCAAAAGCGGTGCTCGCGGTCCTCATCAGGGGCTAAGCCACAGTGCGGGCACGTCGCCGCCTGGCCATTCCACTTCGCCGCGACGGATTCCGTGACGACGCTGCCGCAGAGGACACTGCGCAACGCCCCAGCGGCGTCGGCCCCAAGCGTACCACCCTCGAGCAGACAGCGCGTCGCCCAGCGGTCCACGCCGTCGGCCAGGTGGGCGTAACACGGCCGGCGGGCCGCGACCTTGCGGCATTCGGACTGGGCCCACGCCGCCAAGAGGACCCGTTCGGTGGACCGTCTCGGCCAGTCGGCAGGCCGCCAGCCGCCTGGCGCCGTCGGCACGCCTCCCCAGCACTCCACGTCGCTGCCCAGACCCAGCTCGCGCATGCTGCGCAACGCGGCGGCCACGGGCCCGACGGCGCGCCCGGCCCCCGCGTGGACAGCCGCGGCCGTGTTGCGCCACAGAGAGCGGTCGAGCTGGCCAGACCGAAGCGCCCGCGCGACCCGCAGCACCGGCGCGAGCGTCACCACGGCCTTTGGGTCCAGGCGCCAGGTGGGGCCGAGCACGCCGAACACGATCTCAGCGGCCGCCCGGGGGCCGTGGCGAGTGGCGCCCCTGGCCGCGCGGCGGAGCTGCTCCAACTCGCGGGCAGCAGGGCGCCCGCAGGACGACCCGTAGGTGCCCGCGGCCGTGCCGGCGGCAGCGCCCATCAGGCAGCGCCAGCGGAAGGGCACCGGCAGGCGGCGGAGCCGAGCGAACCGGCCGCACGCCAGCTGCACCCTCGCTCGATCTCACTATCGATCTCACTTTTTGGGACACCACGGGACACCTCGGGGCACCACATCGATCTCACTATCGATCTCACTCTACGGGACACCACGGAACACCACGGGACACCTGCCGATCTCACTATCGATCTCATTATCGATCTCATTTGTTGGGGCACCACGGGACACCACGGGACACCTCGGGGCACCACATCGATCTCACTATCGATCTCACTATCGACTTCACTATCGATCCGACAACGTATTTACAACGGACCGCCCTCCATCTTTGAAGCTAGTGCATGTTTGAGGACGGGTGTGCGCGGCGCTAATGTGAGAGCTGTATTTTTGAAAACGGGTCGCCCTCCATCCTTGAACCGGTTGCAGACGTTGAAGAGGAATGTGCCCTTGGCATCGCTCGGACGTGTGCATGTTTCCTTCGGCGCGAACCATCGAGAAGCATCCTCGATCATTTGGTGAAAAAACCACGCACGAAACCGGAAAAACACAGGGAATGTACGTCCGAGCGATGACCAGTGCCATGCGCTAAGGCGAGAGCCACATGTTGAACACGGCCTGCCCTCCGTCCTTGAAGCTGGTGCAAACTTCAAACCTCCGGCGGGGTCTCAGAAGAAACTCTCGGCCCGCCCGACTGGCACGCCTGGGTGCGCGACAGACAGAAGTTAAGTACCCATAACGAGGAGGAGGATGAGGAGGAGGACGAGCAGGAGGAGGACGAGCAGGAGGAGGAGATGGAGGTGGAGGAGGAGGAGGAGGAGGAGGAGGAGGAGGAGACGGGGAGGAGGAGGAGGAGGAAGGAAGAGGAAGGAAGGAGGAAGGAAGGATGTAGGGATGGAGGGAGGGAAAGCGATGTGATGATGATCATGATGATGATGATGCTGATGATGATGATGATGATGATGATGAGGAGGAGGAGGAGGAGGAGGAGGAGGAGGAGGAGGAGGAGGACCAGCAGCAGAAGAGAGGAGGGACGAGGGAGGAGAAGGGAGAGGGGCGGGGGGATAAGTAGGAAAGAGGACGAGGAGGACGAGGACGAGGACGAGGAGGAGGAGGAGGAGGAGGAGTGAGGGGGAAAAGGATGATGATGACGAGGAGGAGGAGTGAGGAGGCGGTTTACCAATGTCGAAGACGCCTACGGCGAATCACCGCCGCCCTCTGCCTTGTTGGAAGCGCCTGCGTGGCCGAAAGTTTGGTTTGAGCTTGGCCAAGCTGTCGGGCCACGTGCTCCCCGAGTGGGTTTCGAAAGCTTTCGGGGAACACGGAGTCGGGCGGGCTATCGGACCAGGTGGTTTCCGAGTTTTCGGGTTTCCTGGAGGACGTCTTGGAGGGTTCTTGAGCCGTCTTGGAGGCCTCTTTCGGGCCGTTTGGGCAGTCTTAGGCCATCTTGGGGCCATCTTGGGCAGTCTTGGGTGCATCTTGGGGCCATCTTCGCCGTCTTGGAGGCCATCTTGGCCGTCTTGGAGGCATATTGAAGGTCATCTTGGCCGTCTGGAGGCCAGTTTGACCCTTTCGGGTCTTCCTGGATGTCTTGGAGGGCTCTTGGGCCGTCTTGGAGGTTTCTTGCGGGCCTTCTGGGCAGTCTAAGGCCATATTGAGGCCATCTGGGGCCGTCTTGGGTGCATCTTGGGGCCATCTTCGCTGTTTTGGAGGCCATCTTGGCCGTCTTGGAGGCATCTTGGAGGCCATCTTGGCCGTCTTGGAGGCCATCTTCGGCATCTTCGGGGCCATCTTGGGCTCTTGGGCGATCTTTGGCAATCTTGGGCCATCTTGGCCATCTTAGTGGGCTCCTAGCCCGTCTGACGCCGTCGGAAGCCGTCTTGGGGGCCACTCTGGGCCGACTTGGGGCCCTCTTGGAAAGCTCCAGGGCCGTCTTAAAAACCATCTTGGGCGTCTTGGAGGCCTCTGAGGCCGTCTTGGAGCCCTCTGGGGCCCGTCTTGGAGGCCTCTTGAGCTGCTCTGGGGCCATCCTGGAGGCCTCTTGGGCGATCTTGGGGGGCTTTGGGGCCGTCTCAGGCCGTCGAAAGGCCGAAAAGAAGCAAATGCCAAGATCCTTCAAAAACCCCAGGCACATCAATGATGTTCGCCTCTTCGGGCTTTCCTGGGGGCTCTCTTGAAGCCTCTTGGGCCGTCTTGGGCCATCTTCGGCCAATCTTTGGCTGTCTTGGTGGGCTCCTGGCCCGTCTGACGCCGTTGGAAGCCGTCTTGGGGGCCTCTCTGGGCCGACTTGGGGCCCTCTTGGAAAGCTCCAGGGCCGTGTTGGAGACTGTCTTGTGCGTCATGGAGGCCTCTTGGGCCGTCGTTGGGCCCTCTTGGGGCCGTCTTGGGGGCCTCTTGGGCCGTTCTGTGGCCATCTTGGAGGCCTCTTGGGCGATCTTTGGGAGCTCTTGGGCCGTCTCGGGCCGTCGGAAGGCCGAAAAGAAGCAAATGCCAAAAACCCTCAAAAACCCAAAACCTTCAAACACCTAAAGTATATCAATGACTTTGGCCTCGTCGGGCCTTCCTGGGGGCTCTCTTGGAGGCCTCTCAGGCCATCTTAGAGCCATCTTAGGCCGTCTTGGTGGGCTCCTGGCCGGTCGGGAGCCGTCTTGAGGGCCTCTCTGGGCAGACTTAGGGCCTTCTTAGGGTGCTCCCGGGCAGTATTGGAGGCTTCCTTGGGCGTCTTAGATGCCTTTGGGGCCGTCTTTGGGCCCTCTTGGGGCCGTCGTGGGGGCTTCTTGGGCCGTTCTGAAGCCATCTTGGAAGCCTCTTGGGCGCTCTGGGGGCGATCTTGGGGGCCTCTTGGGCCGTCTTGGGTCGTTGGAAGGCCCACACAGAGCAAATACAAACATCGGTCAAGAACCTTGAGGAAATGACAAATTTTAGCATCTGCGGGCCCTCCTGGAGGACCTCTCGGAGGCCTCTTGGGCCGTCTGGTAGGCCTCGTGGACACCTCTTGGGCAGTCTTGAAGTCTTGGAGGCTTCTTGGGCGTATCTGGAAGTATCTTGGAGCCATCTTGGCCGTCTTGGACGCATCTTGGATGCCATCTTGGGCAATCTTGGCCGTCTTGGAGGCGACAGGGGGGACCACCCAGGCATTTTGGGAACCTTCAGGGGCCCTGGCGGGACAAGCCGAAGCCCCAGGGGGAGTTCTAAAAGAACTAAAACCGAAAGGATTCAGCACGCCAGGCACCCCTGTGATGAATCAACAGGGGGCGGCGGATCGAAGACGCCTACGGCGAATCACCGCCGCCCCCTGCCCCTTTGGAAGCGCCTCTGTGGCCGACAGCTGGGGCAGAGCTTGGCCAAGCTATCGGGCCTGTTGTTCCCCGAGTCGGTTTGGACAGACTTCGGGGAACGTATGGGGGAGAAAGAAGAGGAGGAGGGGGAGAAGGCGGATAAAAGAGAAGGAGGAGGAGGAGGAGGAGGAGGAGGAGGAGGAGGAGGAGGAGGAGGCCTCTTGGGCACCTCTTGGGGCACTCTTGGGGCCTCCTGTGAGCTTCCTGGAGGCCTCTTGGAAGGTTTTTGGAGGGCCTTTGGGGGCTTCTTGGGGGCCTCTGTGGCCGTCTTAGGGTGCTCCTGGTTTGTCTGACGCAGTCGGAAGCCGTCTTGGGGGCCTGTCTGGGTCGTCGTGGGGCCCTCTTGGAGCATATCAGGGATTCTTAGAGGCCATCTTGGGCGCTTTGGATGCCTCTTTGGCAGTTTGGGGGCCCTCCTGGGGCCGTCTTGGGAGCCTTTAGGGCCGTCATGGGGCCATCTACGCCCAAATCTGTAAAAAAAACCTTAGGACACCCACTGAGTTTGGCCTCTTCGTGCGCTCCTGGAAGACCTCCTGGACGCCGTTAGGGCCGTCTTGGAGGCCTCTTGGGGGCATCTTAGGCCGTCTTGGGCCATCTGGAGGCCATCTTAGGCCGTATTGGGTGCATCTTGGGCCGTCTTGGATGCATCTTGGGACCATCTTAGCCGTCTTGGAGACCAGTTTGGCCGTCTTGGACGCCTCTTCGGCCGTCTTTGGGCCGTCTTAGGGGCCTCTTGGGCCGTCATGGGGCCATCTTGGAGGCCTCGTGGGCGATCTTGGGGGCCTCTTGCGCCGTCTTGAGCCGTCGGAATGCCGACAAGAAGTAAATGCCCAGATCCCTCAAACACCCAAGGAACATCCATGATTTTGGCCTCTTCGGGCCCTCCTGGAGGACCTCTCGGAGGCCTCTTGGGCCGTCTTGGAGGCCTCTTGGGGGCCTCTTGGGCCGTCGCAGGCCATCTGGAGGCCATCTCAGGCCGTCTTGGGTGCATCTTGGGCCGTGTTGGAGGCATCTTGGGGCTATCTTAGCCGTGTTGGAGACTGTCTTGTGCGTCATGGGGGCCTCTTCGGCCGTCTTTGGGCCCTCTTAGGGCCATCTTGGGGGCCTCTTGGGCCGTCATGGGACTATCTTGGAGGCCTCGTGGGCGATCTTGGGGGCCTCTTGCGCCGTCTTGAGCTTGAGCCGTCGGAATGCCGACAAGAAGTAAATGCCCAAATCCTTCAAAAACCCGAGGAACATCCATAATTTTGGCCTCTTCGGGCCCTCCTGGAGGACCTCTCGGAGGCCTCTTGGGCCGTCTTGGAGGCCTCTTGGGGGCCTCTTGGGCCGTCGCAGGCCATCTGGAGGCCATCTCAGGCCGTCTTGGGTGCATCTTGGGCCGTGTTGGAGGCATCTTGGGGCTATCTTAGCCGTGTTGGAGACTGTCTTGTGCGTCATGGGGGCCTCTTCGGCCGTCTTCGGGCCCCTCTTAGGGCCATCTTGGGGGCCTCTTGGGCCGTCATGGGACTATCTTGGAGGCCTCGTGGGCGATCTTGGGGGCCTCTTGCGCCGTCTTGAGCTTGAGCCGTCGGAATGCCGACAAGAAGTAAATGCCCAGATCCCTCAAACACCCAAGGAACATCCATGATTTTGGCCTCTTCGGGCCCTCCTGGAGGACCTCTCGGAGGCCTCTTGGGCCGTCTTGGAGCATCTCAGGCCGTCTTGGGTGCATCTTGGGCCGTGTTGGAGGCATCTTGGGGCCATCTTAGCCGTGTTGGAGACTGTCTTGTGCGTCATGGGGGCCTCTTCGGCCGTCTTTGGGCCCTCTTAGGGCCATCTTGGGGGCCTCTTGGGCCGTCATGGGACTATCGTGGAGACCTCGTGGGCGGTCTTGGGGACCTCTTGGGCCGTCTTGAGCCGTCGGAAGGCCGAAAAGAAGCGAATGCCAAAATCCTCAAACAAAACCTAAATATACATCAATGATTTTGGCCTCTTCGGGCCCTCCTGGAGGACCTCTTGGAGGCGTCTTGGGGGGCTGTTGGGGGCCTCATGGGCCGTCTGGAACCATCTTGAGGCTATCTTAGGCCGTCTTGGAGGGATCTTGGGCCATCTTGGAGGCATCTTGGACCCATCTGAGCCGTCTTGGAGGCCATGTTGTCTGTCTTGGAGGCGTCGTGCAGGCAATCTTGGGCCGTCTTGGAGCCGTCTGGAGCAGGGAACCCTTTGGAACCGGCTCTGGGCAAACGGGGCAATCTTTCCGGGTGGTCGGCGGGACGGGCCGAAGCCCCAGGGGGAGTTCTTTTGGAAAAAGAACCAAAACCAAAACCGAAAGGATCCAGCACGCCAGGCACCTTTGTGATGAATCGAAAGGGGGCGGCGGATCGAAGACGCCTACGGCGAATCACCGCCGCCCCCTTCCTTTGTGGAAGTGCCTATGTGGCCGAACGTGGAGGCCAGACCTGCCAAGTTATCGGAACATGTGTTCCTCGAATCGGTTTGGAAAGCCTTCGGGAAACACGTGACATCTTGAAGATCATCTTGGCCGCCTGGAGGCCATTTTGACCTTTTCGGGCCTTCTTGGAGGACGTCTTGGAGGGCTCTTGGGCAGTCTTGGAGGTCATCTTGAGCGTCTTGGAGGCCTCTTCGGCCGTCTTGGGGGCCTCTTGGGGCCGTCTTGGGCCTCTTGGGCGATCTTTGGGGGCACTTGGGCCGTCTCCGGCCGTCGGAAGGCCGAAACGAAGCAAATGCCACAATCCTTCAAGCAACTTATGGGAAATCAATGATTTGGGCCTCTTCGGGCCTTCCTGGAGGCCCTGGTGGAGGCCTCTTGGGCCGTCTTGGGCCATCTTAGTGCCATCTTCGGCCGTCTTAGTGGGCCCCTGGCCCGTCCGACGCCGTCGGAAGCCGTTTGGGGGGCCTCTCTGAGCCGATTTGGGGCCCTCTTGGAATGCTCCAGGGCCGTCTTGGAGGCCATCTTGGGCGTCTTAGAGGCCTCCTGGTCTTGGGCGTCTTAGAGGGCTCTTGGGTCGTCTTTGTGCCCTCTTGGGGCCGTCTTGGGGGCCTCTTGGGCAGTCCTGAGGCAATCTTGGAGGCCTCTTGGGCGCTGTGGGGGCGATCTTGCGGGCCTCTTGGGCCGTCTTGGGTCGTCGGAAAGCCGAGAAGCGGCGAAATCAAACATCCTTCAAAAACCTGAGGACCATCAATGATTTTGGCTTCTCCGGGCTCTCCTAGAGGACCTCTTGGAGGCCTCCTGGGCCGTCGTGGAGGCCTCTGGGGGGCCTCTTGGGCCGTCTTGGGCCGTCTTGGACTCTCTTGGGCCGTCTTCGAGGCTATCTTGGTCCATCTTGGACTTCCTGGAGGCCCTCTTGGGGGCCTCTTGGGCCTTCTTGGGCCAGCTTCGAGCCAACTTCGGCCATCTTGGTGGGTTTCGGGCACGTCTGACGCTTGGGGCCTTTCTGGGCCAACTGGGGACCCTCTTGGGGCGCTTCGGGGCCGTCTTGGAGGCCATCGTGGGCGTCTTGGAGGCCATCTTGGGCGTGTTGGAGGCCTCTTGGGCCGTCTTGGGGCCCTCTTGGGGCCATCTTGGAGGCCACTTGGGCCGTCATGGGGCCCTCTTGGGGGCCTCTTGGATGATCTTGGGGGCCTCTTGGGCCGTCTTGGGCCGTCTTGGACTCTCTTGGGCCGTCTTGGAGGCCGTCATGGACCATCTTGGGCGGACTTGGAGGCCATCTTGGGCCACCTTCGCGATTTGTTGAGGATGTCCCGAGCGAAACGGCCGTTTCAGGGAGGATTGTTCGTGGAGTTTGTGCTCCTGGGCAGGCCTCCCGGGTGGTCGGCGGGACGGGCCGAAGCCCCAGGGGGAGTTCTTCTGGAAAAAGAACCAAAACCAAAACCGAGAGGGTCCAGCACGCCAGGCACCCCTGCGATGAATCGGCAGGGGGCGGCGGATCGAAGACGCCTACGGCGAATCACCGCCGCCCCCTTCCTTTGTGGAAGCGCCTATGTGGCCGAACGTTGAGGCCAGACCTGCCAAGCTATCGGACCATGTGTTCCCCGAATCGGTTTGGAAAGCCTTCGGGGAACACGTGGGCATCTTGAAGGTCTTCTTGGAGGACGTCTTGGCCCTTTCGGGCCTTCTTGGAGGACGTCTTGTTGGTCTCTTGGGCTCTCTTGGGGTTGTCTTGGAGGCCACCTGGGCCGTCATGGGGCCCTATTGGGGGCCTCTTGGGCGATCTTGGGTGCCTCTTGGGCCGTCTTGAGCAGTCGGAATGCAAAGAAGAAGCAAATTCCAAACTCCTTCAAAAACTTAGGAAATATCAATGATTTCAGCCTCTTCGGGCCCTCCTGGAGGACCTTTTGGAGGCCTCTTGGGCCGTCTGGGAGGCCTCTGGGGGGCCTCTTGGGCCGTCTTGGGCCGTCTTGGACTCTCTTGGGCCGTCTTCGAGGCCGTCTTGGACCATCTTGGGCGGACTTGGAGGCTATCTTGGACCATCTTTGACGCCAACTTGGGCCAACGTGACCATCCTGGAGGCCATGTTGGGCCGTCTTGGAGGAAGAATTGGGATTGGGCGATGGCGTGTGCGTCTTGCGGGTCTTGGGGGCGGCCGGCGGGACGGGCCGAAGCGCCAGGGGGAGTTCTTTGGGAAAAAGAACCGAATCCAAAACCGAGAGGTCCAGCACGCCAGGCACCCCTGCGATGAATCGACAGGGGGCGGCGGATCGAAGACGCCTACGGCGAATCACCGCCGCCCCCTGCCTTTGTGGAAGCGCCTATGTGGCCGAACGTTGAGGCCAGACCTGCCAAGCCATCGGACCATGTGTTCCCCGAATCGGTTTGGAAAGCCTTCGGGGAACACGTGGGCGTCTTGATGGTCATCGTCGCCGTCTTGGAGGCCTCTTGGGCGATCTTTCGGCGATCTTTGGGGGCTCTTGGGCCGTCTCGGGCCGTCGGAAGGCCGAAAAAAGGGAAATGCCCAAATCCAGCAAAAACCTTGGGAAAATCAGTGATTTTGGCATCTTTTGGCCTTCCTGGAGGCCTCTTGGGGGCCTCTTGGGCCCTTTTGGGCCAGCTTCGAGCCAACTTCGGCCATCTTGGTGGGTTCCTGGCACGTCTGACGCCGTCGGGAGCCGTTTTGGGGGCCTTTCTGGGCCAACGGGGGACCCTCTTGGGGCGCTCCAGGGCCGTCTTGGAGGCCATCTTGGGCGTCTTGGAGGCCATCTTGGGCGTGTTGGAGGCCTCTTGGGCCGTCTTGGGGCCCTCTAGGGGCCATCTTGGAGGCCACTTGGGCCATCAGGGGCTCTCTTGGGGGCCTCTTGGGCGATCTTGGGGGCTTCTTGGGCCGTCTTGAGCCGTCGGAGAGCCGAAAAGGCGCAAATGCCAAAATCCTTCAAAAACCAATGGAAAATCAATGATTTTGGCCTCTTCGGACTCTCCTGGAGGACCTCTTGGAGGCCTCTTGGGCCGTCTGGGAGGCCTCTGGGGGGCCTCTTGGGCCGTCTTGGGCCGTCTTGGACTCTCTTGGGCCGTTTTGGAGGCCGTCTTGGACCATCTCGGGCGGACTTGGAGGCCATCTTGGGCCATCTTCGCGATTTGTTGAGGATGTCCCGAGCGAAACGGCCGTTTTTGGAGGATTGTTTTCCGGATTGAGGTGTTTTCGGCTTCCTCCCGGGACCCCGGCGGGACGGGCCGGAGCCCACTGGGGAGTTCTTTTGGAAAAAGAACCAAAACCAAAACCTGAAACATCCAGCACGCCGTGCACCCCTGCAAGCAGGGGGCGGCGGATCTAGTGGCCTTCGGCCCTTCCCGCCACCGTGCCTGGCTTGTGGGTTAGAGGCCTCTTGGATGTTCGTGTGGATATCGTGGGAGGCCTCTCGAGGGCCTCTTGGAAGCAGTTCTGAGGCCTCTTGGAGGCCGTTTGGGGGCCTCCTTTTGGGCCTCTTGGGGGCCTCGTGGGGCATCTAGGGGGCCTCTTGGGCTCTCTTGCGGCCCTCTTGAGGCCTCCTGGGGGCCTCTTGGGGCGGACGGTTTGAATTGTCGGTTTGTGTGTCCTCTCTTGGCCCTTCTCGGGGCTCTCTTGGGTGTTCTTGAGCGCCTCTTGGGCCGTTTGGGAGCCCTCTTGGACCGTCTTAGGGCCCTCTTGGGGGCCTCTTGGGCCGTCTTGGGGCGGTCTTGGGGGCCTCCGGGGCCATCTTGGAGCGCCAGGCGCCTGACAACGCGAGAACGCGAAAAACATAACAAAAACACAAGGATTATCAATCATTAGTGCCTCTTTGGGCCCTCTTGGAGCGCTCTTGGGACTTCTTTGGGGCCTCTTGGGCCGTCTTGGCGCCATCGTGGGCGTCTTGACGCGCTATTGGGCTGTCTTGGAGGCCTCTTGGGCGCTTTCTGGGGCCCTCTTGGCCCGTCCTGAGGCCCCCTGGCCTTTGGAAAAGTCATGCGAGGCAGCCCAGGAGCGCGCAGGAGCGCCCAGGTAACTTGAGAATTTCGTGCCCCAGCTGTCAGAATACTAGACTCCCCCAGTCCTGAGCACAGAGAACAGAGAACACATGAGAGCCTTGGGGTAGCTCCACTTCGTGCCTCGAGGCACCGTGGCGGATTTTCGCGTGTCTGTTGCAAGCGTGCACGCGCGAGAAGGGGACTCATTGAACCCGCTATAGGCGAGTGGGCGCCCAAACATGCGGAGATATTCCCAAGCTGCGTTCCTCTAGGCCTCAGGGTGCCCAGACCCGCGGTGGGCCTTCTGGGGTTAGCGGGCTAAATACGTCCATCAGCAGCAGGTGGCCAGCACCTGCTTAATGCCCAACCGATGGCACTGGTGCGGCAAGGTGAGGTTGCCCGCTTACGGACTTCCCATGTGCACCGAACGGTGGGTCCTGGGGGATCGGATGCTTGCTCCGGTGTCTCTCCCGGTGGAACATTTTGTTTAGCGACGACGCATCTGTCAGTTCAGCATGTCAGATGACCAATGCGAGCCACATTTACAGCGGCAGTGTTGCTTACATCCGACTGCCTTCAGCCAGAGATAACCGCATCGGTCAAGACCGTTGCGGCCAAACAGGGGCGGACAAATCCTTCCCCCTCTAATGATCTACATCTGGAGGAGGAGGAGGAGGAGGAGTTGGGGGGATTTGGATTTGTCGTCTTCGTCGTCGACCTCGTAGTTCGCTGTCGTCGTGTGCAGGCCGAGGGCCAGCAGGCCGAGTTCGTGGTGATGGCCAACGCCCGCGAGAAGCAGACCCTCGGGCGGGGATAGGGAGGAGGGGCATGCGGCGGAGGTCCTCCTCCTTCCTCGTCCTCCTTCCCTCCTCCCACCTCCCACCTCCCTCCTCCCTCCTCCTCCTCCTCCTCCTCCTCCTCCTCCTCCTCCTCCTCCTCCTCTTCCTCCTCCTCCTCCCGTTCTTCCTCCTCCTCCTCCTCCTCCTCCTCCTCCTCCTCCTCCTCCTCCTCCTCCTCCCTCCCCCTCCTCGGGGGCGGGAGAGGGGGTGGGCCCCACGTCATCTGCGGCAGGCTCGTGTCGTGCCGACGCGGCGGCGACCCCGCCGCGGGCTCTCGGGGTCGAGCGCCGCCGGGGGCCCAGCATCGGCCAATACTTCGGGAGCCTCGAGACGGGGGTCAGTGCAGACGGGGGTCAGCCAGGGCGCCAGATCCTGCAGGATCCTGCGAAGACCCCCTCCGGCTGACCCGGGTTAGCGAGCCGCTCGTGGCCGCGAGGCGGCCGCGCCTATTGGCTGACCCGGGTCTGCGAAGACCTGCGTTGCAGTTGTTTTTTTCCTGCATTGCAGTTTTTGGTTTCCTGCTGACCCGGGTCTGGATTGACCCGGGTCAGAAGATCCCCGAAATATGAGACGATCTGATGTTCGATCAAGCAGTGGCGAAGCGTCTTGGCGTGCCTATAGCCCCACCAGACAATGTTCTAAGAACCTTCTGTGGTTCCCACGCAAGGTCCCTAGAACATCTCTGGCGGGGACTGCCTTGCTTCCTCACATCGGGTTGATGTTCTGAGAATCTTGTTTCTGTTCTTAGAACACTTCTGGGTTCTAAGAACATTTCGTGGTAGGACTACAGTCGGGGCCCTGAAGAAGGAACCCTTTTGGTTGGGGAGGCTCCACGTTCCTTAAGTGTTTCACAGCTTGCCTCAGGTTTTCCTTATGTTTTCGATCGGAAATCGAAGTTTAACTGATAGAAAAAAAGAGGCCTCGTTTCTTATATAGGGTTCCTTAGGTCAACGCCCCGACTGTATAGGAATGCCGGGACGGTCGGTCCCTGCTCAATTCGAAGAGCCTCCGATCGATGAGTTTGCACGATCCGCGCGGTGTCAGAAGCCAGCGCTGGGCTTTCGGAGGCCTGTCTCGGGCACCAACGGGCCACGCGCTGCCCTTCGACGACGTCACGGGCTCCGGGGATGGGGAGTTCCGGGGCCCGCGTCGCGAAGCGGCGTCGGAGGTACAGTCGGGGCCCTGAAGAGGGAACCCTTTTCGTTGGGGAGGGGCTCCGTGGTCCTCAAGTGTTTCGCAGCCTGCCTCAGGCTTCCCTTAGGCTTTCGATCGGAGATCGAAGGTGAACTTATGGAAAAAAGAGGCCTCGTTCCTTATTTAGGGTTCCTTAGGTCAAGGCCCCGACTGTATGGGGGGGGGGCAGGGGGACGAGGCACGTTCGTCGGTTCGCGGCGCCTCAGACACTACGCGTAGCCGATGCCTCCCGAGCCGTTTTTTCTGACGGTCGGGCCTCCAGAGGTTCCAGGGTCCGCGTCGTGCAACGGCGTCGGGGGTATGGGGGGGGGGCAGGGGGAGGAGGCACGTTCGTCGGCTCGGGGCGGTCTGCCAGCCTCGGGGTGTGTTTTTTCAAGCAGGTGCACCTCGCAGGAGGGCGCTCCCGGGGTGCCCGGGTCGTCTCCAGCGGCCGCCAGAGGCCCGAGTCAGGACCCAAGGCCAGGCGAGGAGGGGGGGGCGAGGACGGGGGCGAGGTTGGGGAACATCCTAAACGACATCCTCCTCCTCCTCCTCCTCCTCCTCCTCCTCCTCCTCCTCCTCCTCCTCCTCCCCCTCCTCCTCCTCCTCCTCCTGGATGGATGCTCAGGCAGCCTGGACCACCCCTGGGAGAGCCGAAGGCAACCCAGAGAGGACCAGTCTTAGTTCGGGGGGCCAGCCGGAAAACATTGCAAGTCGCGGCCAGCCCTTTCCTCAGAGGCTCTGCGCGGCCCGTCTGGCCAATAAGTCAGACGCTCCTGCCGTCCACGTGGCTTCCCCCGCAGCGAGGGGGGAGAGAGGGGGAGGACAGCGAGGCGGGAGATGAAGGAGGAAGAGGAGGAGGAGGCGGAGGACGAGGAAGAGGACCAGGGCAAACCAAAGATGCATCGATGATGTAGCACACCCTCCCTTCTCAATTCCCCTCCCCATTTCTCCCTTAAAGCGTTGTTGGTCACTGCGCGAACCGTTATCCAAGATTGTCGCCCTATGGGCCCGCGCTTCAGGCGGGATATCCGTTTTGAAAGAAACAGCCTTTCGCATTTCGAGCTGCAAGGGACGCGGTAAGGTGGGGCTTTAGAGTTTGAGGAATTGCCCGGCGAGCCCTGCTCTGTAAAGAATTGGGCGTGGCGTCATGGGGGTCATAAATGGGGAGGTCAGAAACGGTCCCCCTCTAGGGTCCTTCCGGAGCCCCAGGGGGTTCGTTTCGGTACCGTTTGGGTACCTTTTCGGACCACCCTCGCGACCCCCCCATTTATGACCCTCCCATTACGCAACGCGCAAAAGAAGCCGGCCCGGTTCCGTGCACACTAGCGGTTGCACAGCGTGAAACCATTAGGCACACAACCAAGAAGCATCTCAGACGAGAGCCTGGTTTTGACAAAGCAGCCGCCTTCCATCATGTGCTACACTTGTGGTCGCATTGCTTGAGGGAGTCGGAGGCGCGGACCCCATTTGGGAAAATTTGCCGGCTTCTAGCACGATCGTAAGAAGCGTTTCAGGCGGATGCGCGCGGCGCCAAAGCGGAAGTTACATTTTGAAAGCAAGTGGCCCTCCATGCGCGTCATTGCTGTACGTTTAAATCCCCTCTCTTCTCTCCCTCTTTCTCCTCCTTCTACTCCCAGGGGGGCACGACGACGACGGCAACAGCACTGTTTACGGCGACGGCGACGACGCCAACAGTATCAGTGGTGTCGCCGACGACAACGACGACGACGACGACGACGACGTCGACGTCGACGACGGCGACGGCGACGGCGACGGGGAGGGGCTTCGATACCTGGTCGACGGAGATCGGCGAGGACGTCCCGAGACGCACCTTTGTAGAGCTCAGGTCGCTCTACGAGGACTGCGACGACGAAAAGGCGCGCACGGGCAACTGACGACAACGTCGTCGCCGCCGCCAACGCCAACGCCGCCGCCGCGGTCGTCGTCGTCGTCGTCGTCGTCGTCGTCGTCGTCATCGTCGCCGTCGTCGTCGTCTTCGTCGTCGTCGTCTTCGTCGTCGTCGTCTTGTCGTCGTCGCCGCCGTCTTCGCCGTCGTCGTCGTCGTCGTCGTCGTCGTCTCGTCGGCGTCGCTGCTGAGGTTCGAGGGTCGAGGTCCCTGGACGTGTCTGGTACTGCCTGGGCATCTGGAGGCCTCTGGAGACCTCAGGCGGTCATCGTCTTCGAGGTTCGACGATCGAGGTGGTTTGACGTGCTTGGCGCTCCTCGAGCCTGCAGATAATTCTTGACGCTCCGCGTATGCCAACCAGCTCTGAGTGGCTGCCCTCTCGCTCGCTTCGCTTGCCTTTCTCTTCCTGCTGCCCAGTCGCGGCCCGACTAGTGTTCGGCCGGCGTTTGACCAACAAGTATGCCAACCAGCTCATCCAGGTGCGATGCCCATCAGAGTTGTTCGGATGAGAAGTTTAAAGGAGATTGAGGAGGAAAACGAGGAGGAACAGAAAGAGGGAGAGGACCAGGAGAAGGACGAGGAGGAGCAGGAGGAGCAGGGAGAATGAGGAGGTAATGAAGATGATGATGAGGAGGAGGAGGAGGAAGAGGAGGAGGAGGAGGAGGAGGAGTGGGAGAGGAGGAGAATAAGGACGAAGAGGAGGCATTTGCGGATCTTCTGTTGTGATCGCCATTGGAGGACTTTTGGGGCTATCTTGGGACACGCTTGGGGTCATCTTGGGACTGTCTCGGGGCCGTCTTGGGATTGTTTTGGGGGTATCGGGGCCTTTCTGAGGATCTTGAGGGGTCTTGGAGGGGTCTTGAAGCCCTCTTGGGGCGACAGTGGGCCCCATGGCTCAAAAGGGAGGGGTGAGGGAGGGGCTAAGTCGGCCTTCTCCCCCCCCACCCATCCACTCGGAAGACGCCACATTGCCTCCTCGAGCGCTTTTGGGTGCCTCTTGGAGGCCTCCTGGGCCGTCTTGGTCGGGGCGCGTCGCTTAACGCTTCGGCCCACGGTCGCTCGCGCCTGACGTCAGTCGGGTGCGGCGCTCGCTCTGGTGACGAGGAGGAGCTGGACGGGAGGCGGGTGTGGACGGTGGAGGCGCAGGTGAAGGCGGTGGTGGAAGGGGAGGGGGCGGAGGAGGACGTGGAGGCCAAGATGGAGGTGGCGGTGAAGAGAAAGGGGGGGCGTGCAAGTGGAGGCGGAGGTGGAGATGCAGGTGGAGGTGATGGCGGCGGCGGACGTTCTGGAGGGGGGCGAGGTGGGGGTGGAGGCGGAGATCGAGGGAGGCCGAGGCATCATCATTTTCGTTGTAATCGTGGTCGTCGTCGTCGTGGCCGTGGGGTGGTCTCGAGGGTTGGCCTGGGGCCACCGCGGCGCCGCTCCGGGCGCGCCCGAGGGGGTCCTCAGCGCGTTCTCGCAGATACACGTCGACGCGCAGGAGGTGCAGGACTGGCGCATGCTTGAATGATGTACACAGCAATTTCATGACAGTGCACATATGGGACATGTATTTCCTTTATTGCTTAGCTTCCCTCCTCCCTTATAATCTTCTCCTTCCTGCCTCCACCTCTTCTTCCTCCTATCCCTCAGCCCTTTCCTGCCCTACCTCTGGCTCCTCACCTCCTCTACCTCCTCGTCCTGCCCTCTCCTACCGGGGGGGCGTGGTGACAGCGCCCTCGGGCGGCCTCCTTCCGTGGCGCTCCTATCTGATGTCGACGGCCCGCATGCCAAAGCCGGCCGCCATCCACCTCCTTGCGTTTCAGGCCACTCGGCCAGAGGCTAGAGGAGGCGCCGCTGCAGCGCATCCTGCGGTCGACCCAAGGGCCTGGTCTCCGCTTCTCAGCGCCAGACCACGTGCTCGAAGTCGGGCGCCTCGCTCCTCCCACAGCGGGGGCAGTGCTCCTCCACTGCGGCACGCCCGTGTCTTCGTCCTCCACCTCCTTCCTCTCTGCCCTTCGCCGCCTGCAGGTGCGCCGGCGAGACGAATGCCCCAGACATCACGCTGGCCGCGTGCGTGCTGCCCTCTGCCAGAAGCCTCGCGGCCCTGCAGCGCCGCTCGTCGTACTGCTCGAACCGGCACAGGAACGAATCGACGCGGTTTTGCTCCCGCCACCTCCCAAAAATCGGGGTTGGACAGACTTCCTACCCTGACACGTCGATTAAGGAATTGGCCGTTTTCGGTTCGCGAGAGGGCGTCGCGGCCGTCATCTTGCGGGTCCAGGTCCATCGCTTTCGGTCCCAGGCCGTTTTCACTAAGGGGAGGTTTGCTAAAGGGAGGTTCGTCCACCTCCCGAGAAGGCTCGCGCGCCAGCCCTCCTGGAGCACGTGCTCGGCGCGTCCTCTGCACTCCGACCAGCGGGCGCTGCCTCCGCGCAGGCCGAGAATCGCGCGGGCGCCTCCCCGCTCCCACCCGGCACGTTCCTGCCGGCCGCAGCCTTGCAGGAGGGCATGGACCCGACCAGAGCATCCTTCCGTGAAGTCGGGCCTGTCCCTCTTCAGGAGGAATGTTCAAACATATATAAAGATAAAAAATTATGCTTATTTGTTTTTTTGCTTATATGTAAATGTATAGAATTCTATTGGAGCATATTTGGGGCATCTCTTATTTGTCGCCCAAAATGCGCGGACATGCCCGACCTAATCCTTCCGTCCTCCTCCAGGTTCCCAGCGTGGCCCGCCGCCGGTCCTCACGGAGGGTGCGCCGCGCGGCCACGAGGGCAGTGGTCGGCAGGCGGCACCTGACACCTGGCCGGCGGCCACGGGAAATGCCCGGAGGTGGGGGCTCCCTGCTCTGGGTTCCTTCCTCGCCCTCACGATCGCCGCCCGTAGCTGCGTCTCATCCTTCTTGTTCGTCTGCCTGTCGATGCAGCCGTACTCAGCGACTGCCAGCGCCCTGCCTGCCATCGTCGCTTCCTTCATCCTCACGCAGGCGGGCAGGTGCGCACTCCTTTCGAGCATCACCTGGGCCCTCGTCGGCCTCATCTCCTCCTTCCTGGCGTACCTCCTTCCTCTACCTCCCTTGGCGCCCTGTGCCTTCGCAGAAGCCCGCCCCGAGCACCCCCTGGAGGGTCCGTCACAGTGGTGTGCGGCGCGCCTGCTCCGGGCAGCTGCTGCCTGCCCGCGGCTGCCTTGTGCGCGTGCTGGGACTTCGCCTCGTTCTCCTCGAGGCCCAAGACGAGTGACCATCTTTCAGAGCCCCGAATCATCAGGGGTAACTCGGGCGTCCAGAGCCCCGAATCATCAGGGGTAACTCGGGCGCCCAAATCTTCTCCACTCCTCACCCACTGCCAGCAGCTCCTGCGCCGTGCTGGGCGTCCACGACCTGTCGTCCACGAAGCAGGTCAGCTCCGATGCAGGGAAGCGCGCCACGATGGCCATGATCGGCAGGCTTCGGACCGCCACCATAGCTATCATGGACCACGGGTCGCCTTGGGGGGCAACGGCGTGCCCACCTTCTCCGGCCGCTGCAGCGTGATTCCTCGGTATTGCAAGTACCCGAGCTGTCCAGTCCACACCTGTTCCAGGATAGCGGCAACCCCGCGCGGGCATCCGAGCTTCCTTAGCACTGCAGTTTCCAGCCTGGGATCTGACTGATCGGAAACCAATGGGTGGTCGTAGGACGCTGTGAAGCCTCCCTTGTAGTACGAGTCAATGAGGCTCTGAGGTTCATGAGCGGCATGTCCACCTCACCAGCCTTGCGTCCACCCACAGCCTCCTCCCTCCACCATTTCTTCTGCCACGCTTGGGCGTCGGGTGACCGCAGCAGCGCGCTGCCGAGCAGGCGCCACCAGCAGCTCAAGATGGTGATGGGCCGCAGCGCCTGCACGGCGTTGCTTCCGTCCCTCTTTCTCCTTCCCGTGCCCTCCTTCGGGAGCATTACTTGCCGTGCCTTGCGCCACTCAGTGGGTACGCAGCCCTGGTCCAGCATGAAATTGAAGACGTCAGCCAGGTGTGAGACCACCGCAGGGCAGTAGAGCGAAGCGAGCTCATCTCCATGCCAGCCATCAGCGCCCGGAGCGGATCCCCGTAGCCTCCCCATGGCGCACCGCAGCTCCATGTGGCACACAGGTCGCCAGGACTCCTCCAACGCAGGCGGCAACGTGTCCTCGACCAGTCGCTGCCATTCCTCCTGTGGCGCAAGCTAGCGCCTCCACACTTTCCTCCAGTGCCGCGCCAGCAGTGCGAGCCTTCCTGCTCCGTGGCGCTTTCCTCCTTAGCACCCCGTCCTCCTTTCCTGCCCCTCACAGTCGGGCTCCTCCTTCTCCTACGCGTGCACGCCCGTTGGTGGAATCGTGCGACCGCATTCCACCCAGGCGCATCATTCTCTGAGCGATCCTCGCAAGCGGTTGCGCCACCTGTCCATGCGGCCCTGCCTCCGCTGCTTTCGGAGCTCCTCCAGCTTCACCTCGACCTCCTTCAACGTAACCAGCCCGTGCTTCGTCAGCCCTTCGCGGATCTTCTCCTCGAGCTTTCGTCCTTCTGCGCCGTCCTCGCGGCCCTTCCTCCGCAGCCATTGCATGTGCCTCATCCGCCCTCGCAGGTTGTCCAGCTGCTGGATGTGCGCCGACGTGCGTGGGTCGTCACATTCGCCAAACTGGTGCTTCTGGCACCGAAATGTCTTCGTGTTTTTCCTGACGCTCCAACCTCGGATGCTCTCCGCCTCCTCTCCAGTGTCGTCCATTGTTTTCCTCATCGCGCTCCTGAAAAAGTGCTCCAGGTAGAAAGACGTCTGCCTCCACACATCGTCCACCTGCTCCTGCATCGCGTCCATGTCTCGGGGCTCCTCCATAGCTGGGAGGCTCGGCAGAACCATGATCGCATAGACCTAGTGCTGCAGCTGACTCCGTCGCTCCTGTTCCACATGCCCAGGGCAGCCCAAGTTGGCCGACCCATCAAGAATGCAATCTGGCTCCCGCTTGTCCCTGTCGCCCCTGACCACCTGCAGCTGGGCAGCAACAGCCCAGTGGTCTTTGAACGAGGTGTCCTCCAACTCCGGCTGGTCACAGCACGTCGGGTGCGAGGCTATGTAATAGTCGATGCACTTGCGCCCCCCCCCTCCCAGCGTGTCGGAATGCGGCCTCCTCTATCGTCCACTGCCGCGCGACGACACGCTCCTTCTTCCCGTAGCAGGTCCCGCAGCAGATTCTCCCCGGGTTCATCGTTGAAGTCGCCCGCTGTGCACCAGGTGTGCTTACTGCTCAGCGTCTCCAGCAGCCCCAACGCGAACGACATAGCCTCGTCCCTGGCCTCGCCTGGCGGCTGGTATCAGCAGGGGAAAAAACACACAGACACAAGTAATCGGCGATTCCCCAGAAAATATGGGAAAATATTGGAAGTGGGGGGGAAGACAAAAACCCAGAAAATATATTGGAAAATATCGGGATACTTTGATTTGTGTGCATTCATTTGCGTGTCCCAGGGCCCCTTCACACAATGTGGTCCAGCTGCCGAGGGCGCAGCGCCTCGGACACCAGCGTGCATACACTCCACCAGTGGGTCTGCCTGGTTGGTGCGGCTTCGCCAATTGGGCCGCGGCGCTTCCTGAGAAGTAGCTCCTGTACGTAGCCCATCTTGCGCGCGCGGGCCTCGAACGCCGCGCAATCCTGGCCTGTCAGCCCCACCCCCTGCGAGAAGACAGCATCCACCTTTGCCTGGCTCACCGCCTCCATCGCCTGCCACGCAGTCTCTCACAATCCCGCGTTGACCGTCCAGGCCATGGCCCATGGCCGCCCCTTCCTTGACGCAGGGCCTGGGTGCAGCTCCACGTCTCCATCCTCCTCCAGGATTCGAAGCCACCCTCCGGTCACCTGCGGGAGGCGCACGGCTGCAGCCATGCCCCCCCTGCTTTTTCAGGATGTGGGAGCCTTGCACACCCGCCACTGCGTGCTCAGTAGCCTCTGCCTCGTCCTCCTCTCTGGTGCCTTCTTTTGCGGTGGCCCCAACAACCTCCTCACCGTCGCCACTGCATCCTCCTGCCTTCTCGGAGGTACTTCAGCCTCCTCCTTCCTTCTCTGCCTCATCGCGAGTCCTCTGATCCCCTTCTGTCTCCTCAGCCTCCTCTTACCTCTTCCTGCCTCTGCGCTGGTGCTTGGAGCCGCATCCTTCTTCCTCAGCTTCCTAGCCTGACCCCCGGCCTCCTGTGCCTCATCAGCTTTCTCCTCCTGGTCCTCGTCTGCGTCCTCCTGCCTTCCGAAGGAACTCCAGCCTCCTCCTTCCTCCTCTGCCTCCTGGTCCTCTGATCTCCTCCTCCTCCTCAGCCCCCTCTTACCTCTTCCTGCCTCTGCGCTGGTGTTTCGAGCCTCATCCTTTTTCTTCAGCTTCCTCGCCGGCTCCGGGGCCTCCGTTGCCTCCTCTGCCTCCTCCTCCTGATCCTCGTCGCGCTTTGCCGGGGCCTTGCGACCTTTGGCTGCCGCCTTTTTCCGGTGGTTGCCTGGGCTTCGCCTGCTGCTGCCTGTACTCCTCGGCGCCCTTGTCTGGTCGTCTCCTGTATGGGGCGTACGTCGATACAGACGGGCACCAGTCATCCACCAAGAAATTCAAGAACTCCTTGTCCCACTCCAGCTTCCTCTGGATCTCCTCCTCCCCAGCCTTCCTCACTTCAAGCCACCACTCCCGCAGCTGCGTGCGCGCATTGCCGTTCGTGAGCGTGCGCTGGCGGCTCTGTTCGCAGGAGAACCCGTGCCGGAGCTGCCCAGAGAGCACTTTGGCGCCCGCTACCACGAACAGACACCTCTTGCATCGGCACTGCGTCATGGTCACACGCGTGCCGTCCTTCCTGTACTCCACGTTCGGCATGGCCCCGGTACGGCAGCGCTACCAGGGCATGTCCACGGAACCGGTCTTGCTGCGCCACTAGGTCACGTTTCGTGATCTCTCTTCTGCAGAACTCCTCGAACGACACGTCGTCGTGACATGTTTGCCAATGGTTCCTCCTGCTCAGCCTCCCCTGCGATCGCCCCAAGGTGGGGAGTCCCGCATCGCACAGTCCGTACGTCCACTCCCTCTGCGCCGGAGGGAGCGCCGTCGTGGCCTCGATGAGGGTCGGCGGCGGCGCCCGGTTCCTCAGCAGCGCCACCGCTTCCTCAGGGTGCGGTAGGTGCGTTGCTTTCCTGGCATACACGCCTTTCCACTCGGGGGCCTCGGCAACCCACAGGGACCTCGAGTCAAAGAGGGCAGCGCCAGCACGGGAGCCGTCCTGCGGGCGTGGGCACGGCCTTGGCTGCCTCGTCCTCCTCCTCTTCCTCCTCCTCCTCTTCCTCCTCCTCCTCCTCCTCCTCCTCCTCCTGCTCCATTCCTCGGAGCTCCTCCAGCCCATCTGCAGTGGTGGTGCTGATCCCCTTGGGTGCCGGCCTATCCCCGGCCCCATTGAGCAGGGCGAGCGGCAGGCTGGCAGTTCCTGGCGTGGCTGGCATCCTTCCTTTCCTCGGCTGAGCAGCAGCAGCAGCAGCAGCTGCTGCCTTTGCTCCTCCGCTTACTCTTCTTCCTCCTCCTCCTCCACCTCTTCCTCCTTCTCGGGGCTGCCTCTGACTGTTCAAGTTGCCATCATCACCAGCCTCACCAGGCACTCCGTCCTCGCTCCTCGTCCTCGGCCTCTGCTTCTCCCTCGGCCTCCTCCTCGCTCCCTCGCTTCGGCCGTGTCCAGCTGCCGGTACGGGCCGGAGCGGAAGGCCGGCCGGCAGTGCCAGGAGTGGCCGGCATCCATCGCTGCACCTCTGGGGAGTCGCTGCCGCCCTTCCCCTCGTCCTGCTCCTGTTCTCGGTAGCGTCCCTCGGCCTCCTCACTCCCTTCCCCTCGGCCCCCTCCTCGCTCCCTCCTTGCTCGGCCGTGTCCGGCTGGCGGTGCGGGCCGGAGCGCAGGGCCGGCCATGCTGGCAGGGGTCCCATGGCATCCCTGCCGCTGCTGCCCCTCCCTCGGGGGGGGGGGGCCAGGCTCCGCCGCCCTGCCGCTGCTGCGGGGGCGGAGGGCAGCCAGCCGCAGCCGCGCCGCGCGGACGAGGCCCTCGCCTGCAGGCGAGGGGGGGGGCCACACGCTGTGGGCACCTCGCTGTCCACGAGCAGGCCGCGGCCCCGTGCGGCAGGCCGCCCTCCGAGCCCGCCGCGGGCGCGGGCGGCGGGGCTCCTGCTGGTGGCTGCTCCCGCTGCGGGGGCTGCCGGCGGCGGCGCGGACGGGGCCGCGGCCCCACGCGGCGCTGGCGTACAGTCGGGGCCCTGAAGAAGGAGCCCTTGTCGTTGGCGAGGGGCTCCGCGTTCAGTGTTTCACAGCTTGCCTCAGGTTTCCCTTATGTTTTCGATCGGAGATCGAAGTTCAACTTCTGGAAAAAAGGAGCCTCGTTCCTTATTTAGGGTTCCTTAGGTCAACGCCCCGACTGTACCCGCCGCTGCTCCAGGAGCTCCTGATTGGGAGGCCATCGCCGACCCCGACGGTAGTGTGAAGTCGGGCCTGCTCCTCTACAGTATGCCGTCCTGCGGGGCGGAGGGCATCCGGCCGCAGCCGCGCAATTCGGGGGAAGCCCTCCCCTGAACGGGGAGGGGGTCCCCCCATTCTTTTCGGGCCGGACGAGGGGGGGATTGGGAAAGGGGGAGGGTACGAATTTGCTGCATGCAGCTGGTTTCGGCCCCACCGAGGGGCCCATTCCTGGATACATAGCTGCCTCCAGCGCCGGGAGGCGCCGGGAAAATTAGCTACGTGAGCTGATTCTGAACCCCCCCTGTGCTATTTCGCCCGAACCGATCTTTGGGCACCTCGCCGTCCACGAGCAAGCCGTAGTAGTGCTTGTCCTTCAGGCACACGGTGGCTGGGGATTGCCCCCGCGCTTTCTGCGCGATCTTGGCGCTGGTGGGCGGGATGGCCCAGCCTTTTTTCCACCTGCCGTCCTCCCACGAGAACACCGTGATGTTCCTCTCCATACGGTTGGCCACGGCTGCGAGCCTGCACTCGTCGACCCATCGCGTGGGCCGCCCAATGGCCTCCAGCCACGCCTTGCACGTGTGGGGCACCGGTCTCCCCATACATGTCGGCCGTCGTCAACGGGTCTGCGACCCAAGCATCCTTGAATACTTCTCTCTTCGCGACCTCACGGGCCACCGAAAATCGGAATCGAGCCGCCTCCTCCTGGATCTTTCGCCGCATTTCTTTTGTATTGCGCCCTTTCATGATCCCCCACGCTCCGCAGCAAGCACGGACTCCGCAGTCCCTATTGCCACCCAAGTCCCACAGTGTCCCACCCATGGGATGGGAGGCGTCCCCGGTCTTAGTCTTCTTCTCCTGCGGCTTCTCTGTGATGATATTTTCCTTCCTCTTGCCTCCTTCCTCTGGCTTTCGCTCGTCCTTCTTCCTTTCCTCCTCCTTCCTCTGCTGGGCTCCTCTCGCCGCCTGCTGCTCTGATGGGTCCTCAGCCCTCTTCAGCAGGTCACTGCGGATACCTCCTCCAGCGGACTTGATGGACTGCGTCGCCCGCGACTGCTGGGTCTTCGCCAGGCGCGAAACTGTTATGACCTTTGCCCCTGCAGCTGCCAGCGTGTACCCGATGCCTGTCGCCGCTCCTGCTGGGGGCACGGTGGAGACCACCCACCCTCTCCTGCCTGCTGGGTACCCTTTCACCTCTGCCTCCTCCCAGCCTTGATCTTTGAGGAATTGGGTGCTTCCCGATGCACCCCATGGCTTGGGTGCCCCGGACACCACGACTTCGATCTTCCGCTTGACTGCAAGGTGCCCTCCGTGTGGTAAGCGCACTCCAAGCTACGAGCACCCTCCCATGCGGAGACGAGTCCTTCTCCTTTGTCTCCTCTGAGCGCCCTCTGCAGGTAGGTACTCCTTGGCTTCCTCCTCTTGCTGGTAGCACCATGCGACCGTGGGCCGGACACTTGACCTGCTGAGTCGCTCCACGCAGATATCCCTGCGGCCCGAGGTGGCCAACACCGCTGAAACGGAATCCTTCGGCACCTTGACATAGCCCACGATGCTCACAGTCTCTTGGTTTCCAGGCTTATTCTGCGCATTCCACCGGTATGTGTGCAGAACGTTCAGGTCCTTCGCGTACGTGAGGAAGATGTTCGCTGGCCTCCTCACCGCTGCCTCCCAAGCCTTGCCTTCCATGAATTACTTCTTTGGCCATCATGATTCTGAACGCCCCGACCTCGACCTCCTGGCCAGTCGATTGTTCTCCTAGCTTTAAGTCGGGCCTGTCCCCCTACAGAGGGATTTTCGAGGAAAAATAAAATACCCAAAAAATAATCAAAAAATAATCCGAAACTAGTCTGGGGATTACTTTTTGAGTATTGTTTGACCTTCTTGGGGCATTTTTGGGGTATGTTTTATTTTTCGTCGAAAATCCCCCTGTAGGGGGACACGCCCGACATAATCCTAGCTCCCCTCGTGCGGCCTGGGTGGACTGCCCGAGGTCCGAGAGACCGGCCTCGCTCACCAGCGGGGACACTCGTAGCTTGGCCAACTCCGGCTGCCCGTCAGGCCCAAGGATCCTGAGCCACTTCTCCTCTTCTCCCTTCTGCGCCTCCTCCTCCTCCTGCCCCTTTCGCCAGCCCCGAGCCAAGAACAATGACTCCCTTTTCCTTCATGCCGGAGCTATTCGCAGGTATCTTCGTGGCGTCGACCTGCACAGCACCGTGGGCCAAGAGGGGCTTCACCCTCGTGACCTCCGTCTTGCGCCCCTGCTTCCTGAGCTTCTCGACCTGCGGCGCCGCGCGGGCTGGCTCTGGCGGCCAGTCTCCTGGCCGGAGCTGCAGACCGGGTCTGCCTCGCGCCGCCGTCCCCCTCCTCCTCCTCCTCCTCCTCCTCCTCCTCCTCCTCCTCCTCCTCCTTCTCCTTCTCCTTCTCCTTCTCCTCCTCCTCCTCCTCCTCCTCCTCCTCATCATCATCATCATCATCATCATCATCATCATCATCACCTCCCTTGTGCTCATCCTCACCCACACCCTTATCCTCATCCTCATCATCCTCATCCTCTTCTGTCCCTGCCGCGTCTCCCGAGCCACTGCGCCCAGGTCTGTGGGGGGGGGCGGCGTCCGGGCCCTCGCGGCCGCCTCCTCTCCTCTCTGGCTCCCTTCGCTGCCTCCTGCTTTCTCTCCTCCCTGGCCCCTTCCTCCTTTCCTTCCTCCCTTGCTTCCTCCTTCACGTGCCCCTCCCTTGCCTGCAGCAGGGGCAGGCGACGCAGGTCCCTTCAGCTCGCCGTCGCCACCGCTGCTTCCCAGGGTACCTTTCGTGGCTGCCTCCACGATCGTCCTCAGCCTTGGAGCAGGGTCCCCGTGTCACCTGATCGTTGGACTCGCTCTGCTATGGTCGTCAATGCGTTCAGCAAATCGGACCCTTCTTTTCTCCTCCTCTGCCTTTCCCTATTTTTCTGGCTCCTTTTGGAATCTGGCTGCGCTTGCTGCTGCCCGCGCTTTGCCTCCACTTCTTGATTCCTAATTGTTTCCTCCTTCTTCCCTCCGCCAGCCTGGCCTTGGGCATTCTCGCCGTCAACCTCTCGGCTGAACCCCTGCAGGAGTGCCGCCAGCTGTTCCAGTAGTTTCTTCTCTGCCCTTTGCCGGGCCGTGACGGCGGATCCACCGGCTCCACCTCGTAGCCTGTGGTCTGGAAGGCGAATTCAGTCATTTGGTTTGCTGTCCTCTGCCTCTGCCTCCTCCGGCTCTTCCCTCAACTCACAAGCTGGCTTTCTAGCTCGCGCACCCTTCCACCAAGCCTTGCTCCTAGCTTTGCGGCGTAGCCCTTTCTTCCCTTGCTGCTCTTCCTTTTGTCCCTCCTCCTGATGCTTCTCCGCCACTTCATGCACTGCTTTCGTCCCACTCTCGACTGCATCCCAAGCTACACCCGGATCAACTCTTCCCACATGCATTCTCTGAATTATCGTCGCCTTCTCCTTTTCTTCCGTCCCCTTTGCCTCCTCGCCCTCAATTTCCCTCTTCCGCTCATGCTCGTCTGCGTTTCCACGCTCACAATTAACGCAGGAATGCCAGCTTCCTTGTGGAACCTGAGCCTCCTGTAGGGAAACCTTCGGCCTCCACAGAAACGAGCCGGTAGCACATACTTCTTCCTTGAAATCGACGTGCACTGCGTGTTCACTAACACGCCGGAATATGTATCTTCTGCATTGCCGGCGCGTCCAACAACACGCTGAGTTAGATCTGCAGCAAGGCCTGTCCACCAGCGCGCGAAATTGTAGACTCCCCACATTAGAATCGCGACGCTGAAGACCCATCCAACAATTGCCAAACCTGCAATTCGCACCCCAATGGGGCCTGCCACCACCGAGAGGTTTCCCTTGAGGAGGTTCAGGTTCAGATCGTGGCAGGCGGTGCAGGACTGGGGACGGCCCTCCTCCCTCTGCTCCTGCTCCTCCTCCTCCTCATCATCATCATCCTTCTCCTCCTCCTCCTTCCTCCTCCTCCCTCCTCCAATGTTCCTTCCTTCTCCACCTCCCGATCATCCCTCCTCATCTACCTCTCTCTTCCTCTGATTCCATCCCTCCTCATTCTTCCGATCCTTCTCCTTCTCCCTCCTCCCCCTCCTCCTCCTCCTCCTCCTTCTCCTCCACCTCGTCCTCCTCCTCCACCCTCATCCTTAGTTCCCCCATTCCCTCTTCTCTCTATGCCCTTGACCCTCATCCCACACACAAACACTGTCCCTCCTCCCGCATCCTCCCTCCCCATCCTCCCTCCCTCCCTCTCTCAGCATGTGCATCCCTCATCCTCCCTCCTGCCTTCTCCCTGTTCTTCCTCGTCTCCCTCGTCCTTCCTCTCCTTTTCATTTGCCATATTCTTCAACCTCATCCTCCTCCTTTTCCTCTCCCTCTTCCTCCTCCTCCACGCCTCCCGACAATCCCTCCGTCTTCGTCGCCTCTCTGTTCCTCTCTACCCCACATCTTCGCTTCTCCTCCTCGGCTTCCAGTGTCTCCTCATCCTCGTCATCATCAGTACCAGCCTTATTAGCATCATCATCATCATCACCATCATCAGCATCATCATCACCATCATCATCAGCCTTATCGTCATCATCAGCATCATCATCAGCATCATCATCAGCACCAGTATCAGCATAAGCAACACCATGAGCATCAGTATCAGCACCACACCATCACCATCAGCAGCATCATCATCACTATCACTAGCGTCATCATCATCATCATGATCAGCATCATCATCAGCATCATCATCATCAGCATCATCATCATCATCATCCTCATCATCCCCATCATCCTATTAATCTCCAGCATCATCATCAGGTTCATCATCATCATACTCAGCAGCATCATCATCATCATCAGCAGCATCGTCATCGTCATCAGCATCATCAGCAACATCAGCATCATCATCATCAGCATTTCAATCATCGGCATCCTCGTCATCATCCTCAGCAGCAGCAGTAGCATCACCAGCATCATCAACAGCTTTATATTCCTCACCCTCCTCATCAGAGTAATGCGAATACTAATCATCAGCATCATCATCAGCGTTATCATCATCATCATCATCATCAGCAGCATCGTTATCACGTCTATCATCAACATCATCGTCACCATCATCAGCATCATCATCGTCATCATCATTGTCATGATAATCAGCATCAGCATCACCATCGTAGCCATACGTATCGCCATCGTCTTCACCATCAGCATTTGCACCATAATCGTCACCATGATCATTTTCATAACCATCATCAGCAGGAACAATATGTCATCATCCCCCTCATCTTCCCCATGCTGCTCCTCCTCCCTCCTCTATCCTCCCTCCTCTTCCTCCTCCTCCCTCCAGCTCCTCCTCATCCTCCTTCTTCCCTCAGGACTGCTGGTGGGTCGATGGCGCAGAGACGTCTGCTCAGCTGGATGAACGCCTCCACGAGTTCATGTCGCAGCTCCTCTTCTCGCCGCACCGCACCATCATTGTCGTGGGCCACTCGATGTTCTTTCGCGAGGTTCTGGGGAAGACTGCTAATCTGATTGGGAGAAAAAGAAAACAGATGATTTGGAGGAGGAGGACGAGGAGGAGGAGGAGGAGGAATTCGAGGACTGGGAATGGGTGTGGGTGTGTGGGTGTGGGTGTGGATGTGTGTGTGCGTGTGTGTGTGTGTGTGTGTGTGTGTTTGTGTGTGTGTGGGCGTTCCTACTTTTCTGCTGACGCTTTCAGGCGGGGAGTAAGAGGTGGATGGCGATGAGAAGGAGCTGTTGCAGGAGGGAGAGGGGGGGGGAGGGAGAGAGAAACGGACTCAGGAGAAGAGGAGGAGGAGGAGGAGGATTACCTGGAAAAGGAGAGTGGTGAAAGGGGGAGAATGAGATGGAGCCAGTGAGGAGAGAAGTAGTGGGAGGAAGAGGATGGGCAGGAGGACGGTGAGGACGGCCGCAAATGGAGAAGGGAGGTTCTGAGAAGATTCCTGAGCGACGACTTCAGGCGGACGGATCCCGAGTTCTGCCGGAGAGCGGGCAGCAGGAAGATGACGAACTGTGGCGTCGTGATGCTGGACTTGGACCCGACGCGCGCGATACACGAAGGTGCGGTGAGCTGTCGGAAAAGGAGGGGTCTGAAGGGGGAGGGGGAGGGGAGGATTAGAGGACCAGGAGGAAGAATAGTTCAAGGAGAACGAGGATCAGTACACATAGGAAGCAGAAGAAGAAAGAGGGATGGTGGAGGTAATGTCGGAGCAGGGGAGCGAGTGGAAGGAGAAGCCAGAATAGCAGCAGGAGGAGGATGAGGACAATGAGCAGCAGCAGTAGCATGATGATGATGGTGGTGATGTGATGATGGGTATGATTATGGGTATGATGATGCTGCTGATGATGGTGTTAATGAGGATGGTGATGCTGACGATGATGATGGTGCTGATGATGATGCTGCTGATGATGATGACGATGGCGATGACGATGCTGATGACGACGATGATGATGATAATGATGATGATGATGATGATGATGATGATGATGATGCTGATGCTGATGCTGATGCTGATGATGATGAAGCTGATGCTAATGTTGATGATGCTGATGCTGATGCTGATGCTGATGCTGATGCTGATGCTGATGCTGAGGGGGAGGAGGAGGAGGAGGAGGAGGAGGAGGAGGAGGAGGAGGAGGAGGAGGAGGAGGACAAGGACGAGGACGAGGACGAGGACGAGGACGAGGACGACGAGGATGAGGATGAGGATGAGGTTGAGGACGATGAGGATGAGGAGGAGGAGGAGGATGGAGCCAGGGGGAAGGGAAGGATATTGACCCAAGGCGCGCGAGGTGGAGCACGACGAAGAGTGGAGGGGTGGAAAAGGAAGAGGAGGGGTGAAGCGAAGGGATGTGGCGGGTACAGGAGGAAGCGGAGGAAGAAGGAGGAGGAGGTGGAATAGGGGGAGGCCGGGGAGGAGAAGGAGGAGTAAATGCCGGGGGCTGGGGAAGAGGAGGGGTGGTGAAGCGAAGGGATGAGGCGGGTACAGGAGGAAGCGGAGGAAGAAGGAGGATGAGGAGGAGGAGGATGAGGATGAGGTTGAGGACGATGAGAGGAGGAGGCGGGTACAGGAGGAAGCGGAGGAAGCGGAGGAAGAAGAAGGAGGAGGTGGTGGAACAGGGGGAGGCCAGGGAGGAGAAGGAGGAGGAAGAGCAGGGGGCGGGGGAAGAGGAGGAGGAGGAAGAAGAAGAGGAAGGAGGGCCGGAAAAGAAGGAAGAGGAGGAAGGGGGAGGAGGAGCGAGGGGAAGGTGCAGGAGAGGGAGCAGGAAGAGCACCCAAGCGACTCCACCGACCAAGCCGGGCCGGGCACGCTGCTGCAGTGAGCACCAGCGCCGTGCGGCGGTGCAGATTGCCACGGCGGCGGCCGCGACGGCACGGCGGAAGGGCTCCAAACCACAATCCGCCGAACGGCCTCCGCCAATCCGTTCTCCAAATGCGGTGGCGGCCGGCGGGCCCGTCGCGGCGCCTGTCGGAGGCCGCGGACGTCCGGGTCCTTGTCCTCCAGCGCTCGGGGGCCCTGTGAGAGGTCGGGCTCTCTCTGTCTGCTCCCTCCTCCTTCTCCTGCCTCCCTCGGACAGTGTCCGACCGACGGCAAGAACCACTCCGTCCTCCAATCCCGTTTCCGGCCTCCCCGGCCTCGGCGTTTGTGGCCAAATGCTCAGCCGGCAGCTCCGCTTCAGTGCGAAATCCTACCTGTACACGGCTTCCAGCGTCAATAGCAAGAGCACGCATGGCCTCTATCCAGCACGACGTTTCCGACCACATTGGTTTGTTCCAGCTGCCATGCCGCTTGATGACAGCCTGGTCATGGTCACAGTGCTCAACACTTTCGCGATGATCTCCATGGCACGACCATCTAGATCACCTTGTCAATCTACTACAGCGACGGTTGGACGTACTACTGAAATGAACGTCGCCTGACGCTTGAGAGTCTACTACCCCGATCGTCCACGGCACCAGCTTCTCCGGCGCGGGCATGCCCCGAACCGTGATTTTGAAGTCGATCTCAATCGCGATGGCGAGTGCTGAAACGGGTAGTCGCAAGTTTCTCAAAACAGTGTTTGCACTCAGGAGTATTTCTTCTCTTTAAAAAACTGGGCCTGCCTGTCGGTCTGGCGGCTATGTTGTCGCCGTCGCCGCCCTGTCGCCGCCCGTAACTGGGCCTGCATGCCAGCTTGGCATGTCGGAATCCTTCCCAAAACCTTCATCACCGACACGTGAACACCATCATCGTCATCGGCGTGATCAGCATCGACGCCGTCATTGGCCTTGCCGTCGTCATCGTCATCGTCGTCACCAGCGTCGCTAGCGCCAGATTAGCTGGCCGCTCTGCGCGCGAGCCCGCGCGCGCTAGCGCGGTCGCAACGGTGCGCCAGTCAGCGCCAAGCAGTCATCGCAATCGCAAGTGCAGGTGGGTGGGTGGGTGGGTGGGTGGGCTGACTGCGCGAGCAGTGGAGCCGTCAACTCACTGCGAACAGAACTTCGCCGCCACATGGACTCTGCAAACCAGGTTGCGGGTGGGTGGGTGGGATGTTTGCGCGAGCATGGGGGGCGGCCACGCGCGAGGATGTCAAAATCAATTGCGCCACGCAAGTTGCGCCACATAGACTGCACAACATGCATGGCACCACGCGGATTGCACCACGCTGGTTGTACAACATAATGTGCACCACATAGAGTGCACCACATCGATTACACGGCACCACATCGACTGCACCACGTCGATTGCGCCGCATGAGTTGCACGATTCGTATTGCCAGTGCACCACATACACTGTACCCCGTCGACTACGCCACATACTTCGCGCACCACATTGATTGCACCACATAGCTTGCACCACATAGATTGCGCACACCATATATTGCTCCACATATACTGCGCCACATAGAAAGCACCACATATATTGCACGCACAAAGATTGCACAACATGGATTGCACAACCTATATTGCAGAACACCTCTTGCACAACTGCTAGTGCACCACGTACGTTGCACCCACATAGGTTGCTCCGCTTGGATTGCACAACAGGTGCGCGTAGAAAGACACACTGTGTGGGGTCCACGCTGGCTGACATGTTCGAAGGAACTGGGCCTGTCTGGCGGTCAGGCGGCCGCTACAGAATCATGGAGCGGAGCGTGGCGCGAGGAAAAAAGTCACTCAGTGAGGACCGCCCCTGGGTCCGCTCGCCGAGGCTCTCCCTCCCTCCCTCCTCCTCCCCGCCCCTCGCTGCGTCCTTTCCCCCCCTCCCCCTCATCCTCCATCCTCCCTGCCCCTCCCTCCCTCCTCCTCCCTGCCCCTCCCCCTCATCCGCCTTCCCCCCTCCCCCTCCCTCCTCCTCCCTGCCCCTCCCCCTCCTCCTCCTTCCCCCCTCCCCCATCCCTCCTCCTCCCTGCCCCTCGCTGCCTCCTTCCCCCCCTCCCCCTCCTCCTCCATCCTCCTGGGCCCTCGGAGCCCCCCTGGGGCTCTCCAGAGGCCTCTGGCGGACCCCGGCACTCCCCCGCAGAGGCCCCCGGAGGCCCCCAGAGGCCCAGAACGGACCGAAGACGCCCAAGAAGGGCCAGAGCACCCCGACAGGCCGCCGCCGACTTCGCCGCCGCCGCAGTCGCCGCCGTCGTCTTCGTTGCCGTCGCCGCCGCCGCCGTCGTCGGCGCTGCCGTCGCCGCCGCCCGCGCCGCCGCCCTCATCGCCACCGTCGCCGCCGCCGCCGCCGCCGCCGCCGCCTGCCGCCGTCGTCGCCGCCTGCTGCCGCCGCCGCCGTTGCCGGCCTCCGAGGCCCCATCGCGAGCGCGGAGCTCGTTCTGGGCACCGGCTTCGAGGAGGGCCCAGGGCCCGGGCTCCTGGGCGGCTGCTGCGCCGCCCCGGGGGCCTCCACCGACTCCGATGAGGCGCCCGCGGGCCCTCGTCGTCCTCGCCGTCGCCGCCGCCGTCGGCGCCGTCGTCGTCGACGTCGTCGCCGCAGTCGTCGTCGTCGTCGTCGTCGTCGTCGTCGTCGGCGTCGGCGTCGTCGTCCTCGTCGTCGTCATCGTCGTCGTCGTCGTCGTCGTCGTCGTCGTCGTCGTCGTCGTCGTCGTCGTCGTCGACGTCGGCCTCTCCCACGGCGCCCGCCCGACGCACCCCTAGAGCCCCAGAGGTTTTGTCGGCTCCAGGCGGTTGCTCGGGTCGTCCCGAGTGGCCGCCAGAGCTCCGAAGTATGGCCCGAAGGCCAGGCTCGTCACTTCGGCAGTACAGTCGGGGCCCTGAAGAAGGAACCTTTTTCGTTGTGGAGGGGCTCGGTGTTCCTTGATTGTTCTGCAGTTTGACTTCTGTTTTCCTGACGTTTCCCATGGGAAATCGAAGTTCAACTTATGGGAGAAAGGGGCCTCGTTCCTTATTTAGGGTTCCTTAGGTCAAGGCCCCGACTGTACTCAGAGCACGTCGCATGTTATCTTATGTGCTCCGAGGCTGGCCACACTGCCAGCCGCGACGTACGAGGCACCGAGAAGGTAACAAATTGCACACCGCTCCTGGAGTGAGAGTACGGTACTGTCATCGACGTCGTCGCCGTTGTCGTCATTGGTGTTGTCATCGCCGTCGCCGTAACCGCCGCAGTCGTCGCCGTCGCTACCGCCAAGGAGGAGGAGGAGGAAGAGGAGGAAGAGGAGGAGGAAGATGAAACGGAGGAGGCTGCGCGATCTGAGTGGCGTCCGTTCCAGCGACGGGGGTGCACGCCCCCTTGCGCATGATAGATGTCGTAAGAGCCATTTGCACTACAACCTTTACGAAGAGATAGTCAGTCATGAAAGGTTCGTTTTACTGTATGTGTCTGGCCCATGCTGGAGAGCACCGTGATTTGAACACATGCTGCTACGAGCCCGCGCTCTGCCCGCACGTGAGCCGGATGCAGATGAACCGAGATAGCTATGAGTGATGTTGCCTGCCCGTCCCGGGGGCCAGGGAAGAAAGTTGACAGAGTGAACGCGAAAGCTGTCGCACAAAATCCTACCATTGCTACGCCAATAACGACTACGCGTGGGCCACGTCGCAAGCCAACGCTTTGATGGAGAGGTCGATGATCTCGCGCCAGTAGGGTTCAACCGTATTTAATGTTCGCCGCACCGCAGGGCGAATCGATGCCAGGGCGGCTGAACAAGTGCGGTCACATGCATTGTTGCCACTTCCAAGGCAACTTTCCCGACATCGAATGTTCTACGACTGTCCGAATGCTTGAACATAGTGCTACAATATGTTCGATCAGAGTACAACGAACTTCATAACTGATCTGGGTTCGATGACAAGCAGCTCTGATCACATGTCCAGCAACCCCAAGCATGTGCTGTTCAAACTATACGCATCGAAAGTCGGAGCATACACCGAATCTCTTCGGCTTGAGCTGACGAGCTCGTGCACACTGGCGCTGGACATCCTGGCTCAGCTTGTCCCTGTCTTCCCTGAACTCGTCATCGCACCAATGGAGCCCCTGCTTGACCCGGATCTTCACATCACCAGCCCACAAGGCCAACTTGTTTACGATGTGTCGGGCAAGTAAGACGTCAGAAAAAGGTGTTAAGCCAGAAGACGAGGCCCTCCTTTCGGTGACCTCGTTGGCTGGAGCGGGGCCATGCGATTAGGGCGCCCCGCGGCCGAGGGGAGAGGAGGAGGAGGAGGAGGAGGAGAGCCAGTGCATGCCCAAGAGCCACTAACGATGTTGGAATAAACCTTCTCTCCAAACTCCCTCTTCATAGGCCCCACAACGGTTCATCCCATTGGAGGAACTGTCTCGCTGGAAGACAACAGTTTGAAGACCCTGAAGCAGACCAAAAGCATTATTCTCTGGACTCCAACGCCACGGATCAACCTGACTGTTGCGTCTTGACGATCTTGAACCGTGCTAGACGGCTACTCTTGGGACTTCAACACCGCGAACCAACATACATGTGGCAACATCGTAATCCAACATCTGTCCAACACACCGTTTCTGGTACGTTGATCAGGGGAACCTTTGAACCACTTGCAAAGTTCAAGAATCGAATAGAGTTAAAACGAATCCGCGCGGCGCTAAGGTGAGAGCCACATTTTGGAAAGCGCGCACCCTCAATTCGTGACACACTGTCAGTTTGTTGAAAGGAATGCACGCGGCGCATGGGCGAGAGCCACGTTTTGAAAAGGAGCCGACCACCACCCGCGAAGTTCTGCAACATGTTGAAACGAATGTGCGCGGCGTTAACACGAGAGCCACATGTTGAAAACGATCCACCCCCCACCCGTGAAACTTATGCAGCAGGTTACAAAGAATCTGCGCTGCACTAAGGCGAGAGCCGCATGTTGGAAACCACCCGCCCTCAAGCCACGTGTTAGGCTTCAGGGTCATAGGTGGTGAGGAATCGCAGGCGAAACGCCTGGCCCGCCCTAAAACAAGCCCCGGGGTGCGACAAGAAAAAGTTATTGCAGCGGCGTCGGGTATTTGCGGGCGAGGCGCCCAGTGGCTTGGGCAGACTCGGCGGGGCGAGGGTGGAACGGCGGAGGATGTGGAACTCCGCGCCGTGGTCGAGGGCCCTCCAAGTGAGACGAGGACCCTCGGTGGGAGGTTTGCAGTCAGTTCGGGTCGGGCGCTCGCCGTCGGGCGCTTGTGGATGTTCTACACTTCTTCGAGACCGCGCACGTGGTATCGCTTACTGGCACCTGCCAGACGCAGAAACAGCCCCCCACGACAGCTCACCCACCTTCACCAGCAAGAGAGTGGGCCGCTGGACAGTGTGGCAATGGCCAGCAGGGGCGCGCAGAGGACCGACCAAGAGGGTCGCGAAGCAGACGGGCACCTCGAGATCAGCGGGGTGCATGCTGGCGGTCGCTCACAAGTGTTTTCCAGAACATAGACGTATTCAACGTTGGGAACCTCCCAAGGGCCTTCGAGGGCGGGAAGGTGCAGTACGCTACAAGTGGCGCACATATTATGATATATGTTTCATCACGCTTTACTGTATGCTAGAAGCCCATGACGATCACAGCAGGCGATGGCGAGATACATTGCTGCAGTGGGTGGAAGATCTTTTTGCTGAGTTACCAGCGAGATGCACGCCAACTCTTCTTATGGATGGCAACTTCCATTGCGGCTACAGCAAGATCGGACACGAACTGTATGGTATGAGAGACGGTGATGCAGTTGGTACCCACAATCCCAGCCCAGAATCAGCGACGACCCTGATATGGCGACGCATCCTTAATACCCACCACATGGCACTGGCCAATACACATCGGGCGGAAGGAGCTGGGAATACGGTCTTTTCAGGCAATGGCAGCTGTAAGACTCGAGTAGATTACATTGGTATACCCAAGACGATGCTGGGACATATTCTGAAGGTGGAAGTCTGGTATCGCACTGGATTCAAATTACAGCTCACGAAGACAGCTCGGTCACTCAGCCGCAATGTCGATCACTACCCCGTCATCTTGGACTTGCAGTATCAGCACTGGTTGGAGGAATATGTCAAGGAGAGCCCACGCTGGGATATGGATAAGCTCAGGCAGAGCTGGTGTCAACGCAGTCGCCCACCGCAACGTACTGCGTTCGCTGGACAGTCGATTGACGAGCAGTTCTGTGCGGCATTAGAGGACTGGGCATCTCAGGAGACGGTGATAGACAGGTTCCGATCGTATGTCGTTAGCGGCCAAGTAGACGAATGTTGACACTTTCTAACGCAACAACTGCAAGAGCAGGCTCTTCGTCTCTTTGAGAGGGCGCCACAGGCCTTTCGACCGTGGCCACAGGCAGCTGACACACAAGCAGTGCACACCAGGTACACAGAGATTCGCAGTTTTCTGTGGGACAAACGCAATGATGCTGACTACGGCCGTAGTGCTCTAGAACGTGAATTCCAGGGGCTGGTTCGGAGACTTCGAGGACTCGGACGACGAGACTTCCGACGGGCACGGGATCTCTGGGTTCAGGAACTCCAGGGGGCCGAACGATATCACCCATGGGATCTGGTCTGGAAGATTGGGCGAAACATCGCGTGCACGAATCTCGGGCCCAAGAAGCGTAACTTTCTCCTCAGAAGTATAGCGCCACCCGCGCGCGCGGAATGGGTACAGCACATGGGGCAGGAGGGGTCTAAAGGAGGATTGCAGGCTCAGGAGGTCTTCAGAGGAACACGCCACGAACATATACATGCACACGAAGTTGCACGAAATATACCACATGATGATGCAGCACGCGCAGAACGCATGGCACATCTGGACAGAGATCAGTCCTTGACTGGCCCGGCGTCCCCGGCCTTCCCGACAGCCGGCCAGAGCCTGATAGTTGGCGGGGTCGCACCGAGAGTGGAGCTCACGGCCCAGCAGGCCACCGCCGCCGCTGAAGACATGCAGGCCACCATCTTCATCCTCCTCAAAGCCAAGGCCAGGAAACATATTCCTCATTGGGCTCTCCCTCGCGAGGTGTGTCTTCTAGCTCTCACTCAACGGGACCGTGAACTAGGCTTGGTCCGACCAGGAGCTTTTGCGCAAAGAGTGCAGCAGTTGTTTTACTGTATCCGTGGAGTCTTGGAGACCCCCCACCTCTGGCACATCAGTGAGGCAGTCAGGGTCCCCAAGGGCAACGGGAAGCTTAAGTGCCAGGCGGAGCGAGTGATCCATCTGCTGGACCCCATTGGCAAGACCTTCCATTACAATCTCTGCCGTAAACATCGGCTTCCGAGCTCGCACAATTCGACTGGGTTCAAACACGGACGACGAAGAGAGCAATCTATCATGATGATGAGGACGATGCAGGAGAGGCTCGGAAAAAGGGGGGATAGCTGGGTGGAGGTCTTCTATGACATGGCCAACGCTTTTGCCTCGACGTCCCATCTAGCTCTCGACCGTGCGATCGACGACGCGCTGAACCATGGCGACGCGAACGAAACAGAGGCACAGACGAGCGATGACGTATCTAGCAGCTGAGGACGGGGATTGGGCTCTACTTGACCTAGGATGCGGGGGCCTCCAGGGAGATCGTTCAGCGCCCGATATGTTCACCTGTTTGTACGACCCGCGGATTCAGGAGTGGATTTCCGCGACAGCTTCTGAGAAGGAAGCTACTCTTTTTCGAGTGCGTCAGCCCGTCACGGCTGAACAGGTCGACCTTTCCCTCACGACATTCGCAGATGACAACGCCCGCATCTGTGTGCTTGGACGGATCAGGCCTGATCTTGAAGCTGCTCACAAGATTCGGCTTTGGGGTGATGGGCTGACGCAGTATGTGCAGACCAGTGCTGAACTGGCCCAGAACGTAGATAAGAAAGATATCCTTCTTCGGCGCCGAGGAGTCGGAGCCCCAGCAGCCATGACGCGTTTTTTTTTCGCCGTGCAGATGCTGTTCAGTATCGGGGGGAGGCAAAGCTATGGGTTAGGCATCTGGGAGGATGGCGCAACAGTGACGGGTGGACACATTATGAGAATGAACAGCGAATATTAGCAGCACGTATAGGGTGGAATTCTCTTGGGCGTATCTGGACGAGCAACGCGAGCAGGCAACTCAAACGTCTTCTGCATACTAGCATCGTTCGGGGGGCTCTACTCTCGGGAGGGGAAGCACGCAGCTGGACTCAGAAGGATCTCGACATCTTTGACAAAATCGAGCAAGCTCATCTTAGAGTTATATTGAAGGGCGCGAGTCGCAAGTTCACGCGCCAGGGAGTGGAGGAGACTTGCGCGCTACCAAACGTGGACGTGCATGATATGCTCCAGACCCCGACCTTCGAGAGCACGCTTCTGTACCGCAGGCTGCAGTGGTTGTGGTCGATCGCCCGCAGCCCAGCGGAAAACGTTGCTCTTCTCGCCGCTATCGCCAGTCCGCTCGGATATGAAGATAGAGGTCAACTCACCGATCGCGGTGAGCCACGCCGAGGGCGCAACAGTTTCCTGAGGCAGTTCTGCCACGATCTTGAGGACCTGGGGAAAGTCGCTCCTGAAGCAAAAGAGGCACTTAGGAGGCGGGGCTGGTTTGCTCTCCTTGAGGACCCCATGCTGTTCAGGCCGCCCCAGGAGCACATCGTGAGTTTCTTGAGGCCCAATGAGCATGCCCCAGGAGCTCAACTGGAACTCGGAGATAGAGGCTTCGGGGTATATCAATGTGATCGTGTTCAGGAATACGGTATTGCATGTTCGTATACAGCGCCATCATACACTGCACTTATATGCCATGAGGTCGGCTCATCAGTATCGGCATCCACATCGCCAAGCCATAGTATGCAACGCGTGCCCATGGTGTTCACTAGTATTCGCATCTATAGAAACATCACGCAATCATGTAGCATCGAGGGCAAAACAAGCGGCATGCCCTAAAGGTCGAGGGGGAGGGGCTCTTGCTGGGCCCGCGCGTCTTCCCCCCACCCCCAAGATCTACGGTGTCCCTATGGTGAGTATGAGGCCGATGACCTTGATGACCTGCGCGTCCACATCCGTAGTCACTTTTGTGTTCAAGACGATCGCGAAGTTTGGCGACCTCTTGAGAACTGCGCCCCCTCTCTCCCGGCTGTCGAAGCGGCGGCCCCCGAATACGGAGGCGATGCAGGCGCGGTTGGCGGCGGGGGCGAGCGCGGGGCCCGCGAGGGAGAAGGGCCGCGCAGGCGGTCAGGACCAGACTCCAATGCACCAGAGGCTGGAGGTGCACGCGGCCAAGGCGGCGCCCGAGCGTCGCCCGATCTGCTTCGAGCTGACGGCCGCCATCTCGTCGAAGCCGCGCGCGATCCGCAAACCAGGGGCGCCCCCGAGGGGGCCGAACATCAGGGACATCGCACAGGATCTGATCGAGCTCGGGGAATACCAGGTCGGGGGGGGGCGGGGGGAGGCTCAGTAGGCAGCAGTAGCAGTAGCGGCCGCCAGAGAGTTCAGGATGTTGTGAAACCCTCGAGAGTTTTGCGGGGGCTCTGAAATGCATTGGTGTTGAGGGCAGCTTGAGGACCAGCCTTGGATGCCCTGGACGCGTATCGCTCCTAGGGCCCGTTCGGTCTAGTAGGAGTGCGGCGTCCACGGGGTCGGTGCCATAGCGATCTCTTCTCGCGAAGTTTCATGACGTTTAGAGTCGCTCCTATGGTGTGCCGTGGCTCTCAGGAGGAAGCTCATACTGGGGGACACGAGTAGTTTTTGCCGCCCTGCCGCCCACAGCCCGAAGTCCAGGTGTGCGCGTTTCGCGTCTGATCAGTTGACTCGTGCCAGGGACATCCACAGGGGTAGAGAGAGAGAGAGAGTAGTCGTAGTCGCCGTCTTAGTCCCAGTAGTAGTAGTAATAGTAGTAGTGGTGGTAGTAGTAGTGGTGGTGGTAGTAGTAGTAGTAGTATTAGTCGTAGTCGTTGTCGTACTAGTCGTAGTTGTAGTAGTAGTAGTAGTAGGGTTGCACCTGGTCCTCGTGTCGCTACAAACCTCACCTTCGTGTACTCTTCTTGTGTATCAGGCCTAATAGAACTCCTACCAGGGGAATTACGAAAACATTAGTTTCAAACCTGGCCTTCGTGTCTTTCGCGCCAATGCCTACCTTCGTGCACTATTCGCTGTAGAGGCTGTAGATTGCATTCGTATTAGAAGCGAACAAAAAACGACAGTTTTACACCTGTCCTTCGTGTCGACGTCGGATTTGGAGCAACCGCCACTGCCAGCCGCTTCGTTTCGGCACAACCCTCTCGAGGATCGTGGGCCTGGCCCTCCGACGCGCGATTCCGGCGCGCACTTCACTAGGATCGTGGCCCTGGTCCAAGTGGGAGCGCTGCCGAAGGCCCACCGACGTCCAATTCCGGCACGCCACTCACGAGGATCGTGTCCTGGCCCACCTGGGAGCGCTGCCGACGGCCCACCGATGAGCAATATCGGTGCACCCCTCACACGGATCGTAGACCTCGCCACATTTGGATCGCCGCCCGACGCTGAAGTTCGGCACACCTCTCACATGGATCGTGGCCCTGACCCAATGTGGAGCGCTGCCGACGGCCCACCGACGCCCAATGCCGGAACACCCCTCACGAGGATCGTGGCCCTCTGGTCCACTTGAGAGTGGGTTTTCATAAGGACGTCGTTCTGGTTTTATT